>JARQOD010000003.1:501657768-501716130 GCA_033576555.1 Oophaga sylvatica | reverse complement strand
AAATTTTTGGACATAAAGAAAAGGATAAGTGACATAAAACCAATGTTTCCCTTTTTCCAAAATTTCTTAGTACTAAGTCTATGTTTTTATTGCAAATTTTTCGGAAAGAATTGTCCGGGGCCCCGGGTGAACTCCCAACAGCTGAAGTAATCCTTCCTTCCTCACTTTGTAATTTTTGCTTTCATACAGGTTTTGGGAATTTTTTTTTTTTTCACCAATCGTCCACAGAGGGGGGAAAGGGACACCAGTCGGGGGCAAGAGGCGGCTGTAATAAAAGTGCCTTTTTTTTTTTGCCCATATTTTTTTCTTCCTGTTTTTCCTTCAATCTTTTTTTATTCTCAACTTCTTCCCCTTATTTTCCTTTTTTTTCATCTCAATGTTAAAGATTTTTTTTTTTGCTTTCTTTCTAGTCCACAACTAAAACTTGCCCTGATATGACGCCCAATCCTTGGGGCCAACACCCCCGTTGGGGACCCCCTCATCCAATGCCTGTGCAAGGGTGACCCGGCCGGATGAGGGGGCCGCAGGGGTTTGGGCTGGGACAAGCCCCCCCCCCCGGGCCGCAGGATTTTAGTATGTTTTTAAAATGGTGTGAGCCCCCTTGGCTGGATCACACAACTGGGGGGGCTAGAACCATATAGTTTCTAGCATCCACACAGTTTTAATCGGGGTTTACAGTCATTTTTTAATTTTTTTTTTTTTCCATTTTAAAAAGGTTTTAAAACCCGGGCGCAAAATAAAGGGGTCCACTTAAAGGGGGAACCTGGGGGGGGAAACCTGGTTCCAGTGGTGCTGGGCAAAACCACAAAAAGTATCGCTATCACGGCTTTGGCTTTCTTAAACCCCCTTCCCCAAAACAATATTTTGGGGGTTTATGGGTTTTTAATCTATTTTTTCTTTTCCCAAAAGGCCTGCGTTTGAAATATGATATAATGTTTTGTTTTTTTCACGCACCGGGGCACACCCTGCAACCTTTTTCCGAACGGTCCTTCAAGAGTGCCTGGGGCCTGCCCCCACCCAAAAGCCAAGAACCCTTGCGGCAGTTATACATCGGGACAGGAACGGGGTTCATCGGGAAATTCCCCCCAGCCCCTGCCCGGGTTTTTGGGGGACTTCCCGCCCGGGGGAAAGGCCTCTGAAAAATCTCATGCCCTTTTTTGCATTGGGCCGGGTTTTTTTTAAATAACCAGAGCAGGGGGGCAAGTGGTAGCATTTTTTTGGACTTCCCCCAAAACCTTCTGTCAAGCGACCCTTGTTGTCTTAAGCCGAGTTCAAAAACTACCCCCCTTTTTTTTTCCCAAATTAAAGGGGGGCATGGGGAAAAATACCTTCTCTTGATCTCCAGTCGTGATGCATGCCTGCAACAATGTTCATGCGGGGTATCAGAAGGGGGGTATGGCACAGCAGCCAGGGGTCCCCTTTCCCCCCAAACCTTTTCCCATGACTCGCTTCACCGCACTACCACTTTGCTGCTACCATGGGGCCCCAGCTTCCCAAGCCATGCTGGACCACACACACCACCCAAAAATAAATGCGCGGACACTCCCCCGCCCCACAATGCCAAGTGTCCTTTTGGGGCTTCCTCCCCCCCTTTGGCCCTCCACCCCCTTTTTTTCCCCCACCACGGCCACGGGGGCCCCTTCCCCCTTTTGGGCCTCAACCCTGCGGGGGGTCCAGCACCCACGGAGGCCCCAAGCCACCCCAGGGTTTCCCAAACCAAGGGTCCACAAGCCACGGAAAGGCCCCAACCCCGAGGTCTCCAAGCCACACGAGGTCTCCAGCCACTGGGTTTTTCCCAACCCCCCCCAGGTCCCAAGCGCAGGGCCTAAAAAACGGGCCTAAAACTGCAGAACAAAGAAAAAAAAAGACAAAAAAAGGGGAAAAAAAGATTTTTCCTCCCATCCTCACACCCCCACTCCCTCCCACTGTTTTTTTTTTCCGCTCCTTTTCCCCCCCACTTTCACGCCCCTTCCCCCAAACCCCTTATCTCCTCCAAATCAATCCTCGCGTCCACACCCCCAAGTTACCCCTTTCTTACCCAAACGTGCCAATTAATTTTTTTTTTGTTTGTCTTGTAAAAAAAAAAGTAATTTTTTTTTGCCCTCAAACTGTTTGTTTAAGTGCTTTTCCCCCCCTAAAACCTGGGTAACACATGCGCCGTACACTTTGTGATTTCGCCCAGCAAATCCCAGACTGACAATGCTTCTTGTTCCCCGGGGGCTAGGGGGTGTAAAACCAAAAAATGATTTATTTTTCAAAACCTTCTTCATCTAGAAATATTTTAACTAAAAAAAGTTGGCGAGTGAAGGGGATACATTCCACCTTCCGGGGTCCCATGAAGAGTGATTTGAGGAGGTTTTTTTTCCCCATCACTTTCCCTTTTTGTGACTCAGGCCCGGGGGTTTCAAATACCCCTTTAGTAACCACATCCTCTATTCATCTACCTTTTTCTCCCCTGAAGAGAGGGGTTTTGCATTACACGCAGTGTGATTTTGCCAGCACATACCCCCCAGACGACACATCTTCTGTTCGTCCTGGGCTATTGGTGTCAAAATCACAATAATGACTTGTATTTTCAAAACCTTTTTTTTCAGTTAAAAATTTTAGACTGAGTAGAGATGGGCGGTTAAAGCAATTTTCTAACCTTCCACTTTCCAAAAGATGATGGGGGGATGTGTTTTTTCCCCCATCTACTTTCCGGGGGTTTCTGTTTCTGTACTTGAATTTTAACCACACCTTTTTTCGGGGTTTTTGAATAAACTGAAGAGATGGGGGAAAAAATTCACCCTAGCTACAACCCCGGCCTTTTATACTATTTACACACCGGGCCCGGGGTGACTTATTTGAGTTGCACTGCACGTCGCTTCATTGATCATCTATGCCGCAGCCTGGGGAATGCTTGGGGTTACTCATTTTTATTACCCCCCATGTTTAAAAAATTTTCAGAAGTGGGGTTTTTTTTTTGGCTCTTCACTTCGCATGACCCGGCCGGGTTTTGTAAAAAGTTTCAAACTTTATTACTCCCAGTGTGCGGCAACAAGCCACGGGGGAATACAAAATTTTAATTTTATCTAGGTCGGTGTCTAAAAGTAAAGGGTATTGCATCCCAAACTCCTTTTTGAACATCAAAAGGTTATAATTTGGGGGGATCTCCACCGCGCTTTTTTTTATCTCCACGGGATAAAATTTTTTTTAATAGACTGGAGAGAATGGGCAAAAATTTTTATGCTGACTCCCCGGGGTAAAGCCTAATAAACCCCGATGCAGAAAACACAGTCACCAAAGGGGTATCAAAACAGGTTTTTTTTAACAACAACCAAAAAAAATTTTGTATTACACCATTTGATTTTCCCCATTCCACACTCCCACATCAAAAAAAAATACCGAAATTTTGGTCCCCATTTGGCTATTCAAAAGGACCAGAGGGTGCTATGAATTCGGAATGGGTTGAAAGTGTTTCATAATTTTCAAAGGGGGTTTTAGCCATCACAAAATTTGAAGAACCACACACACTTTCACCACCTCTCCACAGTTTTAGTTTTAAAATTGATGGCTGTGCCTAAATGCGCCTCTGGCCCAAAAAATCCCAAAGGCAAAATTTGAATTTCGGCCCTGGTCATCTGTAATTAAAAATTTTTTTTGCTGTGGTCCAAGCCGGCGGGAGGGGTTTCCAGTTTTTCACATTTTTAAAAGGCCCCACACCAACCATTACAAAGGCGTGGGCCTTCGGGGTGGGGGGAGGCCGTGGCAGGGGGGAAATTTTAAAAGGTTCCATACAACCAGCCCTGTCCGAGTTTTTAAAAAGGGCGTGAGTCATTTCCCCGGCCAAATGCCCCAAGCCCCCCGCAATAAACCGCAGTCGCATCCGCAATGGCCTGAGTACCCCAGAAAGTCTTTTTAAAATTAAAGTACCAAGCCAATTCTTGGGGGTTTGTTATCCGTTTTTTCCATCCACTGCTCCCAAATTAAAAAAAATTTCAGACTGAAAGAATTTTTTTTTAAAATTTCCCTCCACTTTTCGCGGTGGGCAGGGCATGATTCAGGGGAAAGAACGTCCCACAAAAACCCGGGGTATCCGCAATTTCCCACAAGGGGGAATCCAAACCTACTGAATGGGTGAAGAGAGGGTCTCGCCAGAAAACCGGAACTGCAAAAACGAAAAAAAATTTATTGTCAGATTTGCAAACCGCCCCCAAAAAATTATTGTTAATTTTTGAATACAATTCAGCCGTATTTTATAAATGGGAACAAAAAATACACGCATTTTTTTAATATTTACCGTAAGTGACGAGGACGTTTTCCCAGAGGGGAATTTTTACGCAAGCTGTGTGTCCTTTTTCCCGGGTGGCTCCTTCAACCAGAAACAATCCCCCAAAATTTTTGGGCTTCGTGTATAGTCAAAAATTTTTGGCCGGGGTTTTCCGGGGGTCACGAAGAGGGGGGTGGATGCTTTCCCCCCCTTTTCCCACTTCAAAAATGGGGGTCCCCAAAACGCCGTGCTGATGTCTTCGCTTTTCCCCCCCCTTTTTCGGGGAACAAAGGGGGAAACGTGCATTTCCCGTCCAATTTATGCAAAACTCTCCCAAGCAGATCCCCTGGTGACACGGAACAACACAAAATCTAAAATTACTAACGGGGGCTATTTCAAGAATCCAGACACTCCCCCACTTTGCCCTTTTTGGGGGGGTGTTTCAAGGTTTTTCCTCTTGTAATGTTTTTCAGCGTCAAAAAAAAAAAATTTCAAACCTTAAAAAACGGTAAACGTTATTTTTTTTTGTCGTTTGTGATTTTATGCATTTTTATACAATAAGCCAAAACCCCATATTGGCACCACATGCGATTGTGGGGATTTGATCAATTAAAAGGGGGGCCCCCTCATAAAACCATTTACACGGGGGAAAAAAGTATTTGATACACTCCGTTTTTTAATTTTTTCCCACTGTAAGCTCCAGGGATATAGTTGGGGTCACCGCCTGGTAGACGGAGTGGCCCGAAAAAATTCATTGCAACACGGTTCGGGGGGGAAACGGGGCCCCAAACCCGCTTTTTTAAGCCAACAAACATAGGTTTGGGTGAAGGGGGTTTAGCCTTCCTATCCTTTTCTATTTAGATAGTTTGGGCCCCACGTTTGCTCATACTATTTTCTTTCTGTGTCAGTATTTCCTCTTGTCTAAACCGCCATTACATGTTTGGGGGCTTTCTATTGTCTTTGGGGTTCTGCTCCGGGCAGATAGCTTTCCTATTTCTATCTTTAGGTGTAGTTAGTTTCTCAGGCTGTGACGAGGCTCTAGACCAACGTAGGAACGCTCCACGGCTGCCTCTAGTTGTGGTGGTTAGTCAGGGTACTGCAATCTCATAGATTCCAACTGCTCTGGTGTATTTCCTTTTTTACCTGCACTCCTCAGCTACCGTAACATAACAGTATCACCGGCCATAAAAATTGTATGGTACTCACAGAAGGAAAAAATATTTTGAAGGAAGAAAAGTTGTCAGAGATATTTTTCTGTTTGTTGCATTTTTTTTTTTTTTTTTCCCTCTGTATCTCTGGGTGCTGGGGAGGATCTTTTCTTCCAATGGAATTTGCACAGTTGTCTGGCCGTGTGGATCAGCTTGCCACTGAGGTTCAGAGTATTGCTGCATATCTTGCTAGGTTGCCTGTTGTGGAACCTAGGATCCCCATGCCAGATTTGTTTTTAGGGGATCGAGCTAAGTTTCAGAATTTCAAAAATAATTGTAAATTGTTTCTTGCCTTAAAATCTAACTCCTCAGGAAACGCAGCGCAGCAGGTTCAAATTATCATCTCTCTCCTGCGCGGCGATCCTCAGGATTGGGCTTTTTCCCTGATACCTGGGGATCCTGTTTTGAGTGATGTTGATGCATTTTTTCAGGCTTTGGGGTTATTGTACGATGAGCCTAATGTCACTGATCAAGCTGAAAAAGCCTTATTGGCATTAAATCAGGGGCTTGATGACGCTGAGTTATACTGTCAGAGATTCCGTAGTGGGGCAGTCCTGACCAAGTGGAATGACGACGCTTTGGCGGCCCTTTTCCGGAAGGGTCTGTCGGATAATGTAAAGGATGTTATGGTGGGATTCCCTGTCCCCTCGGTCTCAATGATTCTATGTCATTAGCGATTCAATTGACAGACGTTTGCGTGAGCGGAGAAGTATGCGTGGAGTGGTGTTGCCTTGTGAGCCAGCTGCTGAGCCCATGCAGTGTGATGGAGTGGTGTCTAGGGCACAGCGTCATGAGTTTCGAAAGCGCAATGGGTTATGTTTCTACTGTGGTGATGCCTCTCATGCTATTTCAGTCTGCCCTAAGCGGGGAAGACGTTTTGCACGCTCAGTTGTCTTGGTATGTTCAGACTAAGTTTTTATTAACTGTCACTCTGATATGCTCTCTGTCCTCATTTTCTGCTCAGGCTTTCGTTGATTCTGGAGCAGCTATTAACCTGATGGATTATGATTTTGCTAAACGTTGTGGGTTTCCCTTGATACCCCTACAGAAGTCTATTCCTTTACTGGGATCGATTCTACCCCTTTGGCTGAGAATAAACCCCAGTTTTCTACTCAGGTGATAATGAGGGTTGAACCTGATCACCAGAGTGCTGCAAATTTTTGGTTCTATATAATCTGCATGACATTATAGTGCTGGGTTTCCCTTGGTTACAGTCTCATAATCCTGTTTTGGATTGGAAATCTGTGTCTGTAACCAGTTGGGGCTGCCAATGTGTTAATACCAACACTCCTGTTTTTTCTGCCTTCCCCCAGGCTGAGGATGTTCCTGACTTTTTGTTTGATTTTTCTGATGTGTTTAGCGAAAGTAAATCTGCATCCTTACTCCCCATAGGGGCTATGACTGCGCTATTGAATTAGTGCCAGGTAGTAAATTCCCTAAAGGTCGCCTTTTTAACTTGTCTGTACCTGAACATGACGCTATGCGGTCTTATATCAAGGAATCATTGGAGAAGGGTCATATCAGACCATCCTCTTCACCCTTAGGTGCCGGTTTTTCTTTGTGGCCAAAAAAGATGGTTCATTAAGGCCGTGTATTGATTATCGTCTCTTGAACAATATTACTGTGAAATATCAATACCCGTTACCCTTGATTTCTGACCTGTTTTCCAGGGTGAAAAACGCTACTTGGTTTACCAAGCTTGACCTCAGGGGGGCGTATAACCTTATTCGCATTAAGCACGGGGATGAATGGAAGACGGCATTTAACACCCCTGAAGGGCATTTTGAGTACCTGGTGATGCCCTTTGGGCTCACTAATGATCCTTCCGTCTTCCAGTCCTTCATGAATGACATTTTCAGGGATTTTGTGGACAAGTTTCTGATTGTTTATTTGGATGATATCTTGATTTTTTCTAATGACTGGGACTCTCATGTGAAACATGTTCGAACTGTATTCCAGATTTTGAGAGAGAATGCTCTGTATGTGAAGGGATCAAAGTGTCTTTTTGGCATACAGAAGATCTCATTTCTGGGATTCATTTTGTCCCCATCTGTTATTGAAATGGACCCGGTCAAGGTTCAGGCCATCTGTGATTGGGTCCAACCTACTTCATTAAAGGCTCTTCAGAGATTTTTGGGTTTTGCCAATTTTTATCGTAAATTTATTGGTAATTTCTCGGTTATTGTTAAACCATTAACTGATTTGACCAGAAAGGGTTCTGATGTGGTGAATTGGCCTCCTGAGGCAGTCTCTGCGTTTCAGGAACTTAAGCAGAGATTCACTTCTGCTCCTGTTCTACGGCAGCCTGATGTTTCTCTGCCATTTCAGGTGGAGGTTGATGCCTCTGAAATTGGGGCAGGTGCCGTTTTGTCCCAAAAAGATCCAGAGACCTCTAAAAGTAACCCTTGTGCCTTTTTCTCTCGAAAATTTTCTCCTACTGAACGTAATTATGACGTGGGTAATCGGGAGTTATTGGCCATGAAGTGGGCTTTTGAAGAGTGGAGACATTGGCTGGAGGGAGCCAAACATCAGGTGGTGGTCCTTACGGACCATAAGAATCTGGTCTATCTGGAATCTGCCAAGCGACTCAATCCTAGACAGGCCAGGTGGGCCTTGTTTTTCACACGTTTTAATTTTGTGGTTTCCTTTCTTCCTGGCACTAAGAATGTTAAGGCGGATGCCCTCTTGAGGAGTTTCCTTGCGGACTCTCCTGAGCTATCTGATCCCTCTGTTATTTTGAAGGAGGGTGTAGTTCTTTCCGCCATCTCGCCCAATTTGAGACTTGCTCTGGAGGGGTGTCAGGAGGATAGGCCCGAGCGCTGCCCTGTTGGAAAATTGTTTGTCCCGGACCAATGGAAAAAGAGTGTGATGTCTGAGATTCATTGTTCCGCATTGGCTGGGCATCCCGGAATTTTTGGTACCAGAGACTTGGTTAGTCGGTCCTTTTGGTGGCCTACCTTGTCTCGCGATGTCAGGGAATTTGTGCAGTCCTGCGGGACTTGCTCTCGCTCCAAGCCTTGCTCTCGCTCTAGTGGTTTGTTGATGCCATTGCCTGTGCCCAAGAGACCATGGACCCATATCTCTATGGATTTCATTTCCGATCTTCCTGTTTCTCAGAGAATGACCACCATCTGGGTAATTTGTGATAGGTTTTCCAAAATGATACATCTTGTGCCATTACCTAAGTTGCCTTCCTCCTCTGAATTGGTGCCGTTGTTCCTTCAGCACGTGGTTCGTTTACACGGCATTCCTGAGAACATTGTGTCTGACAGAGGAGTCCAGTTTGTTTCCAGATTTTGGAGGACTTTTTGTTCTAAACTGGGTGTTCAATTGTCTTTCTCCTCGGCATTTCATCCTCAGACCAATGGTCAAACTGAGAGAACAAACCAGACATTGGAGACTTATCTAAGATGCTTTGTGTCTGCTGATCAGGATGACTGGGTCTCTTTTTTGCCTTTGGCTGAGTTTGCTCTTAATAATAGGGCTAGCTCTGCCACTTTGATGTCTCCGTTTTTCTGTAATTCTGGGTTTCACCCTCGATTTTCTTCAGGACAGACGGAGGCTTCTGTCTGTCCAGGTGTTGACTCTGTTGTTGAGCGTATGCAGCAGATTTGGGACCAGGTAGTGGAGAGGTTGTCCCTCTCTCAGGAGAAGGCCCAGCGGTTTGCTAACCGGCATAGGACTGATGGTCCTCGGTTTAAAGTGGGGGACTTGGTCTGGTTGTCCTCAAAGAATATTCCTATGAGAGTAGCATCTCCTAAATTTAAGCCTAGGTTCATTGGACCTTATAAGATCATGGAGATTATTAATCCTGTTTCTTTTCGTTTGCTTCTTCCAGGGACATTTAAGATCCATAACGTGTTCCACAAGTCCTTGTTGAAGAGGTTTGTTGAGCCAGTGGTTCCTGCTGCTGTGCCTCCTGACCCTGTTTTGGTTGAGGGCAATCTGGAGTATGTGGTTGAGAAAATATTGGATTCTCGTTTTTCTAGACGAAGACTCCAGTATTTGGTTAAATGGAGAGGTTATGGTCAGGAAGACAATTCTTGGGTGTTTGCTTCGGACATCCATGCTAGGAGACTTATCCGTGCGTATCATAGAACTCATCCTGACCGACCTGGTTGCTCAAATGAGGGTTCGGTGACCCCTCCTCAAGGGGGGGGTACTGTTGTGAATGGGTTTGAGATGAGTTCTGATCAGAGGCTCCCTCTGGTGGTTACAAGCGGTACTAGTGAGGATTGTGAGGACTGGGAATCAGGTGTTACTGATTGGTCTTATATAAGGGAGTCATTTTCCCATCAGGGTTGCCGGTGATCAATTGTTCTGGTCTGAATCCTTCTTTCCAGTTTCCCTTGTAGCCTGCTGTGTCGTGTCTGCATCTCCTGCTATCAGATAAGACAATTTCTTATTTTGTGTTTTTGCTATATTTTTGCATTTTGTCCTGCACTTCTGTGGGGGCCTTCAGGGTCCCCTCCGGGGGCTTTTGCCCTCTCAGTTTAGTCCAGCCACTGTGTTTTGTACTTTTGCTTTTTTCAGTTTTTTTTCAGTGGCTGCTGTTTTGTTTTTGTTACACCAGAGAACTAATTTAGGTGGTAGAGGTCGTGTGATCTCAGGTGATTTTGAAATTAGTAGAGTTGGTGTTTTTTCAGGGTTTTCTGAGATTGCAGTAAGTACCCTTCCTATCCTTTTCTATTTAGATAGTTTGGGCCCCAGCGTTTGCTCATACTATTTTCTTTCTGTGTCAGTATTTCCTCTTGTCTAACCGCCATTACATGTTTGGGGGCTTTCTATTGTCTTTGGGGTTCTGCTCCGGGGCAGATAGCTTTCCTATTTCTATCTTTAGGTGTAGTTAGTTTCTCAGGCTGTGACGAGGCGTCTAGGACCAACGTAGGAACGCTCCATGGCTGCCTCTAGTTGTGGTGGTTAGTCAGGGTACTGCAATCTCATAGATTCCAACTGCTCTGGTGTATTTCCTTTTTTACCTGCACTCCTCAGCTACCGTAACATAACAAGGTGATAAAAACAACTCATAAACAGAAATCCTAAACCTCTCCGGCTTCTTACTACACATAGATAATTTCCCTTTCTATCCGGGTCCACACTCTAACAGCCTGGCCCCAAAACAACACATATAATCTGTAGTTACCAGCGTGAGGTTCGCATGAGACTCCAACGGCGTCTGAAGTCAGATCCAGACTGAGAGCCCCCGTCTGGACTCCCCAAGCAGCTACTTCTGGCTGTCTAATTAAGCAGCTGTGTTCACTCAGGGTTGAACTGCAAGCCTGTCCCGGATGGGAATGGAGTGAACACCGTACTGCCAACCTATTTTCCTTATGCGCCCCAGCTAAAAAACCTGGGCGAGATATACACCCCGTCCAGTACGCACCCCTTCACTGTCTCACATATCCCCCCCCTCTTCTCCAGACCGGAGGGCTGGTCAACAACTCCAAAGAGACAGTGAACTCTGGATAAGGCATCCGCATTACCCTGTAATTTCCCAGGTCTATGCTCGACCGAGAAATTGAATTCTTGAAGCGAAAGGAACCACCTTGTCACCCTGGCATTCCTTTCCTTGTTCTGCTTCATCCATGCCAGAGGAGCATGGTCTGACTGCAATTTAAATTTCCTCCCCAAGAGGTAATAACGCAGCGAGTCCAGCGCCCATTTGATTGCGAGGCACTCTCGCTCCACAATGGCATAATTTTGTTCAGCCGGTGTCATTTTTCGACTAAGATACATGACTGGGTGTTCTTCACCCTTCACGACCTGCGACAACACCGCCCCTAACCCCACATTAGAGGCATCAGTTTGAACCAGAAACTCTTCCCTGAAATTAGGGGTGACCAGGACTGGTCTTTGACATAAAGCCCTTTTCAACGACTGAAATGCTTTTTCTGCCTCTGGATTCCAATCTATCATTTTTGACTTCCCACCTCTTGTCAGGTCGGTTAATGGGGCCGCAATGGAGGCATAATTTTGTACGAATCTGCGATAGTACCCAGTGATACACAGAAACGCTTTAACCTGTCGTTTTGTGAGGGGTATAGGCCAGTTCTGAATTGACTCTACCTTATCGATTTGTGGCTTAATCAGCCCCTGCCAATGACATAGCCCAGGTATTTGGCCTCTTCTAGGCCGATTGCACACTTTTCTGGGTTTATGTTCAGCCCAGCTCCGCCTATCGAGTCTAAGACGGCTTGTACCTTAGCGAGGTGGCTCTCCCAATCGGAACTGAAAATTACCACATCATCTAGGTAGGCAGCTGCATAGGCTTGATGCGGCCGCAGGATCAGGTCCATAAGCCTCTGAAAGGTAGCTGGGGCTCCATGCAACCCGAATGGTATCACAAGATACTGAAACAAACCTTCCGGGTTTGCAAAGGCCGTTTTTTCTTTTGCCTCCTCAGACAGTGGTATCTGCCAGTACCCTTTTGTCAGATCGAGGGTTGTAATATAACGGGCACCCCCTAACCTCTCGATTAGCTCGTCTACCCGTGGCATCGGGTATGCGTCAAACTGTGACATGTCGTTCAACTTTCTGAAATCATTACAGAACCTCCAGGTTCCATTAGGTTTTGGGATCAGGACAATCGGGCTACACCACTCACTTTGGGCCTCCTCAATGACCCCGAGGTCTAGCATGCGTTTGATTTCAGTAGAGACTATCTTTCTGCGGGCTTCCGGAATCCTGTACGGTTTTATTTTGACCTTAGTACCGGGCTCGGTCTCGATATGGTGTTTTACGAGAGAAGTCCGGCCGGGCAAGTCAGAAAACCTCTGCTGATTTCTCTGGAGAAACTCCCGTACTTCCTGTTTTTGGTGCACAGACAATGTCTCACCAATGGTCACAGGAGGTAGAGATGGTTTCAACCCTTTCTCTACTTCACCCGAGGCCAACAATGACTCTCTGTCCCTCCAGGGCTTGATCAGATTGACATGGTACACCTGGTAGGGCTTTCGTCTCCCAGGTTGGTGTACTTTGTAAGTGACCTCGCTCACTTTCTGTACTATCTCGTATGGGCCATGCCACTTGGCCAAAAACTTACTTTCCACCGTGGGAATTAGGATTAGGACTCGATCCCCGGGATTGAAAGTCCTAATTTTTGCTGACCGATTATATACCCTGCTTTGAGCTTCTTGGGCTCTCTGTAGATGATTCTTAACTAATGGCATAATTTTAGCAATTCTCTCTTGCATCTGGGCAATATGCTCTATAACACTCTTGTATGGAGTTGCCTCGGTTTCCCATACTTCCCTGGCTATGTCTAGCAAGCCCCGCGGGTGCCGACCATATACCAACTCAAAGGGAGAAACCCCGTAGAGGCCTGGGGCACCTCTCTGACCGAAAACAATAAGTAGGGTAACAGGTAGTCCCAGTCCCTCCCATCTTTCTCTACTGCTTTCTTTAACATATGTTTTAATGTTTTATTAAAACGTTCAACCAGCCCATCCGTCTGTGGGTGATACACGGATGTTCGAATGTGCGAGATGTTAAGCAACTTACACAGTTCCTTCATCACCTTGGACATAAAAGGTGTGCCTTGGTCCGTGATGATCTCTTTAGGGATTCCTGTCCTGGAAAACATATGAAAGAGTTCCCGTGCAATATTTTTAGACGCCATATTTCTTAAAGGGACAGCCTCGGGGTACCGGGTTGCATAATCAAGTACCACTAGTATGTACTGGTGCCCCCTGGCTGATTTTACAATAGGACCCACCAAGTCCATCGCTACCCTTTCAAATGGTATCTCTATTACCGGCAGCGGGACTAATGGACTGCGGAAGTGAGACACCGGAGCATTTATCTGACACGTGGGGCAGGTTTTGCAATAATCCTCAACCTCCCGATAAACCCCTGGCCAGTAAACCTCTGGAGGATTCTTTCCAGGGTCTTGTCCATCCCTAGGTGCCCACCCAGCACGTGGTTATGTGACAAACCTAGCACCATACTTCTATATGGCTTAGGTACTAGGAGCTGACTCACGGCCTCTCCCTTTACTTTAGTGACCCTATATAGCAGGTCATTGTTCATGGCAAAATGGGGAAATTTTTCATCAGAGCCAGGCTCTTGTGGGACCTCATTCAGAACAGTTATATTCTCCCTGGCATGTTTAAGAGTGGGGTCTCGCAATTGTTCACTCCCAAAATTGCCACGGGACACCGGTAGGTCAGGGACATTCTGTTCTAGAGTACCGTCATACCCCTCCCCCAACATCACCTGTAATGGAAACTCATCTTTATCACGGTCATCATCATTATCAGATTCATCATTATTATGATTAGCATCATCATCATTATCATCATCATCATCATTATCATCATCACATAAGTTTAACGGCCCACTAGCATCGTGTTCCGCCCCTCTGAGCCGCACAACCTCAGTAGGAGCCCCATCACACTGTCCAGTAGAACCGTTTTTTCCAAAGATCCCAAAACAGGGGAAAGTCACAACCCAATATGGCGGGGTGTATCAGGTTCTTCACTACCCCCACTTCATACGACATCTCCCCGAGTTTTGTGACGAAGTCCATGGAAGTTACGGGGTAGACTTTGGTGTCTCCATGTATGCACACCACGCTCAGGTGTTTATCGGGGGTGAAGTCCCTATCAGCCATGCTGGCATGTACCAGAGTCACTCGACTCCCTGAGTCTAGGAGGGCCTGTACTGGGCAACCATTTATAACCACCTGACATAGTTGTGGGCCAGTCTCCTTGACTGGGGTGGCCACACACACAGGTTCCGCGAGGAAAGAGAGGGACTGTCCAGCGTCACAGTCCATAGGTTCCCCCACTAGTGGACAGTTGGCTGAAATATGACCCCGTTCACGGCATCTCCAACACTGTCTCAGGTCTGGGGGTTCAGACGGGGAGACCTGTCTAGGCCTGGCGTCTCCTGACAGGGAAGTATCACTCTTTCGCTCACACATGTCGCCCCGGGCCTGAACCCGTCGGTCAGCAGCCCCCCTTGCCCCAACAGCTAGAACTCTCCTACCGGGAGATGACGGAGGCCGGGTACTCCGAACTGATGATCGCTCGGACGGCTGATCACGAAGATAGTCTTTGGTGGCGAAGTACCTTTCTATCAAGCTGACCAGTTGATCGGCGTCTTTGGGATCTCCCTGTCCGACCCAGAGCTGTACCTCAGGGGGAAGGGCCCAGATGTACCGGTCCAGCACTACCTTTTCGACCATTTGAGCAGGGGTGCTGATGTCAGGTTCCAGCCACTTCCTTACTAAAGAAATCAAGTCATACATCTGTGAGCGAGCAGGCTTGTCTTGACTGTATCTCCAGTTATGGACTCTCCTGGCACGGACTGCCCTCGTCACACCAGGCAGGCAAGAATCTCCGCTTTCAGCTTAGTATAGTTTTTACTGTCCTGCTCGCTGAGGTCAAAATAGGCTTTTTGGGGTTCCCCAGTCAGATAGGGCGCGACCACCATGGCCCATTCAGATGATGGCAGACTCTCCTTCTCTGCCAGTCTCTCAAATATAGCTAGATATGCCTCCACATCGTCATGAGGTGTCATCTTTTGCAGAGTCTGTTTTACCGCCTTCTTTACAGCGGACAATGCCGGTGACCCGTCGTCCTCACTCGAGGTGCTGCGAGTTTTTTGTAGTACTGCAATCTGCTCCATTAATAACCGGTTAGTCTCCTGCTGCTGCTGTTGTATGCTCTGCTGGGCCTGCTGGCTCTGTAGGTGTTGCTGCTGCATGCTCTGTTGGGCCTGGACCAGGTGCTTCACGAGCTCCTCCATACTGCCGGACATCCTGGGCTGGCTGACAGCCTTCACCCAAGACATATACACTCCACAGTCCTCTCCACAACAAGTTCAGTTCTGCGGTGCAGACACCTTTTTTTTTTCTTTGCAAAGTCTATTAGGGCTACTGTCTGTTTAAGACTGCTCCAACAGAAATTTCCTTTGCTGACAAACTTTTTTCTTTGCTGCTGTCTTTAGCCACTGTGCTGCCCCAGCATTCGAGCACCAATTGTAAGCTCTCAGGGGATATAGCTCTGGGATCACCGTCCTGGTAGACGGAGTGGCACCGAAATAGTTCATTGACAGACAGCAGTTCTGGTGTAAACTGGCCGCAACCAGCTTTATTAAAGTCCACAGCAAACAATAGGTGATAAAAACAACTCATAAACAGAAATCCTAAGCCTCTCCGGCTTCTTACTACACATAGATAATTTCCCTTTCTATCCGGGTCCACACTCTAACAGCCTGGCCCCAAAACAACACATATAATCTGTAGTTACCAGCGTGAGGTTCGCATGAGACTCCAACGGCGTCTGAAGTCAGATCCAGACTGAGAGCCCCGGTCTGGACTCCCCAAGCAGCTACTTCTGGCTGTCTAATTTAGCAGCTGTGTTCACTCAGGGTTGAACTGCAAGCCTGTCCCGGATGGGAATGGAGTGAACACCGTACTGCCAACCTATTTTCCTTATGCGCCCCAGCTAAGAAACCTGGGCGAGATATACACCCAGTCCAGTACGCACCCCTTCACTGTCTCACACTACCTACAAAGAATGGAGAGGTCTATAATTTTTATCGTAGATACACTTCAACTGTGAGACAGAATCTAAAAATACACTGATTTGTATGAAATAAGTATTTGATCACCTACCAACCAGCAAGAATTCTGTTTTTCTTTAACCCCTTAACGACCGCCGATACGCCTTTTAACAGCGGTCATTAAGGGTACTTAAACCACAATGCCGTTAATTAACGGCGCTGTGGAAAAAGCCTATAGCGCCCCCCAGAGTCGGATTTTCTCCGGGGTCTCGGTTACCGGGACCCCAGAGAACATGATTCGGGTCGGTTTTTACCGACACCGCTTTTGCGATCGCCGTTATTAACCCTATAACGGCGATCGCAAAAAAAGCGATTTTCCCTTTAATTTCTCTCTCCTCTGATGTGATCGCACATCAGAGGGGAGAGAAATGGGGTCCCCGGGACCCCCGATCAGCCCCCCGTGCCTCCCGATGTCCCCCCAGGCCTCCTGTGCCTCCCAGACCTTCCGGCGTCTGTTGCCAGTAAAGAAAATGGCGGGCGATAAGCCGGATTTTCTCCGGGGTCTCGGCTACCAGGGTAGCCGAGACCCCAGAGAACATAGTTAGCATCCCACCTAGTCCACCCGCTTTTGCGATCGCCGGTATTAAGCCTATCCCTGCCTGTAATTTCTCTCCCCTCTGATGTGATCGCACATCAGAGGGGAGAGAAATATGGTCCCCAGGACCCCCGGTACCTCCAGGTGTTCCCCATGTCCCCTCCTGGCTCCTGCAGCGCCCCCTGTCCTCCGATCCTCTTCACCCTGGCGGCAGATTCAAAAAAATGAATGATTTCATTCATTCTGTAAAAGTACATTTTGATCACTGTGATAAACTATCACAGTGATCAAAATAAAAAAACAGTACATAAACCCCCCTTTATCACCCCCTTTCTTAGGGACATATAATAAAATAAAGACATTTTATTTATTTTTATTTATTTTTATTTTTTCATTAGGGTTAGGGTTGTAATTAGGGTTAGGGTTACAATTAGGGTTAGGGTTAGCATTAGGGTTATAAAACAGCAAAAAAAGGCAGCAACACTCACCTGCCCAGATCTAAGAACAAATGCACTACAGGATGCAGCCAGCCATTAAGCTAGATGTTAGCAGCACAGGTGCAAAATACCAGATTAAACAGTCACTCTCCATCCCTTAATGGGCTGGCTGCATCCTGTAGTGCATTTGTTCTTAGATCTGGGCAGGTGAGTGTTGCTGCCTTTTTTTGCTGTTTTATATTGAATTTTTGGAGACCTTGAGTCTCCTTTAGTGGCTTTGCCTGATGGTGTAGTGTAGGACTTGTAAGCGTGGGGACCTTTGGCGCAGGTTACAAGCTTACGTATTTTGGCCAAAATATTAACTAATACCCCACTATATTTGTATTTTTTGCACTTTATTTTTCGGGGTGCAGCCAGGCCCAGGCACGTCTGGTCTTGCATGAGGGGTGTTCACACTGGGGCGATTTGAGAGTGTACTGGCCAGCCCGCCTATTCGAATAGTAGGGGCGTGATTAATAGGCTGTGAGCCAGACACTGTGCAGTGTCCTTGTGTGAACGGCGCCCTATGTGGACCTCTATTGTGCAATTGTATACTGGGCAGTCACCCCCTCCTGGAATAGGTATGTGGAGAGTGACTGTTTAATCTGGTATTTTGCACCTGTGCTGCTAACATCTAGCTTAATGGGCTGGCTGCATCGTGTAGTGCATTTGTTCTTAGATCTGGGCAGGTGAGTGTTGCTGCCTTTTTTTGCTGTTTTATATTGAATTTTTGGAGACCTTGAGTCTCCTTTAGTGGCTTTGCCTGTTAGCATTAGGGTTAGGCTGGGTTCATACTGCATTATGGCAGTCCGTTAGATGGACTGCGTTACACCGCGGTATAACGCGGTGTAACGCAGTCCGTTAGCGCTGCCATTCACCCCCATTTGAGGCCGCAACGCGACGCATGCCGTAAAGCGACATGCGTTCGCGAAGTGCCGTCATTCAGTGACGGAGCCTCGGACGCTGGCTGCAGCGTCTGGGCTCCGTCACCGCTAGCGCAGGTGAATCATCTGCTGATTCATCTGCGCTAGCGGGTATAGCATAACGCGATCGCGTTATGCTATACCGTTACCAGCCCGTCAACGCTATGTGTTGAACGGGCTGGTAAAACGCAATATGAACCTAGCCTTAGGGTTAGGGTTATAATTAGGGTTAGGGTTGGAATTACGGTTAGGGTTACAATTAGGGTTAGTGTTACAATTAGGCCGGGATCACACATGCGAGTAAGTTGTCCGACACTCGCATGTGAAATCCCAGCTCTGGCGCCGGCACTCAGGAGTGGAGTGCGCGGCTGCATGTAGTTATATGCAGCCGTTCGCTCCACTCCCGAGTGCCGGCGCCAGAGCTGGGATTTCACATGCGAGTGTCGGACGACTTACTCGCATGTGTGATCCCGGCCTTAGGGTTAGGGTTGAGATTAGGGTTAGGGTGTGTTGGGGTTAGGGTTGGAGCTAGAATTGAGGGGTTTCCACTATTTAGGCACATCAGGGGGTCTCCAAACACGACGTGGCGTTCAAAAAGTCAAATGGCACTCCCTCCCTTCCGAGCCCTGCCGTGCGCCCAAACAGTGGTTTACCCCAACATATGGGGTATCAGCGTACTCAGGAAAAATTGCACAACAATTTTGGGGTCTTGTTACCCTTGGGAAAATAAAAATTGGGGTGAAAAGATCGCTTTTGTGGAAAAAATATTATTTTTTATTTTCACGGCTCTACGTTATAAACTTCTGTGAAGCACTTGGAGGTTCAAAGTGCTCACCACACATCTAGATAAGTTCCTTAAGGGGTCTAGTTTCTAAAATGGGGTCACTTATTGGGGGTTTCCACTGTTTAGGCACATCAGGGGCTCTCTAAACGCGACATGGTGTCCAGCCAATTCTGGGCTGAAAAAGTCAAACGGCGCTCCTTCCCTTACGACCTCTGCCGTGCGCCCAAAAAGTGGTTTACCCCCACATATGGGGTATCGGCGTATTCAGGAGAAATTGCACAACCAATTTTGTGGTTCATTTTTTCTTTTAACACTTGTGAAAATAAAAAAAATTGGTTCCGAAGTAAAGTTTTTGCAAAAAAAGTTAAATGTTAATTTTTTCCTTCCACATTGCTTCAGTTCCTGTGAAGCAACTAAAGGGTTAATAAACTTCTTGAATGTGGTTTGGAGCACCTTGAGAGGTGCAGTTTTTAGAATGGTGTCATTTTTGGGTATTTTCTATCATATAGACCCCTCAAAGTGACTTCAAATGTGATGTGGTCCCTAAAAAAAAATGGTGTTGTAAAAATGAGAAATCGCTGGTCAACTTTTAACCCTTATAACTTTGTAACAAAAAAAAATGTTGTTCCCAAAATTGTGCTGATGTAAAGTAGACATGTGGGAAATGTTACTTATTAAGAAATCTGTGTGACATATCTCTCTGATTTAAGGGCATACAAATTTAAAGTTTGAAAATTGCTAAATTTTCAAAATTTTCACCATATTTCTGCTTATTTCATAAATAAACACAAGTCATATAAAAATTTTTTTACCACTAACGTGAAGTACAATATGTCACGAAAAAACAGTCTCATAATCAGCTGGATTCATTAAAGTGTTCCAGAGTTATAGCCTCATAAAGGGACAGTGGTCAGAATTGTAAAAATTGGCCCGGTCATTAAGCTGCAAAATGGCTCTGTCACTAAGGGGTTAAGAAGCCCCCCTAGTCTGCACTCATTATCTGTATTAATTGCACCTGTTTGAACTCGTTACCTGTATAAAGGACAGCTATCCACACACAATCAATCACACTTCAACCTCTCCAGCATGGCCAAGACCAAAGAGATGTCTAAGGACACCAGGGAGAACCTGGTCATTGACCTGAAGAAAGCTGGGACCATAGTCTCAAATATTACTGTTCGTAGCACGCTACTCTGTCATGGTTTAAAATCCTGCAGGGCACGCAGTGTTCCCTGCTCATGCCAGCACAAGTCCAGACCCATTTTAAGTTGACCATCTGGATGACCCAGAGGAGGCATGAAAGAAGGTCATGTCATGTCATGTCACTTTGGTATCAACTCCACTCGCTATATTTGAAGGAAGAAGAAGAAGTGCAACCCCACGGTCACCATCCCAACCGTGAATCAAGCTGGGTAAACATCATACTTTAGGCGTGCTTTTGTGCGATGGGGACAGGACAACTGCACCGTATTGAAGGGAGAATGGATAGAGTCATGTATCGCAAGCTTTTGGCCAACAACCTCCTTCCCTCAGTAAGAGCATTGAAGATGGGTCGTGGCTGCGTCTTCCAGCATGACAATGACCCGAAACACACAGCAAGGGCAACTAAGAAGTGGCTTCCTTAGGCTAGTTTCACACTAGCGTTTCACTGACCTTCGTCGGTCTGCGCGTGGCCGCCGCTAAGCTCCGCCCCGGACGCGCCTCCTCCCGGCAGCTCCGCCTATGGACGCATGATGCTGCATGCGACCTGCGTACCCTATCTTTAGCATTGGGTACGCAGGCCGTGCGCAGTTATGCATTTTCTGGCGCATGCATCCTTTTGACGGTGCGCCGACCTGCACCAAACGCACCGTGTTGCATTTTGGAGCGCTTGGCGCACCGTCAAAAGGACACATGCACCGGCAAATGCATACCTGTGCACGGCCTGTGTACCCAATGCTAAAAATAGGGTACGCAGGTCGCATGGAGCGTCATGAGCCCATAGGCAGAGCGGCCAGGAGGAGGCGCGGCCAGAGGCGGAGCTTAGCGGCGGCCGTGCGCAGATCGACGCAGGTCAGCGAAACACTAGTGTGAAACTAGCCTAAGAAGCATGTCAAGTTCCTAGCCAGTCTCCAGACCTGAACTCAATAGAAAATCTTTGGTGGGAGCTGAAACTCAATTTTGCCCAGCAATAGACCCGAAACCTGAATGACCTGGAGAAGATCTGTATGGAGGAGTGGGCCAAAATCTCTGCTGAAGTGTCTGCAGACTTGGTCAAGAACTAGAGTAAACGTCTGACCTCTGTAATTGCAAACAAGGGTTTCTGTACAAAATATTAAGTTCTATTTTTCTATTGTATCATATGCTTATTCCATGCAATAAAATGCAAATTAATTATGTAAATATCATACATTGTGATTTTCTGGATTTTTTTTTTAAAATTCGGTCTCTCACAGTTGAAGTGTGCCTACGATAAAAATTACAGACCTCTCCATTCTTTGTAGGTGGGAAAACTTGCAAAATCAGCAGTGTATAAAATACTTATTTTCCCCGCTGCATATGCTGTCGTGAGTAGGGTGCATGGTGTCAAGGTGGTTTAAAGGCAAGAAACAAAGTATAATACGAGCACAGCATTATAATACCATCAGCATTGAAGGATATCAAAGCTTTTAAGCTGTACTTAGTATAACTTGATTATAAAAATGTGTGATTTCAGCATCTGCAGAAAAATTGGTAGGTGGGATTAAAACATCACATTTATTTGTATTATTAAAACCAAGGAAAAACTAAAATCATCACTATTCTGTCCCCGGGGCCTGTGGCTGTAAATATGGCTCTGTGAGATGCCGGATCTCTTTCACCTTACTTACAATTGGCGACGATCGCAGATAGCTTAACTCAGCTGCCGGCACACATGTTATGAAGAATCCAGAAGAGACTTTGATTTCTTTAAGAATTCTTGTTGAATGCATACAAACAGCAGCAGGTAAAAAAGACTTTCTTCAGACAGACTGAAAACACATGTGAATCTGATAAAATCAAGATGGAGAATGAAACACAGGAGAAAGAAGAAGGAAATGACATCATACCAGAAGAGGGAGACAGAGAGACAGGAGGGACAAACTTGATGTAAAGGGAGGATTTCAGCTATGCAAACACAGGGACACACAGCAACAGTAAACAATATGAGAGACTGCAATACAGCATGTAAAATGCACAGGACAGTCTGTAAAATGTCTCATTCATGGGACATAACACTCCCCGTCTGAAATCTATAGATTTCATAATTTTATGATGTCCACTGGAGATGTCACTGTAGACCTGAAAGACATAAAGTAGAAACACAACATGCGGAAATAAACTGTAACAGTTGTAAGTCCAATTCTTGGTTGATGACGTGAAGTCCTCAATGGTTGGATAAACCAAGTTATGGGAGAACCCATCTTCAGATTGGGGAAGCTGCAACATGCAAACGCCTCCACCAACCCAAACAATCAAAAGACGAAAGTTCAAGTTAACAAAGGAAAGTTCAAAGTTCATTCAGATGCTGATAGTTCTGCATACTAGCAAGGCAGTAGTATGCAGAGAAATGCTCCCCGCCATGGCAGAGTTCAAAGACGAAGCTAAGATCATGTGAATCCTGCTCGAAGGAGCCAGCAGATGATTTGCCTGAAATGTATGTCAGCAGATAGGATGGCTGACCAGCTGAAAGGATGTCCAGGGTAAAGAGAGCTCAGCTTCTGTACCTTTTTGCCGGTTTCTGAAGCGCTGGGAGAGGCTCCTGCAGCTGTAGTCTTCGTAGACACGTCATAGGAAAGGTAGACTTGTCTCTTGATGATGGTTGAAAGAGTCTTTACAGAACTACGGGGCAGGACTTGTTGTAAGGCCTTTAGAGACTTCTTCGCCGTCTCCCATCTTTGATGTCTCTGAGATGGTAACATAGTGTTCCCGTTGATATCCGGAGTAGCAAGCTGTCTCAGTGGTACCCTGCCTAGAACTGCGATCGGTGTCTTAAACCCAAGAGGACCGTCGATGCTGTTTTCAACAAGCGAGTCTCCTTGTTCGATAGCAAGTTCCTTACAGGGTGATGCTTGGGAAGTGAACGTGTCTTGTTCAACATCCGCCAGTGAGCTGAGGCTGAATTGCGTGGGGAAAACGCTGGCACCATCGGTCAGAGGTAGGCTGTTGAGAGAGGGGCTCTCACTTTGAGCACTGAAGTCTAGCATGGCTTCGGTTTGACCAGGCTTGTGATGGAGATGGGTATCAAAGGTTGGGAACTTAGCAGTTACTTGCTGTGGATCCCTTGGCAACTTAGTCTTTGCTGGAAGAGAAGGTGAGGGAGCTACCCAGCTGTTATAGTTGTCTTCGGTGGGTTTGACGCTCATGACCCTGATGATCACTTTGTCTCCCTCTGTAGGTAGTGAGTTGTTGTCCTTGGTTGAAGGATCGAATGCTGTTATCTCGAGGTTGTAGTCTCGAGGATAAAGCAGACTTGAAATTTCGGATGGTTGCCGTTGACACGTAGTGTCGTTTGACTTCTCCTTCATCCATTGGTGACGTAAGTATGACAGGGAGGACAAGTCGTTGTCATCCGATGTGATAACGGTTTTGTAAGAGGAGATGTCGTTCTGATTCTTTTTCTGGTCACTACAGACGTTGCCAATGATGACCCAGCCCAGCTCGAGGCGCTGGGCATATGGTTCATTGAGTAGTCCGTGGATTTGTTGACGCATCTTGTGCAGTCATATAATGTCTCTGCCGAGGAGAATTAGGATGTCTGCCTTATCGTCCAGGGGTGGCATCTCTTTGGCTATCATTCTGAGATGAGAATGCTGAAGAGCGACTTCTGGTGTTGGGATTTCTTCCCTATTGAATGGTATTTGGTTACACTCTACAAGCGTGGGTAGTGGTATCTCCGTGGCGCCTTTCTCAAGAGAAGTTATTATGAGGCCACTGGCCCTTCTTCCAGAGGTTTGTAAAACGCCGCTGCAGGTGCCCAAGGTGTAGGGATAGACGTCTCCTTTTAAGTCAAACAAGTCAAAGAGTTCTGACCTGGCTAATGATTTGTTGCTCTGGTCATCCAGGCTAACGTACACCTTGACTGCCTTCTCTGGATGGCCCTTGGGATACACCCATGACAGGCAAATCTTCGCAAAGGACTTGTCTCGAAGACCTTCTCCACAGACATCGGTGCATGAGGAAGATACTGCAACATGGCTTGTCACTTGGTCTGTACTCTCCCCGCCATGGCTTGTGGTGGGAGAAGGTGAAGACGCAGAGTCAGGCTGTGATGGATGGAGCGCCTGTACGTGGTCTTCGCTGTCGCACTCTAGACACTTGATGGGGATGACACAGTCCTTAGCAAGATGTTCGGTAGAGGCGCAGCACCTGAAGCATACTCCAAACTTCTTCAAGAGCTCCTTTCGTTCTTGAAGGGGCTTCTTCCTGAAGCCGATGCACTTCTTCAGGGGATGTGGCAGTTTGTGAATTGGACACTGGCGATTAGGATTCTCGACCTTCTCACCTTTGTCGCTCTTATCTTGTGATACTGAAGGTGCCGGAAGAACATCAGTCTTCTTGATGGACATTGGAGCTTGGTGGCTCCTGTAGTTAAGACGTGGACTGTCGTGTTTAGTAGATGAAACAGGGTCGCTGTGTTCTCCATAGGAAAAACTTGGATCGGTCTTACACTCTGCGATATTTTCGATGAACTCGCAGAAGTAGGAAAATGGAGGGAAGGAGACTTGGTTTTCCATTTTGTATTTTGATCCAAGCATGGCCCACTTATTTTGGATATTGGACGGCAGCTTGGAAACTATTGGGGTTACCCCATGAGCAGTGTCCAGGTAGCTGAGGCCAGGAAGGTACGGGTCTGCTTTGGCCAGCTGAAGCTCTAACAGGAGGTCGCTGAGCTCTTGGAACCTTGTACTGTCTTTATTAGATACCTTTGGAAAATCCTCTAGTCGTTTGAACAGGGCCCTTTCTATGACCTCAGGACTGCCATAGCTTCTTTCTAGCCTCTTCCATGCAGCAGAGAGACCAGCAATGGGATTACTGATGTGGACAGATTTGTCTCTTGACCCGATCCGTGGATTGTGGCCCAAGCCACCTGATTAGCAGGTCTAGCTCTTCAGCGGCGATGACGAGATCACTGATCGTGGTTTCAAAGGTACACTTCCAACCCCTGTAGGTCTCAGGTTTATCGTCAAACTCTGTAAGACCGGTCTTAGTTAGATCGCGCCGAATCATGTACCTTGCGAGGCCAGTCATATCAGCATTCTCCGATTTTGGAAGGACCGATGCTGGCTGGATAGCTTTGTTCATACAGTCTGTGATTTGACCTGGGAATGCAGGTATATATGGGGCAGCGTAGGCGTTCAGTCCATTAACTGGCTTAATGAGCTTAGTTTCTGCCACACATGGGACTGGAATTGTGTGATTGACCGGAGTGTGGTGACTGGCCTGCATATTGGCCTGTACGTAGGATTCTGAGTATAATATTTGGTGATTTGCAGGTTTCTGGTACATTTCGGTGCACAGAGGTGGATCAGGATACAAGATTGGCAGCGTATTGTAATTGTACTGACCTTGGGTGCAGGATGGGGATAAACGCTCTGTGTCCTGTTGTCTCAGGGGAGCATCAGTGTGGTCAGAAAGGATTGCAGGAGCAGGGATAGCGCTGTGTTGGCTTTGTACATAGTCTCTAGTATGCTTAAGAGGGTCTTCAGTATCAAAACCTGATGTTTCAGGGGAGCATCTGTGTGGTCAGGAAGGATTGCAGGAGCAGGGATAGCACTGTGTTGGCTTTGTACATAGTCTCTAGTATGCTTAAGAGGGTCTTCAGTATCAAAACCACTTAAACTGATGCTGTCTCTTTGGCTCCCACTGATGGCTTGTTCCAGGACCTTTAACTTTGCCATGGCTATGGCGTGTTGGCGTTCCTTCTCTAGGGCATCTAGGGCAGCTTGTATTTTAGTGGCCTCAGTTTTCATCTCAGTTTCCTTCTCTAGGGCCTCTAGGGCAGCTTGTATTTTAGTTGCCTCAGTTTTCATTTCAGTTTCCTTTTGAGCAAAGGCAGCTTGTATTTTAGTGGCCTCAGCTTCCGCACGTGCTTTTATGAGCTGTTCGCTGAGGGTTGAGGATTTGAAGAGCGTGACTTAGATGGTCGCTTTGACTGTCTGGCAGAGCCAGAAATGCAAGATGACATCTCGGCTATTAGTGCGATTCTTGCCTCTGTTTTGGCTTTTATATCGCGCACCATGCTTTCTCTCTCAGAGTTAAGTTTTTGGAAAGCTTGCAGCTCTTTGCAGGTAACTGATGGGTTAAGTCTTTTTAACACTGCGATATATTGGTCTGTTATTTTTGCATAACATTGATAATCTGAACACAGTTGTGCGAGAGCTCCCTCCAGTGGTCGTTGGAGAGAAGCAGGCTGAGACAGGCTATTTATGTGGCATAAGAGTTTTTGCCATAGCTCTGCTGTTGCACGGAGAAGATCATGTTTACTGGATTCTAGATTCTCCCTTATTTTCCATGTTGGCTTCGTGACACGTCTAGCCTTCTCACTAAATGGTGGATCAGGGTCTATGCACTCTTCCTCTGACAATGGGTCTGGCAGAGACCGTGTAGTCATTCCTTCAGCCATCCTGATTCACAGGGAGAAGGGGAGCTGTATAGACTCTTATATGTTGAGAGCGGATGCTCTGCAGGAAGTTCTGTAGCTTTATAGAAGCTGTGGGTTTTACAGATGAATCTGAAGAAAGTCTTTTTTACTATTCTGTCCCCGGGGCCTGTGGCTGTAAATATGGCTCTGTGAGATGCCGGATCTCTTTCACCTTACTTACAATTGGCGACGATCGCAGATAGCTTAACTCAGCTGCCGGCACACATGTTATGAAGAATCCAGAAGAGACTTTGATTTCTTTAAGAATTCTTGTTGAATGCATACAAACAGCAGCAGGTAAAAAAAACTTTCTTCAGACAGACTGAAAACACATGTGAATCTGATAAAATCAAGATGGAGAATGAAACACAGGAGAAAGAAGAAGGAAATGACATCATGCCCAGAAGAGGGAGACAGAGAGACAGGAGGGACAAACTTGATGTAAAGGGAGGATTTCAGCTATGCAAACACAGGGACACATAGCAACAGTAAACAATATGAGAGACTGCAATACAGCATGTAAAATACACAGGACAGTCTGTAAAATGTCTCATTCATGGGACATAACAATCACCATGGTTTTAATTTTGTTCTGCTTTTAATGAAACAAATAAATATGACATTTTAAATCCACCTAACATTTTTTCTGCCGCTGATGGAAAAAACACTTTTTTTTTTCATTGCTCAAAAGCCTCTGTATACCGCACCCTAATCATGGTATTTTCCCATATCTGTTGAGCTGATGTCAGCATTTTACACTTTCTCAATAACTTTGATTATAATGAAGCTCCCATGATATTTACTACATACGGCATGTGTATTACTACTTGAGGCATGCTCCACCTTTCCTCCAATTATCCAACTGTACCCATTATTCCATTAATTCCAGAAAAGTTTGCTCTATTACTTCTGCCAGTTAAAGTGGACCTATCAGCAATTTTTGTTTGTGATGAACTGGACACAGGATGTGATAGTGGCTGCAAAACAGAATAAATGTTTTTGTTTTGTGTTTACTTCTCCTCTACATTGTGGATATATTAGCAATGAAAATTTTTGGACCCTAATGAATTAATTTCATTAAATCCAAGTATTATTACTTTTCACTGGGAGGGTGTATGTTTTATCCATGTACAGTGGGGAAAAAATATTTAGTCAGCCACCAATTGTGCATGTTCTCCCACTTCAAAAGATGAGAGAGGCCTGTAATTGACATCATAGGTAGACCACAACTATGAGAGTCAAAATGAGAAAACAAATCCAGAAAATCACCTTGTCTGATTTGGAAAGATTTATTTTGCAAATTATGGTTCAAAATAAGTATTGGGTCACCTAAAAACATGCAAGATTTCTGGCTCTCACAAACCTGTAACTTCTTCTTTAAGAGACTGCTCTGTCCTCCACTCATTAACTGAGGTAATGGCACCTGTTTAAATGGAAGACATACAAGACCACTGATAATCTCCCTCGATCTGGGGCTCCACGCAAGATCTCACCCCAGGGGGTCAAAATGATCACAAGAACAGTGAGCAAAAATGCATAGAGCTGGGAACACCATAACAAAGGCTACCATCAGTAACACACTACGCCGCCAGGGATTCAGATCCTGCAGTGCCAGACGTGAACCCCTGCTTAAGCCAGTACATGTCCGGGCCCGTCTGAAGTTTACTAGAGAGCACTTGGATTATCCAGATGAGTACTGGGAGAATACCATATGGTCTGATGAAACCAAAGTAGAACTGTTTGGTAGAAACAAAACTCATTGTGTTTGGAGGAGACAGAATGCTGAGTTGTATCCAAAGATCACCATACCTACTGTGAAGCATGGAGTGGCAACATCATGCTTTGGGGCTGTTTCTCTGCAAAGGGACCAGGATGACTGATCCGTGTACATGAAAGAATGAATGTGGCAATGAATCGTGATATTTTGAGTGCAAACCTCCTTCCATATGCAAGGTCATTGAAGATGAAACGTGGCTGGGTCTTTCAGCATGATAATGATACCAAGCACACCACCAGGGCGTCGAAGGAGTGGCTTCGTATGAAGCTTATGAATGTCCTGGAGTGGCCTAGCCAGTCTTCAGATCTCAACCCCATAGAAAACTTTTGGAGGGATTTGAAAGTCCATGTTGTCCAGCGACAAGCCCAAAACATCACTGCTCTAGAGGAGTTCTGCATGGAGTAATGGGCCAACATACCACCAAGAGTGTGTGCCAACCTTGTAAAGACTTACAGAAAACGTTTGAGCTCTGTCATTGTCAACAAAGGATATATAACAAAATATTGAGATGAACTTTTGTTAATGACCAAATACTTATTTTCCACCAGAATTTGCAATATAAATCTTGCCAAATCAGACAAGGTGATTTTCTGGATTTGTTTTCTCATTTTGACTCTCATAGTTGTGGTCTACCTATGATGTCAATTACAGGCCTCTCTCATCTTTTTAAGTGGGAGAACTTGCACAATTGGTGGCTGACTAAATAATTTTTTTCCCCACTGTATGACGCTGCCCAATCAACAGCAGACAGCAAGACACTGGCGTGTGAAGAACATGCCCCCACCAAAACTTCTAGCAAGTTTCTCAGTGTGGGAGATGTATAAGGTAACACAGCTTTGATCTCTTGGTCTAAATTCCTGCATAAGTCAGTGTGGGCAGATAGGAAATGCAGCAGAGTTGTACTGTGTCACATAACAAACCCTTCATTCAGCCCTCCTCCTTCCATAGCACTGTTACCTCTGCTGTGCTACCACTACACCACACTGTCTATCTGGAGATGTGTCAGTAGTCACACTTATGTCTGCTAGGCTCAGTTAATTTGTAATTGCTCTGCAGTGAGATCAGGGCTGTCATTATGCTTGACACAGGAGTAACCTGCCTGTTTTGGATTACTCCCATGTCGGATATAATGATGGCCTGCTCTGATCTCACTGCAGACAGATTGCAAGTTGAGCACAACAGACATGTTGTAACAGTGACACTTTTACGTCTCAGGCCTAGACAGGTAGTGTGGGGGAGGGACAGCACAGCAGAGCAGACAAGAGGGAGAGAGCTGATGGTAAGGTTTGTAATGTGTTTGTAAAGCTAAACTCGGATGCATTGGCCCTCGCCTCACACTGACTCTTGAAGGTGGTGTCGCACTGGATGAGAGAGAAGCTAGGTGCACAACAACGGGACGAGGGTGGGGGAGCCAAAACACTAGGAAAGGTGGGAATGGAGAACCCTAGGCAGATTTGACAACACCCTGTCTGCCCTTACGTCCATACATAGGTTCCACACCCATCACCGAGCAGGAAACTAATTCCTTACTACACTTGGTGATAAGCCCTGGATTGTGAGGGGCAGTGTAGCACTAGTTAGCCCCCACTACAACTAAAAACAAAGCAGGAAGACAAATGAAGGAATATACTTAGCTTGAGATGACACAAGAGAGCTCACGACAGCAATCCTCTAAGAGGCTCCAAAAAGAAACTAGTCGACTTCTAGCACTTCCAAAAGACAGAGGTAAATAGAGCTATCACCGGCGCCTTGCTGAAGAGACTAAAGGTATTTAAGCCTGCAGCAAGGGTGTATTAATCAGCAGCAGATGGTGGAGATCACTGCTAGGTCCTAGAGGGAGAAGGATATCACTCCACAGCAGAGATGCAAGATCCAGAATGTGCCAGGAGAGCCAGGCGCAGTGACCTTCTACAGACTGTAATGCAGTGGCTGAACACTTATGCAGTGAGGAGGCAGTGACCCAGCAAAGCTCCAACACAAAGTCTCTTTAATGCGGTTATTTCACAGCATTAAATGTCCAATTCACACAAGAACACAGCATTAATGTCCAATTCACAGCACTACATAGTACCCAGTATCTTCCGGATCACAGCCGGGCACATATCCTCTGGATTACACAGTCACTAAACACGCCAGTCCACCTTCATGCCTTGTTGCCGTGGGTGACTGCACCACTGTGTTAATGTTTCTTTAGAAACACAAGAATGGAGGGCACTATCCCATATAGTCTTAGAAAGGGTATCAACCTGGAGTATGTCAAAAAACAGTCTAAGAAGAGGAAGAAAAAGAGGACATACTATGCACCAGGGAACACCTATATATTAGAAAATATTCATAATTTATTGAAAAACAACAATTTATCACACCACACAATAAAAACAATTAAAAATAGAACAGACAGTCCCCGAAGGGGGTTCATGGCCCCCTGAAACTCAACAATTAATACATGTATGATAGTTATAGCATAGAGCCAAATATGGCTATTATGAAGTTCATACAGATACCAAAGAAGTGCAAAATACAAAATACAAATAACAATAAAAATATATGAGTCTTTACACACCCAAAGGCCAAAATGTGAGAAGGAAGCAATTGCCTCCTGGAGTGTAGGTTTTGTCAAGATACAATGGTAAATATAACCTGTGCTAGATATATAGAATAAGAACCACTGTTGGTCCCCAACAAAGAACAATTTATATAACAAATTTTACGGCAATGTAGATGGCACCAACACTTATAGGCACAGGGGAGAACAATATCTCCTAAAAAACTGCATAGAGATAAAATATGCGACCATGAGATAATGAGTAAAACCCACACCCAAACCAATAGACCTATAATATAAGAAGTAAAGGGTGTAGGAATGGAAATTTCCACCCTCAGAAAATGACCAGCATGTTACCAGACGGGGGGGGGGGGAAGGGAAATCAGGGAGGGCAGAGCCCAATGCGTGACGCCACCTCAGTGGCTTCGTCAAGGGCAGAAGTGCTGATAACACAGAATAATTCAATATTTATAGAGCACGAATAATTAAAAACTTACAGCAGCTGAGATCTGTTGTGAATGTGTTGGGGACGACTTCAGAGCTGGGGCTCCCTCCGGTGGTTGCTGAGGGTATTGAACCAATTAAGGAATGGGTGTCAGGTGGGGATGACTGGCCTGATATAAGTGAGCTGAACTCTCATGATCCTCGCCGGTAATCAATTGTTGCCTCCAGGTCTGTGTTGGAATTTCAGCTTGCTTTCCTGCTATCATTCAGATAAGTGACTTTCTGTTTTTTTTTTCTGTGGTTGGATTTTCCATGCTTTTTGTAGTCTTGCCTTGGACTTCAGCCGAGTCCCCTTTGGGGGCTTGTGCTGCCCTCTGTTCTCATTTTGTATTTGCACTTGTTCTCTGTTCCATTGATATTTTTTATTGCTGGGTAGCTGTGTGTCACACCAGAGATCTGATATAGGTGGTCGAGATCGTGTGGTCTCAGGTTTTTTGTAATCAGAAGTGCTGGTATTTTTATTAGGGTTTTTCTGGGTTGCAGACAGAATTTCTCTCCTGTACTTTACTTTCTAGACAGATTTGGGCCCCAGCATTTGCTCATTCTATTTTCTGTCTGTGTTCGTGTTTTCCTCTTGTCTAACCGCCATTACATGTTTGGGGGCTTCCTATTTCTTGGGGCTTTACTCCGGGGCAGTGAGCTTTCCTCTTTCTATCTTCAGGTGTAGCTAACTCTCCGGCTGTGCCGAGTCGTCTAGGGTCACCGTAGGTACGCTCCACGGCTACTTCTAGTTGTGCGGTTAGTTAAGGGATCTGCAATCCATTAGGTTCCAGCCTCTCTGGTGTCTTGCTGCATTGGCGGTATTTTGCTCCTGTCCTCCTGAGCTACCAAAACATAACAGAGATCGGTGTGCAGACGCCGTAACAGAGCACGCTAGATGCCGGAAGTAGAAGACCAGGAAACATGCGGCAGGTATACCAAGATGGCCGTAGGAGCACGTAACTGCGCATGCGCTCATTCGTAAATGGTCAAAAACAGATCGTCGGTATCATACAGCGCAAGCGCAAAGAATGTATATCAGGGCACAATCCTATCATATGCAGAAGGCCACATAATGTTGCCAAATAAATAGACACAGTTGTGTCGCTATTAAGTCCTATGCACTAATTATAGTATATCTCAAATTATTGCCCTAATAGCCCCGGAAATATGATAAAAAAAAAAGGCAACCAAAGGGTGTACTAAGATGGCTGGCGGCTCCATAACTGCGCATGCGCCCATTATAGTACAGAGTCAAGTAGTCCGGAAAGGGCTACAAATATCATACAGCGCATATGCCGTGCAGAGAAAATAGCAAGTTTGGAAACAGCGCCTAAGCATGTCACTCATACAAAGTGATAGATGAAATATATACATATATACATAAAATGCATACAACCCAACTTTTCCCCATTACAGCGCTTGCATAAGGTGAGAGACAAAATCTCATTACATTGGAAGGCATATGGCGACACAATTAACAGTATCCAAAATAACGGCCCGCATAATGATACATTGGCCTATGACTTTTATCAAAACTGTCATTTATACCAAATGACAAGTTTGAAAACGACGCACAAACATATTGCTCACACTCACACAAGATGATAAAATGCATATAGCCCAGCTTGTCCCCAATACAGCACTTGCATCAAATGAGAAACAAAATCTCGTTACATCAGGAGGCATATGACGACACAATTAGTAGTGTCCAAAATGACAGCCCGCATAATAGTATATTGGCCGATGACTTTAATCAAAGATGTCCTTCATCCCAAACGATGAATAGGGTATACATATATGAAACATATTAATTATATGCTCATGGCCCAACATATCGTCCATGGAAGACTTGAAACAATCGTCTCACTGTATTAGATGATATAATAGCAGGTAAGTATAATGATGTCAATGACCCATGTATTATATAGAAATATGATGAATAGGGTATGCACATGCCAAACATATTAATTATATGCTCGTGGATCATCTGTACAAGGCTTGAAACAATCGTCTCACTGCATTAGATGATATAATAGCAGGTAAGTATAATGATGTCAATGACCCGTATATTGGATACAAAAGCTATTACGGTACTTTTATTCACACTTCTAGCATAGTATCAAAAATGCAGAAACTGGGACCGATACTTAGGCAATCGCAGATGATATGTATACACTTAGTACATACAATTGTATGGTTGTTTGTGAAAACATACAATTGTGTAGATTTTCTAGGTTAGATCACGCCATATCTTCATTACGACGCAAGAAACAACTCAATGCCCCAAATAGTATATACATGCAAAGACAGGGGCGTAACTAGGAACGGCAGGGCCCCACAGCAAACTTCACAATGGGGCCCCCCCCCCCTCGCGCGCGTTGCCAATCCCGGTCTACCCAAGTTGTGTTAAGAAAGATACCTTTATTATCCAAAATTAGAGGTTTTTGGAGTAATGATAGTGAAATAACAGAAAAGAACCAACTCCCAGGAAGCAACTGAGGTAGTGACGAAGGTAGGCTTTCTCCAGAGTAAATATGTGAAGAAACTTGTAATCCAGCCTGCAAATTGCTTTCAAAACGGATGATTTATTCAGTAGAACAGTCCGGTAAACAGAATAATCTAAGATTGTTCTGTATACCGTACTTCTGCACCACGCCCTCACCAATTACACATGTGAGGAGTTGACAGCCTCAGCTCTGCTGCATGTGAGGAGTGACAGCCTCAGCTCTGCTACATGTGAGGAGTGACAGACTCAGTTCTGCTACATGTGAGGAGTGACAGCCTCAGCTCTGCTACATGTGAGGAGGAACAGCCTCAGCTCTGCTACATGTGAGTAGGGACAGCCTCAGCTCTGCTACATTTGAGGAGTGACAGCCTCAGCTCTGCTACATGTAAGGAGTGACAGCCTCATCTCTGCAACATGTGAGGAGTGACAGCCTCAGCTCTGCTACTTGTATAGCAAAGCTGAGGCTGTCACTCCGCGCATGTAGCAGAGATGAGGCTGTCACTCCTCGCATGTAGCAGAGCTGAGGTTGCTACTTGTCACATGTAGCAGAGTTGAGGTTGTTACTTGTCACATGTAGCAGAGCTGAGGTTGCTACTTGTCACATGTAGCAGAGCTGAGGTTGTTACTTGTCACATGTAGCAGAGCTGAGGTTGTTACTTGTCACATGTAGCAGAGCTGAGGTTGTTACTTGTCACATGAGCAGAGCTGAGGTTGTTACTTGTCACATGAGCAGAGCTGAGGTTGCTACTTGTCACATGTAGCAGAGCTGAGGTTGTTACATGTAGCAGAGCCGAGGTTGCTACTTGTCACATGTAGCAGAGCTGAGGTTGTTACTTGTCACATGTAGCAGAGCCGAGGTTGCTACTTGTCACATGTAGCAGAGCTGAGGTTGTTACTTGTCACATGAGCAGAGCTGAGGTTGTTACTTGTCACATGAGCAGAGCTGAGGTTGCTACTTGTCACATGTAGCAGAGCTGAGGTTGTTACTTGTCACATGTAGCAGAGCCGAGGTTGCTACTTGTCACATGTAGCAGAGCTGAGGTTGTTACTTGTCAAATGTAGCAGAGCTGAGGTTGTTACTTGTCACATGTAGCAGAGCTGAGGTTACTTGTCACATGTAGCAGAGCTGAGGTTGCTACTTGTCACATGTAGCAGAGCTGAGGTTACTTGTCACATGTAGCAGAGCCGAGGTTGCTACTTGTCACATGAGCAGAGCTGAGGTTGTTACTTGTCACATGAGCAGAGCTGAGGTTGTTACTTGTCACAAATAGCAGAGCTGAGGTTGCTACTTGTCACAAGTAGCAGAGTTGAGGTTGTTACTTGTCACATGTAGCAGAGCTGAGGTTGCTACTTGTCACATGTAGCAGAGCTGAGGTTGCTACTTGTCACATGTAGCAGAGCTGAGGTTGCTACTTGTCACATGTAGCAGAGCTGAGGTTACTTGTCACATGTAGCAGAGCTGAGGTTGCTACTAGTCACATGAGCAGAGCTGAGGTTGCTACTTGTCACATGTACCAGAGCCGAGGTTGCTACTTGTCACATGTAGCAGAGCTGAGGTTGCTACTTGTCACATGTAGCAGAGCTGAGGTTGCTACTTGTCACATGTAGCAGAGCTGAGGTTGCTTGTCACATGTAGCAGAGCTGAGGTTGCTACTTGTCACATGAGCAGAGCTGAGGTTGCTACTTGTCACATGAGCAGAGCTGAGGTTGCTACTTGTTACATGTAGCAGAGCTGAGGTTGTTACTTGTCACATGTAGCAGAGATCAGGGTGTCACTCGTCACTTGTAGCAACCATGAGGCTGTTACTGGGTCAGGGGGATGCTACTGGTGACTGAGGTCCCGTGCCCAACAGGGCCCAGGGGGAGGTTAGTGGTGACTTGAGGCTTGCGTCAAACAGGGCCCAGGAGCCCGAGGCCCTGTTGGAATGCGGGCCCCTTGCTACCTGGGCCCTGTGTTGAATGTGGGCCCCCTGCACTGCAGCCTGGGGCCTGGGCCCTGTTGAATGTGGGCCCTGTTAGATCCTGCCTGCACCTGCCCTCTCAGTCACCATTGAGCAGCCAAGCCTCTTCTCACTGTTGAGAGACTCACGGTACTCACCCTGCTCGCCCGGGCTTCCACCTGCTTGTCCAGTCAGCCTGCTGCTTCATGTGGTCTGCCTGGCCGTCTGCTGTCCGCCCCCACATGCACACACGCTGTGACAGATGGACCATAATGCACTGGGCCGCAGCTTAAAGCTACAGTGCTCATTTCTGTTCGCTGTCTGCATTTACAACACTGTAGTGTCTCTTTAAAACAACACAGTGTTGTTATGCATCAGCGTTCAGAGTCAGAAGCCTGAACAAAATGTTGGGAGGGGGCCCGAGCGCGGATCCATTTGCCAGCGTGCTCGGGCCCCCTTTTTGCTCCTAAATCACAGAGCAGCTGCAGCAGGGACGGGCCCCCTTCTAGCCCGGGCCCTGTGGCAGCTGCTTCCCCTGCTTCCACTATAGTTCCGCCCCTGTGCAAAGATATTAATTATACAACCCAAATCATCACCAATACAAAACTTGCGCCAAACAAAAAACAATCACCACACTGTATTAGATGGCATAATGGACATGAGAAGTGGTAACAACCAAAGTTGTAACTCACATATTGGGTACACTAACTAATAATATAATGCAGGTAAGTATAATGATGTCAATGACCCGTATATAATATAATAGGGTATACACATGCCAAACATATTAATTATATGCTCGTGGATCATCCTTACAAGGCTTGAAACAATCGTCTCACTGTATTAGATGATATAATAGCAGATAAGTATAATGATGTCAATGACCCGTATATTGGAGACAAAAGCTATTAATTTTATTCACATTTCTAGCATAGCATCATAAGTTGCAGAAACTGGGACCGATACTCTTTGGTATGCAAATTGCCTCTTCAAAAAAAGAGGACTTGCACTCTATAGCGCCACCTATTGGAAGTAGCGATCCTACAAGTCACAATCAACCCTTTAATGAGTCTTGTAATATGACTTAGGATAAAAGCCAAATCAGTATCTCCTTACCCCTTAGACCCTATACTATTTGGGGCATTGAGTTGTTTCTTGCGTCGTAATGAAGATATGGCGTGATCTAATCTAGAAACATCTACACAATTGTATGTTTTCACAAACAACCATACAATTGTATGTACTAAGTGTATACATAACATCTGCGATTGCCTAAGTATCTGTACCAGTTTCTGCATTTTTGATACTATGCTAGAAGTGTGAATAAAAGTAATAGCTTTTGTATCCAATATACGGGTCATTGACATCATTATACTTACCTGCTATTAGATCATCTAATGCAGTGAGACAATTGTTTCAAGCCTTGTACGGATGATCCACGAGCATATAATTAATATGTTTGGCATGTGCATACCCTATTCATCATATTTGTATATAATACACGGGTCATTGACATCATTATACTTACCTGCTATTATATCATCTAATACAGTGAGACGATTCTTTCAAGTCTTGCATGGATGATATGTTGGGCCATGAGCATATAATTAATATGTTTGGTATATGTATAAGTACCCAGCAATAGCACAAAAAGAGGACTTAAAAATCCTCCAAAAATTCAAAAAATACAACAAAAAGACAGAGATGCTCACCTGCCCAGGCCTTCAAACAAATGCACTATCAGGATGCAGTGGACCGACGTCTTTAAGATGACGGCAAAACAGGTGCAAGAATACCGATGAGACAACCGCTCACAACCTACCAATCCATGGAGGAGGCGGCTGCTTGGTATATTGATGCACAATGAAGACTTGTATGCAGCGCTGTTCACATTATGGCAATGCACAGCATCCAGTTAAACAGCCTAGTATTTACACCCTTCTATTAGATCCGGCGGGCTGCCCAGCGCTATTAAGATGTATCCCATGTGAACAGACACCACAGTTTACAAGACCAAATAGGCCCACCTGCATCCTGTAAAATAAAGTGCAAAAACACATAAAAAATGTGAGGTATTAGTTTGTATTTTGGCCAAAGTACGTAAGCTTGTAATCCACTTCACGGATCCTCACGCTTACAAGTAACTACACTAACCAGCAATAGCACAAAAAGAAATTAAAAATCTTAAAATCTTAAAAATCCTCCAAAAATTCAAAAAATACAACAAAAAGGCAGAGATACTCACCTGCCCAGGCCTTCAAACAAATGCACTATCAGGATGCAGTGGACCCACGTCTTTAAGATGACGGCAAAACAGACACCACAGTTTACAAGACCAAATGGGCCCACATGCACCCTGTAAAATAAAGTGCAAAAAACGGTTGTCTCATCGGTATTCTTGCACCTGTTTTGCCGTCATCTTAAAGACGTCGGTCCACTGCATCCTGATAGTGCATTTGTTTGAAGGCCTGGGCAGGTGAGCATCTCTGCCTTTTTGTTGTATTTTTTGAATGTGCTATTGCTGGAATGTGCTATGCAAGCCGTATCAATGTGCATTTTTTTCTACTAGGCAGCTAACCCCTCCATAATAGGTGTTGGGGTGGCTGTTTTTATCAATTGTTTGCACCTGTGCTGCACTTTGCCTTTATTAGTGGAGGCCTGCTGCATCCTGCTAAATGTGCATTTGTCATCACACAGTGTTGGTGAAGGCCAGATTTCATGGTATGTTTGTTTGGTATATGTATACCCTATTCATCATTTGGGATGAAGGACATCTTTGATTAAAGTCATCGGCCAATATACTATTATGGGGGCTGTCATTTTGGACACTACTAATTGTGTCGTCATATGCCTCCTGATGTAACGAGATTTTGTTTCTCATTTGATGCAAGTGCTGTATTCGGGACAAGCTGGGCTATATGCATTTTATCATCTTGTGTGAGCGATATGTTTGTGTTTCATTTTCAAACTTGTTATTTGGGATGAATGACAGTTTTGATAAAAGTCATCGGCCAATGTATTATTATGCGGGCCGTTATTTTGGATGCTGTTAATTGTGTCGCCATATGCCTTCCAATGTAATGAGATTTTGTCTCTCACCTTATGCAAGCGCTGCAATGGGGATAAGTTGGGTTGTATGCATTTTATGTATATATGTATATATTTCATCTATCACTTTGTATGAGTGACATGCTTAGGCACTGTTTCCAAACTTGCTATTTTCTCTGCACGGCGTATGCGCTGTATGATATTTGTAGTCCTTTTCGGACTACTTGACTCTGTACTATAATGGGCGCATGCGCAGTTATGGAGCCGCCGGCCATCTTGGTACACCCATTGGTTGCCTTTTTTTTTTTTTCCATTATATTTCCGGGGCTATTAGGGCGATAATTTGAGATATACTATAATTAGTGCATAGGACTTAAGAGAGAGACAACTGCGTCTATTTATTTGGCAACATTATGTGGCCTTCTGCATATGATAGGATTGTGCCCTGATATCCACTCTTTGCGCTTGCGCTGTATGATACCGTTTTTGACCATTTACGAATGAGCACATGCGCAGTTATGTGCTCCTTCGGCCATCTTGGTATACCTGCGGCGTGTTTCCTGGTCTTCTACTTCCGGCATCTAGCGTGCTCTGTTACGGCGTCTGCACACCGATCTCAGCTGCTGTAAGTTTTTTATTATTCGTGCTTTATAAATATTGAATTACTGTGTTATCACCACTTCTGCCCCTGACGAAGCCACTGAGGTGGCGACACGCATTGGGCTCTGCCCCCCCCGATTTCCCTTCTTTCTCCCCCCGGTCTGGTAACATGCTGGTCATTTTCTAAGGGTGGAAATTTCCATTCCTACACCCTTTACTTCTTATATTATAGGTCTATTGGTTTGGGTGTGGGTTTTAGTCATTATCTCATGGTCGCATATTTTATCTCTATGCAGTTTTTTTAGAAGTTATTGTTCTCCCCTGTGCCTATAAGTGTTGGTGCCATCTACATTGCCGTAAAATTTGTTATATATATTGGTCTTTGTTGGGGACCAACAGTGGTTCTTATTCTATATATCTAGCACAGGTTACATTTACCATTGCATCTTGACAAAACCTACACTCCAAGAGGCAATTGCTTCCTTCTCACATTTTGGCCTTTGGGGGGGTGGGGGTAAAGACTCATATATTTTTATTGTTATTTCTATTTTGTATTTTGTACTTCTTTGGTACCTGTATGAACTTCATAATAGCCATATTTGGCTCTATGTTATAACTATCATACATGTATTGATTGTTGGGTTTCAGGGGGCCATGAACCCCCTTCGGGGACTGTCTGTTCGATTTTTAATTGTTTTTATTGTGTGGTGTGATAAATTGTGGTTTTTCAATAAATTATCATTAATGTTTCTTTACTCACAGCTTTCCACAGTACACAATATCTTTTAGTTTACAGTCACTAAACACGCTAGTCCTTCTTCGTGCACAGGACAGTCTACCTTCAGTTCACCGCCGGGCACAAGACAGACCACCTCCGAGACCAGTTGCCGTGGGTGACTGCACTGCTATGTACGCTGTGGGTGCCATGCTCCTGAACTCCCTTGGCTGCTTGGCTCCGCTGGCCTGTGTTGCCTCACACAGATGGAGCGCTGCAGAGCCAACTGCTCTGTACTCCTCCAAACTGCAGACTGACACTGACGCTGGACCTGACACAACCATACCCTATAAATTGGGGTTATTAACTAGCAACTTGTAGCCTTCAGCCACATGGAAAACCCGGGCCTGGAATGAAACGGACTGCACTACTACCATCCTGCAGTCTGTTTCAAAATACCAAAACCCCAGAGCAGGTTTTCCCTAAATCTGCCTTGGACACTAGCATGTCTAAGACTAACACTTATTTTTAGTCTGCACCACAATCACAGCTATTCCTGTGACTTCAATGCATCTCATGGCCTCCATACGCCTCCATGCGCATCCTGGGGGGAACACACAGCGACCCCTATCTGTGACATAGGTCACTGCCACACAATTGCAATCACAGCTACGCCTGAGACTGCAATGCACCGCCATGGCCTCAATACGCCTCCGTGCGTATTCTGGGGAGAACACACAGCGACCCCTACCTGTGACACCGATCACTGCCTCACAAGCCGGATACAGAATGACTGTCTGTCACACTTGACACACCAATGACAGATGGTTAGACCAGGAGATTAGGCTGTCTATCACTCATTACATAGGCTAAGAAACCTGCTCTAAGCTATGGTGGAAGTTTGTTCTTTTTTCTTTTGAGTGTTGCTGCCTGCTCATAATTGGTCAGCATCATGCAGGAGGTAGAAGTAAACAACCACTATGAAAATTGTTTGATAACAGCCACTTGAACTTAACAATGACTAAGTTATCAGGGGCCAAATAGTCTGACTGCTAATATTGCAACAGAGAAATTAAATTTGAAATGAAAAAAAAAATTGTTTTATTCCACTCTGCAGTCTTTATTACATTGTGTGTCCAGTTCAACATGAGAAATTTGGTGAAAGGTCCTTTAAATACTAAGCTACTCTGCAAGATTCATCATGCAGTCAAGTATAACAAAATTAATAAAATGAAATGAAAGACCAGTTTCCATGCGGATTATCTACTTCACTTTTTCCTATCAGGAAATACAGAATTTATTCTCCACGGTGAGTGAACTCTATTGAATCAAATAAAGGATCGCTAGAGATGAAAAGTCTACTGAAAGAGATGCTGATATGCTTTCCCGCTGTGCAATGGCAATAGGAACATTTGTTGCATTCAGGGGACATGGAACAGTCTTTCCACATCCAACTAAAAAAACTAATTTGAGAGGAAAAAAAAGGTTCAAACACTAGTCAATCTTGTCATAAATAGTGTTGAGCCACCCCCGTAGTGTTCGAGTTCAGTTCGGTTAGCCGAACACCCGTGTGTTCGACGAACTGTTCGTCGAACACCGTTAAAACAAATGGCAGGCAAACAAAAACACATAGAAACACATAGAAAACTCATAGAAAAAACACTTCAAAGGTGTCCAAAAGCTGACAAACTGTTAAGAAGACACAACTAACACATGGAAAAGTGACAAGTACATATAGTGGTGTAGCTTGCTTAACAGCTGGGTTAATCCGCTGACTAGTAGACACTGCTACTAGGCCCAAAATTATTGTCTGGGGTAGATGCAGTTAAAAATTTGTAATTAGAGACTCTCGTTGGATGCTGAGAAAGCATTCCATAGAGTCTCCTGGCACGCCATATATTATTCTCTTAAAAAGCTTGGGGTATGGGACCCTTTTATAGCCAAAATCATGGCCCTGTATCACAATCCGTCAGCTAGGCTGAAGATAAACATTATCATCACCTTTCATAATCACCAATGGGACAAGGCAGGGATGTCCTCTGTCCCCTCTCTTATACATCCTAGTGATGGAGCACCTGCTCTCATCAATTCACGATAACCCCAATATTAGGGGGATTGAGGTGGGAGGCACCGAGTACAAGTGCTCTGCATTTGTTGATGAATGATGTCCTAGTAAATATCACTCAACCACATATATCCATCACTGCTGTTATGGCTGAAATAGATATCTTTGGTACATGGTCAAATTTTAAAATCAATGCAGCGAAGTCTGAGGCCCTCGATGTTTCCCTCCTCCAAATCCATACAGGATTCCATCCAGTCGAACTTTCCCTTTGCCTGGCCCTCACAAGGTATCAAATACTTAGGAATTTGTATTCATAGAGACCTCTCCCGTCTATTTTTTCTTAATTTTGGGCCCTTTATTGAACAACTCCATAGAGATCTTACGTCTTGGACGGTGAAGGATTTTTCCAGGTTCGGCAGAATAAATATACTAAAAATGAATGTCCTACCTAAACTCTTATACCTCTTCCAAACCATTCCCGTGGTAATTCCCTCAAATTTTTGGAAAAGACTACGCAATAGCTTTTGCAGATTTATCTGGGCAAGAGGGCGTCCACGCATTCGGGGGACGTTCTGATCAGACACAAACAAAAGGGTGGCCTTAGCATTCCGGATTGTAGAAGGTATTACATGGCAGCAGTACACGCTAGAATCCTCGACTTCTTCCATCATTCAGAGGGGAAATTGTGGGTCAAAATAGCTCAATCCATTTGTCCTAAAGCTCTTACCACTCTCCCATGGTGCGCCCATTTAATTGTTCCCTCTCTTGGCCTCATGTCATATAGTACTTATGCCACTGCTTTGGCTTTGAGATCCCCAAAAAAAGCTTATCCTCAATCGACCCCCAGGGCCCCTTGCTCCCAATTTCAGATAAACCAGATTTCCCACCAGGACTATCTGCAAATAGATTTCTCGGTTCAAATAAATCCCATCTGATATTATTTTCTCATGTCATCTCCAATACTTCGCTGCTCCCCCTCAATGACTTGTTACAGGGAAGAGCCACTTCCCCAAAGGCAAATTTTGAATATACCGTATATACTCATGTATAAGCCGACCCGTGTATAAGCCGACCCCCCAACTTTAGCCTCAAAAAACTGGGAAAAGTTATTGACTCGTGTATAAGCCTAGGGTGGAAAATGCAGCAGCTACTGGTAAATTCTCAAATTACGGTACGTACTGTGTATCCAAGACAAGAGATACGGTATACCTGTACGTGTAGTCAGCAATGCTTGGGCAAAGCAAGGGGGCTCCATATTGAATCATGAGCCCCATATAATGCTCCATACAGTTCATGATGTGCCCCATAAGGTGCTCCATACAAAATACGCCTCATATGATGCTCCATAATGTTCATGATGGGCCCATATAATGCTCCATAAAGTTCATGATGGGCCCATAAGATGCTACATAAAGTTTATGATGGGCCACATAAGATGCTCTATACAAAAATATGCCTAAAATAATGCTGCACAGTGAATAATGGTGGCCCCATGACATGCTCCTTTATATACCGTACAGTATGCCCCATATGCTGCTCAATAAATTGTAATGCAGGCCCATGAATGGCTCCGTTATATACAATATGCCCCATATGCTGCTCAATAAATTGTAATGCAGGCCCATGAATGGCTCCTTTTATATACAGTATGCCCCAATATGCCCCAATATGCTGCTCAATAATTGTAATGGTGATAGGATTTAATCCTATCATGTTGCTGCTGCAATAAAGAAAAAAAATATATATATACTCACCTCTGTCCCTGCCAGCTGTCCGCGGCTCCTCTCCTCCTCTTCTCCGAGTTGCCGGCTCTGCAGTGACTGTTCAGGAGGGTGCGTACTACGTCATCGCGCCCTCTGAACTTAACGTCAATGCAGACGACGGAAGACGGCAGACTCAGAGCGGGTCACAGCGGTGGAACGCGGACCGGTAAGACCGGTAAATATCGCCAGTGCCGGGGGCCTGAGCTAGCGGCGACACCGGCACCTGGCCCCCATAGCGCGCCGGTGTCCCCGCCAGCTCAGGACACCGGCACTTGTCCTGCTGCCAACCGCCGACCGCCAACGCTGACCGCCGGCCCTGTCAGCCACCGGGACACTGACAGAGGCTGCAGGGGGCCGCGGGCATGTACCAGAGACGACGGGGACCTCCTCCCTGCATCAGTAAACTGTAAGTTAAAACCGTGACCCGTGCATAAGCCGAGGGGGTCTTTTTCAGCCCAAAAAAGGGGCTGAAAAAGTCGGCTTATACATGAGTATATACGGTAGACAGTTACAACACGTCTATTCAACTGTGAAGAAGCGCACACATCTTCATAGAGATCTCACAAACTTTGAAAAATTGAGCCTATCATTGTCACCCCCTACACACTCCATCTCCCTACTGTATAATCTCCTCATTGCCCAGGTAACTGACAATAGGCCAGGATTATGCGGTGCATGGGAAAGGGAACTGGGGAAGTCCTTGTGTGACTCACAATGGGATAAATGTTTCTTCCTAACACATAAAACCTCAATAGGGTCCAAAGCTCAGGAAACCTCCTTCAAAATTAACTCTAGATGGTACTGGGTACCAGCAGTCCTTCATAGATGGTATCCAGTGGTCTCAGATAGATGTTGGAGATGTGGGGAGGGGGAAGGGACAATGTCACATATATGGTGGGCATGCCCTATAATAAATGCATTTTGGGCAAAGGTGGTTCCCATGATTGAGAAAATAACTGTTGGACTATCCCTAATACGCCCGAAGCCCTCCTTTTATCAATGTTACCAATAAGTAAACGTAGTTATAAAAGCTCATCAATAGGCTACCTAATACAGGTGGCTAAGAATGTCATTCCACGACTCTGGAAAAGCAGAGACCCACCCACTGTGGAGGAATGGTTTGCGCAGATCTCCCTCCTTAATAGGATGGAGCATATGATTGCCATCTCACCGGCTGATGTTGATAGATACTGTGTGATTTGGAGGAATTGTATTGATTTAAAAAACTTGGACGCCTGCCATCAAGGCCCCAACTAAAGATATCGGTGATGTTGGCACAACAATGATCATAATCGCACTCTAGTGATTGGTGGTCTGCCGTGGTCCGCTCCCTCTCTCTCTATCTTTCATATTGAAAAATACATGCTTGAAAATCTCCTCCTCATTCCTTACCAGTTTGCAAAGCTCATTTAATCATTTTATTTGGGGTAGGAAGAAAGCCAGAGTGGCTCAAAATGTTCTTTATAATCAAAAAATTTATGGTGGAGCTAGACTACCGAACATTTAGGCTTATTACTCTGCTAATCTGATCAAACAGAGCTGTTTTTGGTGGCCTCATAAAGACCCTCCAGCCTGGTACGATTTAGAACTCTTTTTAAACAACAACAAACCTCCCCATTTATTAGTATTAGGTTTTCTCATAAAAAAAGCAAATTCCTTATAGTTCCCACCCCATTCTCCAGCCCTCCATTGAGGCCTGGAAAAGGCTTGCTAAACTAAAAAAGGGTTGTGATAAAATCCATATCCTCAAGAATATTCCATTATCTCTTATCCATGAATCTAGGGGATTGGTCTTGGACCCTCTCTGGCTCAAATTGGGTATTAAGAAACTGGGCGATATCTACGATGGTTCTAAATTCTATCCTTATTCTTTTATTAAAGAACATTTCCATTCATCCTCCCTATCATTTTTTCACTACATTATTCTCAAGCATCAATTGCCCCAGAGTTGGTTAAAACGTTTGGTGAGGTGATTTTAACAAATCCTCAAGCTTTTACTCTCCCCAGGATGACACAGGGGTAGAAAAGTCCTTGCGGATCCATGATTTGTTCATCTTTATGAACGTGAGTCTGTCTACATTGTCAGTGGACAGCCGCGTGCGCTTATCTGTCAGCCACACCACTAGCAGCGCTGAACACACGTTCAGAAGAGAACGCTGGCTGCGGGGCATGACAAGATCTCCAAGGCGTGAGTGGCGAGCTCCGTCCATTTATCCAGATTGGAAGCCCAAAAAGAACAAGGGTCCAGGACACTGTCATGGCTTTCATGTTCAGTTGGAGATACTCCTGTACCTCGTCTCTAGGCGTTGACTATGTGTCTGACTTCTTGTCTCCCTGTGGCCTTGCAAAGGATAGGCTAAAAAGGGAAATTAGACCTACCGGTAATTCTGTTTCCAGGTAGTCCTCAGGACAGCACCATGGAGGATGTCCTCCCTTGATCTATAGCGGGACAGGATCACAGAGAGGTTAAAAGGCCCCTCCCACCTCCACCCTCCAGTGTTTTTTCAAAGTACCACCGAAGGATGGCAGGAAATGGTCTAAACGCGCCCTTACAAACGCGTATGTAAGAAACCATTGAACAACGTCTTTATCTCGAGCCTTGGCAACTCGACGGACCATCCACCGAAGATTGATCCTGTGCAATCCTAAAGAGAAAACATAAGGGAGGGAATTAAGGGTGCTGTCCTGAGGGACTACCTGGAAACAGAATTACCGGTAGGTCTAATTTCCCTTTTCCATTACGTCCCTCAGGACAGCACCATGGAGAAATACCAAAGAAATATCCCAGGGTGGGTACAGAAGCTGAAGGACCAAAGTCCCAGCAAGAACCAGGTTAGATATAGAAATGATCTGAAAGATCAAAAAGAAATATAGATATCTAAAGAAAATCGTAAAGATAATCACAGTAGTGAGTGTCCGATATATGTCTATAATGGCCAATTCCAGTATGAATGTGGTAAACAAGATATGCCGCAGAGACGGAGAGTGAACACAGCCGTTTGTACCCCAAAACCACTATGAACCACAGAGAATTACAGTTATTGTGATAGATATAGACACCGCAGCCACAGAATAGCCTTAAAACCTTATTGCCCAGCAATAATATTGTGATAGTCACAGCCACCACCCATTGAGGACTGTACCGACCAGTAATCGGCTGGATGTGCTTAACACACGGGACTGTTCTTCATCGGTCCTCCTGGGCTCAGATTAAAACTTGGTTAGAGACCGGCTTACCATACTACGAGGGACCTGCAGGACAGAGACCTGGACGCAGAAAGATCAAACCAATAACGTTCGTACATGGAAAATGGCAGAGCATTGGGATGTATGTACCCTACTCATTCTGGAGATCATGTCTACTCCGAATCCTTAGAGGTCTCAACCCCAATAATGGTTGGATATTATTGGAACTAAGGAAATACTCCATCTGGCAGGTATATCTCCTGCCACCACCAACATCAGGCTTCTCGGTAGAAGTGTTGAAAGGGAGATATGGATCACTACTCTTGCTTTATGATGTTAGACACAGGGAGTCTGGACTCTGGGATCGATGACAGTAAGCGGTGGGGGGGGGAGGATTTGGTAAAAATCCTTTGACACAGGATATTTGACTCTGTCTCTATAGAAGTTATTAGCCATGACATTATATATACAGTATGTGTTCAACTTATTTATTTATATATTATATCGTAAAGGCAATATTCTTTGAGATGTTTATACACCCCGACTGCCCTGGTGGGAGGAACCATACTCTAAAGTAAACTAGAGGAAAGTAGGATCCTTTCCCTCCAGAGGGAGATTATCTACTGTGAGGCAGAAGGACTATGGGGCCTCAACTGTAAGAGTCCGGATACAGATTCTTTTACCTTAGGAGCCCTGACTGCTGTACGAGCAGTGGGTATGGGATCCGCTGCACATGACAGTGCCGCCGATTTGCCACAAGGTACAAAGGCAGTAATGCCGTCCCTGGTAAACCTAATACAACGGATTTATGGGCCAAGAATCTGTCTACCGGGTGTTGATCAAGGAAACTAGTTCCGAGCTGCCATATGTGGAGTCGGGAAGGATTTCTTTTCTTCCACCTCATGGGATTTCCTGCTTTCAGCACAGTAGTATGTCCACTTATAGGATGAGCCCCAAAGAAGTCTGTCTCCCTTTAAAGCCAACTATGGAAGATATTTGCCTATAGTCCTCAGGCAGTAACTCACTTGAGAGTTCTGTTCCAATCCTGAAGAAATGCTAAGTTACTAGACCAATTCAGGCATAGCTGTTCGTCTGGCTAAGCCCAGTTGCAAGGAATTGAAGCAACAGAAGCTGGACCTGGGTCCTAAAACATGAGGACTCTATAACCGGAGTTGGCCCGAGACAAAATGTGAAGTGGTGGGCCGACCATACAATGTGCGGCCACGCAATAAGGCACAAGTCAGAAGGTCTAAGCCAGAGGCAAAAAAACCACATGCCCGATGTACTATGAAGCACTGAGGTACTATGACACACAAATGGCACTGAAGCATTATGATGCATTATGCACAGAAGCACTATGATGCAATATTATTATAGAGCCATTAATTCCATGGTGCTGTACATGAGAAGGGGCTACACACAAAGTTATAGATATAGTCTACAGTAAACAAATTTACAATGACAGAGTGATACAGAAGGGAGAGAACCCAGTCCTTGCGGACTTACAATATGATGCAATATGATGCACAAAGACAATGATGCAGTATGATGCAATAAAATGCACCAAGACACTATGATGCAGTATGATTCACAAAGACACTATGATGCAATATGATGCACAAAGACACTATGATGTTAATATGATGCAATGTAATGCAGAAAGACTATGATGCAATATGATGCACAAAGACACTATGATGTAATATGATGCACAAAGACACTATGATGTAATATGATGCAATGTAATGCAGAAAGACTATGATGCAATATGATGCACAAAGACACTATGATGCAATATGATGCACAAAGACACTATGAGTAATATGATGCAATTTAATGCAGAAAGACACTCATGTAGTATGATGCAACATAATGAACAAAGACACTCATGCAGTATGATGCACCCTGATGCAATCTGATGCATAGAGACACTATAAAGCACCATGATGCAATCCGCTGCACAAAGTCACTATGAAGCACCATGATGCACCCTGATGCAACATGATGTAATATGATGCATATAAGTACTATGTAGAACTATGATGTAATATAATGCATAGAGGCACTATGAAGTACTATGATGCCCAAAGGCACTATGATGTAATATGACGCATAGAGGCACTATGATGCACACAGGCACTATGATGCATATGATGTTATATGAAGCATAGAGGTACTATGAAGCACTCTGATGCAATATGATGCACAGAGGCAATAAATATGATACATAGAGGCACTATGATACAAAAGTGATTACAGAGGCACTCAATATGATGCATAGAAACACTATGATGCAATACGATGCCCAGAGGCACTTATGATGCATAGAGGCACTATGATGCAATACAATGCACAGAAGCACTCAATATGATGCATAGAGGAACAATGATGCAATATGATATATGATGTAATAGACACATAAAGGCACCATGAAGACACTATGATGCAGTACAATGCACAGGGGCACTCAATATGATGAATAGAGGCACTATGATGCAGTACAATGCACAGGGGCACCTCAATAGAATAGAGGCACTATGATGCAGTACAATGCACAGAGGCACTCAATATGATGCATAGAGGCACGATGATGCAATATGACATGATGTAACATGACACAAAGGCACTATGAAGCCCTATGATGCTGCACTCTGATGCACAGAGGCACTATGCTGCGAACAAATGCTATACCATGCTTGAAGGTGTCCAAACAAGAGACCAGGTCCCAGTTAGAGCCAAGAGAGCAATCTCTCGAGAGTTCCAGATAAACCTCAAGTCTGAATAGTACTTCTCAATTTTCAGACTGACCCCACCCAAAGGAGCTAATGAGCCACAGCTGAAGGGCAGTCTTCATGGAGACGATGTCTGCATTAACACTAATGCGTCCTTCTATGGGTGGAGTAGTTAAGTTGCAAAGAAAACTGAAACACTTGTTTATTGAATCAAAAAAATGGAAAAACATGCTTCAAAAATAGTCACTCTGAAGTCCGATCATAAGGCTTTGTGCAGCCCTGACATGCAACTAACTGAAGTCAAATCATGAGATGTAGCCTGGACATATGCCTTATCATAGCCTAGAGGTCCCAGGCCTGACTGCGTACATTGTGAAACACACCTCAGCATATGAGGCTCTATGCTCAGCTTCGGCACAAAGACATGAGACTAGCATCAGTCCAGAGGCCTAGGCCATCAACACATTCCATCATGCACTCACCTGTGCTGGCTCCATACCTGCTAGAAAGACAGGGGGAGCTGGTAACGCGAGAGCCCAGCATGGAGGGAATCGGCGCCCGCCAGAATGCTGCATTTACTGCCAGTGATTTCCTCTCCTGTGTCCCATGAGATCCAGGAAACCAGCCTGTTTGCCTGTTCGTTCTAAACCTCCGCGTTCAACCGTGGAACGCACGCTGGCCTTCTAGCTCCGGCGCCCTGACGTCACCCGAAGTGCCATGGCTCCCCCGCACGACTTCCGGTATTTTGCGCTGGAATGCCGGCCACATCAGAGCCGAGAGCCTCCACTGCGGAGGAAGCGGCTCTACCCAGGAGCATCATCCACTCACTGTTCTTTGTGGCTGAGGGACTTCCCCCCCCCCCGGAGAGTTTCAGCCCCGGGCTACTTGACAGGGGAAGGATTGGACCAGCCGCACGATCCCCCTGGGCCCTGTAAAACGTCCATCTTCTATCTTCACTCCTGGAGCAACCTCTCATACAACCATCCCCTGTAGGGATAGGAAAAACATGGAGGGTGGAGGTGTGAGGGGCCTTTTAACCTCTCTGTGATTCTGACCCACTATAGGTCAAGGGAGGACGTCCTCCATGTGCTGTCCTGAGGGACATAATGGAAAAAGTGGTGAAAGGATTCCGCAAAATTGCTGTTAACAACCAGCAGATACTCTGTTTCTGTTACGGTTTGAGTGCTGAAGACTCGACAGTCCCACGGTTGGCAAGTTAGAACTGTGAGATTCACTACGTGCACCACTGGTGTTTTGTGGAAAAGCACATGTAAGATTCTGCAACAGTCTCTGCTGATACTCCTGCATGAGTGAATCCCTTTCTATGGCAGGAATTATTTCGGCAAATTTACTTTTGTACCGGGCATCTAACAGTGTGGATACCCAGTAGTCAGGATTATTTTGGAATTCTGACAGTTCGAGGGTCATGTTGCAAGTAGTGCAGCAAGAAGGCACTCATTGTCTTGCGCATCCAGGAGCACCAAGTCAATGTTGTGTTGGTGGCAGGGTAAGAATCCTGCTTCCTTCCTCTGCCCTCTCCCCCCAACCTCGCACAACAGAAATGTGATCAAGTCTCCCTCATCTGATGAGTCTTCCATGCCCATCGCCAGTTCGTCCCCACTTCTTCTGGGCTCCTGCACCTTCCTCACTAGTTTGGCTGCTACCATGCGCCCTGGTTAATCCCTCTCCCCCACCCTCCCATGCCAGCCGCCTTGGTGCTGCCGACCGTCTGGACTTGCAGATGTTAGCCCTTCCGCATACAACTGCTCCTCCTCTACTTCCTCCACCTCCTCTTGTTCCAACCTGACTCCGAATTCTGTTTAACATGTGCTCCAGCATGTAAATCACCGGAATAGTCATGCTGATAATGGCATCGTCAGCACTAACATCTTCGTTGCCATTTCAAAACTGTGCAGTAGGGTGCATAGGTCCCTGATCTGAGACCACTCCTCCAGCGTGATTTGCCTCACCTCTGGATCTCGTTGGCCCCGGCTATAACTCAGAACGTATTGCACCAGGGCTTGTCGGTGCTGCCACAGTCGCTGCAACATGTGCACAGTTGAATTCCACCGTGTTGGCACATCGCATTTTAGCCGGTGAAGTGGCAGGCCCAACGACTTCTGTAGAGATGTAAGTCGCTGACGTGCGGGACGCGAACGGCGGAAGTGCCACACAGCGACGTGCCCTCTGCAGAAGGCCATGTAGACCGAGATAGTGGGCTAAAAATTGCTGGACAACAAGGTTCAACACGTGAGCATACAAGGCACGTGTCTGACATTGCCCCGGCGAAGGGCCGCACCCAAGTTTGCTGCATTGTCACACATGGCCTTCCCTGGTTGCAGGTCCAGTGGAGACAACCATTCATGAAACTGGTTCTCCAGAGCTGACCACAACTCCTCAGCTGTGTGACTCACATTTCCCAGACATTTCAAAGTAAAAAACCGCCTGATGATGTTGAGCCCTGCTGCCAGCATAGCAATGAGGTGAGCAGGTTCCCTTCTGCACAGTTAGAAAGCCGGTGGCGTGACCTGACAGGCTTTGGGTGCAGGTGGAGGACCGAGAGGGTTGAGGCAGAAGCAGTGGAGAACTTCGAGATAAAGAGGATTGACGCACAACTCGTGGGGACAGCAAGACTTGTACAGCAGCCCCTTGTCCTGCTGTCACCATAGTTACCCAGTGCCCAGTCAGCCACATGTAACGCCCCTGTCCATGCCTACTTGTGCAAGTGTCTGTGGTGAAATGCACCCTGTCACACACTGAGTTTCTCAAAGAAGAGGTGATGTTGTGTGCGACATGCTGGTGGAGCGCAGGCACACCTTTCTTTGAGAAGTAGTGCCGACTGGCATCTGGTACTGGGGCACTGCGACGGACATAAGGTCTCGAAAATCCTCTGTGTCCACCAGGCGGAAAGGCAGCAATTTCTGTAGCCAAGAGCTTGCAGATGGTGAAATTCAACCTCTTTGCTTTCTCATGGCTAGGAGGAAATGGTCTTTTACTTGTCCACATCTGAGGGACCGAGGGCTGGCTGTTGTGCGTAGACGGGGTTGAGAAGGTGTCCCGGACAACTGATGGTCTGTGAGGAAGATGCAGGCGTAAAAGTTAGGTTGCCTTGATGCAAAGGTGGTGCTCTCGATGTCGGAGAGCGCTCAACAACAGCTGGTGTTTCCACTTCCAAATGAAATGATGACCTGCCAATCAGACTGTCTGTTGCGGGTAAAGAGGTGCCAGGTCTGAGTCTCAAACAGGTCTGACTGCAGTCACAGAGGATGAAGAGTACAAGATGGGCAGACGGTGGTTGGCCGGCCCGATAGGCCGCATTGTAGCACAGTGAGCTTGCCACTGCAACTTATGCTTCATATAAATGTGACGGTTCATGCATGAGTACTCAAACTTCAGGCAAATTTGACAGCTGGGGCTGCAACCCTCAGCTGCCAGCATTAGCAAAACTGGTAATCAAGAATAAAAGGGTCTCCACGCTGCTTTTCATTTAAATATATAATTTTAAAAAAGGCTTGTAGTCCCCCATTTTTGACAACCAGCCTTGCCAAAGCCAGACAGCTGGGGGCTGGTATTGTCAGGCTGGTAAGGAGCCATGGATATTGACCCCCCCAGCCTAAAAATAGCAGTCAACAGCTGCCCAGAAAAGGCACATCAATTGATGTGACTATTCTGGTACTTTGCCTGGCTCTTCACACTTGCCCTGTATTGGTGGCAAGTGGGGTTCATATTTGTGGGGTTGATGTCACCTTTCTATTGTCAGGTGACATCAAGCCCACGGCTTAGTAAATGAGAGACATCTATAAGACACTTATCCATTAGTAATCCTTTAGTTTATATTGTAAATAAACACACAGCAAACATAAGTATTTCATTTGAAATAAAAACAAAACACACTTTTACTTTTTTTTTTAATAACAAACACAGTTTTACTCACATAACGCCCATTCCATTGAATCCCTTGTCTCCATAAAAAAAACAAAAATAAAAAAAACAATATCCCTCACCTGTCCGTCGTTCTGTCCATGCCGTAATCCATGTCTCGTGATTACTAGTTTTCAACCTGGACGGTGCCAAGATGCGCCCATCTAGGCTGGGAACCGATGATAAATGAGCTGCTCGCAGCATCAGTGAGCAGCGGTGACTTCACTGACGTTTCCTCTGGTCAGTGAGGCTGCGTTCCCAGCCTGGCTGCACTGCGGTGACTTCCCTCCGATGAAAGGTGAGTTTCAACGCACTGAATACCTCTGATCACAGCTACGGGCTTACAATGTCATTTGAAAGTGTGGCAACAGTGGCTGATTGACTGGCGGTAATGATTTTGCTGCCGATCAGAAGCAGTGTTTGGGGGGCCGAACCCTTAGAGCAACACGGACTTCCTGGTGAAGTCCGGGTTAGGCTTCCATACCCGAACAGTAGGTGTCATGAGCTGCTTTGTTTGTGGGATTTGGTAGTTCAGAGGTTAATCTGGATGGCCTCATTTTGGGATTCTGGGAGGCTTCTTATAGCCTCATTGTGGAGCCATTCCCTGTCGCTTATACTTTGACCCTTGGCCGAGTGTGTGTGACCCTGTGCTTTGTGCTTGTGCTACTTTATGCTTGCTTGGTTTTGACTTGGTTCTGTTCCCATTACGAGTTCTGCCTGCCCCTCCTGTACTGCATTGCTATCTTGTGTATGACCCTGGCCTTTGTCCTGACAACTCTCTGCTTATCCCTCCTGTACTGCATTGCTATCTCCGTGTATGACTCTGGCTTATGTTGTGACTATTCTCTTGCTCGCCCCTTCTGTACTGCGCCGTCCTCTCTGTGTATGAACCCCGTCTGTCTGACCTGAGTTTCCCTCTTTAACTAATCCAGGGTCCCTGTAAAGTCCTACATTCATTTCTAGCGCAGGACCCTAAGCCCGCCCCCTGTGGTCACATGATCGCAGGTCCTTTTACTTACTGCTATCTTCAGTGTCCCCTCTCACCACGCTGTTCAGGTCCCCTCTGCCTGAGCCTCCCCTGCGGCAATTTGACCCCGGACCCTTCCACAGTGTGGGTGAGTCACCCTGCTCAGCCGTGGCAGTTCGCTGGCGCTGACAGGATCATGATATTATAAGCGACCGCACATTTTTTTTTTCTTGGGGATGTTGTATGGGTCTTCTGAGCATATTTGCAGCATGGATCCCCTGCAGGGTTTGGCCGATCAGGTCAAGCATCTAACCCAAATGTTCCAAAAGCTCAATGTGGAACAGTGCACGATGGTCCATACCCAACAGCAGTTGATGGACACCGTGCAGGGGGCCGTTGTGACAGGGTCTCCAGGTTCCGGGAGTTGGGACATATCTGTGATATCCCCTGAATCTCCCGGTCAAATTGCCTGATCTCTTTTCAGGGGATAAAGAGGAGTTTAGGCCCTTCAAGGAAGGATGTAAGCTTTTTTTTTCTTTAAGGCCCTGTTCCTCTGGGGACGAATTTCAGAGGGGGGGGGTTGTATTTTCTTACTGCGTGGTGCCCCTCAAGCTTGGGCTTTCTCTCTGTCTTCCACCGCCCCCGAAAGAATGACAGTCGATGCCTCTTTGGGGCCCCTGGGCCGCATATATGAGAGCCTGACAGAGTACGTATGGCTGAAGATAAGGTCATGAGTGTGTGCTAGGTAAACGCTCGGCTGAGTGGTTTGTGCGGAGTTCCAACGCTGGGCAACGGAGGTCTCATTCCGGGGCTTATTCCGCAGAGGCCTATTTAACGCCTCCAAGATGCTCTGGCCCTCCATCCACCACCTGACACCTTGGAAGTTTGCCATTACTCAGGCTGTGTGTATGGACCGCAGGCTGCGGGCTAGGGGTGTCATGCTTTCCGAGATGTCCCTATTATCCAGCAGCAAAGAGATCGGTTGTCGCTCCTGAACCCATGGAGATTGGCGTCACTTCGGTCAAGGAGATGGAGAGGAAACGCCGCCGGGGAAAAACAGCTCTGTTTTTATTGCGGGGAGGCTGGTCATTGGAAAAAAGGATTGTCCCTCATGCCCATCGTCCTCTAAAGCGACGGGAAAACGACTAGGTCTGGGTAGTGGTCGGGGAGGCTGCCCAGACCTTCAGTACTTTCTTCTTCATGTCCTAAAGTTTTTTTAAGGGTTGAACTATTGGTAGACAACGTCCGTTTTTTCTCTACAGCACTGGTGGACAGTGGTCTATCACTTAACCTGATCAGCTCTGATGTCGTTTCCCAACACCAGATAGGGACAGTCAGGCTTCCTACACCACTTAAAGTCGTGGCCATTGACTCATCTCCTCTTCCCCGAACTGGGATCATTTCTGTGTCTGAAAAGTTTATGTTGAGAATTGGTTTCCCACATGGAAGAAATTGAATGTTTTGTCATGGACAAATTACCCTCAGGGCTGGTACTGGGAATGCCGTGGCTTGGGTGCCATAACCCAGTGATTAACTGGGAATCTGGGGAGATTTTTAAAGGGTGGGGGTCCAAGTGTGCTGACTGTTATCATAAAACTATTTGTTGTATGAAAATTGCTAAATCTGTCTGTGTGTCTTCACTAGTCTGGAGGGAAATTCCGGAGTACCTGAGAGACTTTGAGGACGTGTTCTCTGAGAGCGAGGCTGAGGCGTTACCCCCTCATAGGCCATTTGATTGTGCCATCGATCTGTTTTCCTGGATCCAAATTGCCAAAAGCTGCCTATTGAATCTGTCTGGTCCAGAGCGCCTTGCTATGAAACAGTAATTTCTGAAAGTCTCCGTAAGGGGCAATAAGACCCTCATTTCCCCGGTAGCTGCGGGGTTTTTTCTTTGTTAGAAAAAAGATGGCGGCTACGTCCCTGCCTCGACTTTCGTGAACTAAAAAAATTACTGTCAGGAACACATATCCCCTACCCTTGATTCCTGATCTCTGTAAAAAGCTTTTGGTTCTAAATGGTTTTCTAAACTGGATCTAGGGGGGCTTATAACTTAATAAAATACGAGAGGGGGACGAGTGGAAAATGGCTTTCCTTACGTCTGAGGGGTTGTTTGAGAATCTAGTAATGCCGTTTGGGGCTCACCAACGCACCGCAGTGTTTCAAAATTTTATCAATGTGGTATTTTGGATCTCATAGGCCGTTTTGTAGTGGTATACCTAGATGATATTCTGATATATTCTGTTGATAGAGCTTCCCATTTTTTTGCATGTTAAAACTGTACTTCAGAGGCTAAGAGAAAACCAATTGTATGTAAAAATCGAGAAATGTTCATTTTTTGTTCAGGAGTTGTCATTTCTAGGTCTGATAATTTCACCTCAGGGTTTTCGCATGGACCCAAGAAAGTGCAAGCTATTGTGGAGTGGGTCAAGGCCAGGGACCTTAGGGGGATCCAGCGCTTCTTGGGATTTGTTGAATTATTATCGCAAGTTCATTAAAGGTTTTTCTCAGGTGACTAAGCCTCTCACGGACCTGACTCGTAAAGGGGCAGATGTCAGAAACTGGTCCTCGTTAGCTAAACAATCATTTCTTACGCTTAAAAACTGTTTCTCATCTGCTCCTATCTGGTCCAACCGGATCCTTCCAAGCCATTGTGGTTGAGGTTGATGCTTCCGAGGTTGGGGGGGGCCAGTTTTGTCGCAAGGTCCAGCTTCTCTGACTAATCTCAGGCCCTGTGCTATTTTTCTAAGAAATTTTCTCCGGTGGAGAAAAATTATGACGTAGGCAACAGAGAGCTTCTGGCTATTAAGTTGGCGTTCGAAGAATGGAGGCATTTTTTGGAGGGGGCGGCTCACTCATTACGGTTTTCACTGACCATAAATTTGGAACATCAAATCTGCTAAAAGACTGACTCCCGGAAGCCCGCTGGCCTTTTTTTCTCCAGGTTTCAATTTTTTTACCTTCGGCCAGGGTCTAAGAACATAAAGGTGATGCCTTATCCGAGTTTTGAGCCGTTACCGCCCCCGTCGGTCCCCATTCTTCAACCCATTCGTGGTTGCCGAGGTTCGTTGGAAATTGGAGCGGAACGAGGAGCTCAACTTTGGCTCCAAATTCCAAACGTTGACAAGTTGTTTGTCCCGCAGCATTTGGCAACAAACCCCCGTGGGAGTTCCAGATTCGAAGTTGTGGCACACCTGGTATAGCCGCCCACGGGAAGCGTGGCAGGGTTTCTGGGCCTTTAATGACTTCGATTTAAGAAACATGTTGCGCATTGGTATATGTTCCCGTTCCAAGGCTCCAGTTTGCCGGCCGGCCGGGGAATTGGTGCCTTTGCCAGCCAGGAAGGCCATGGACTCACTTGTCATGGATTCATTACCAATCTTCCATCACTCGTGGTAATCTGAATTTGGGTTGTGGTGGACAGGTTTTCAAATTTGGACTTTTTTGTAATGACAAGTTTACCCTCAGCAGAGACCTCTTAGGCATTTCCTGTCCCAGGTGGTACGCTTACATGGGGTTACTAAATTGTGCAGACAGGGGGACTCATTTTGTCTAAATTCTGGCGGGCCTTCTGCAAAAAACTGGGGATATCTCTGTCTTTTTCCCCGTACACCCTGAAACCACGGACAAAAAGGAGGGGCACCAACCGTCGCTTGAACGATTCTTCGTGCTTGACTTCTACCCTGCAAAGCGACTGGTCTGTGCCTTACCATTAGCAGAAACGCCTT
>JARQOD010000003.1:501629498-501657668 GCA_033576555.1 Oophaga sylvatica | reverse complement strand
GTTCAACGCACTGAATCCTCTGATCACAGCTGGGGGCTTAAATTCATTTGAAAGTGGGGAAAAACTGGTGATTGAGGGGTAATGATTTGCTGCCGATCAGAAGCGTTTTTTGGGGGGCCCGAACCTTAAAAGGCAACCGGATTCCTGGTGAAGCCGGGTTTGGCTTCCTACCCGAACGTAGGTTATAGCTTTTTTTTGGGGGATTTGGTAGTTCAGGGGAAAAACTGGAGGCCTCATTTTGGGATTCTGGGCTTCTTATACCCTTGGGGGCCATTCCCTGTGTTTTACTTTGACCCTTGCCGAGTGTGGGGCCCCCTGGCTTTGTGTTGGGGCACTTTTGCTTGTTGGGTTTTTTGATTGGTTCTTTCCCATTCAGTTCTGCCCCCCCTCCTGTATCTTGCATCTTTGTATGACCCCGGCCTTTGTCCGGGCAAACTCTCTTTATCCCTCCTGTATAAAATTGCTATCCCGTGTATAAACCCTGGCTTTTTTGTGACTATTTCTGCCCCCCTTCTTATTTGCGCCGTCCTCTTGTGTATGACCCCGTCTGTCTGCCTGAGTTTCCCTCTTTACTAATCCGGGCCCCCGTAAAGCTAATTCCTTTCAACAGCGGCCCCCTAACCCCGCCCCCTGAGTCACATGATCCATCCTTTTACTTTGCATCCAGTCCCCCCTCTCACCACGCGTTAAGGTCCCCTCTGCCGAGCCCCCTGCGCATTTGACCCCCCCCCCCTTCCCAGTGTGGGTGAGTCACCCTCTCACCGTGGCAGTTCGCTGGCGCTGACGGATTGATATTTAAGACCAAAACATTTTTTTTTTTTGGGGGTTTTGTATGGGTTTCTGAGCATATTTCGCCTGGATCCCCTGCAGGGTTTGGCCGATCAGGCAGCTCAAAACCCAAAATTTCCAAAAGCTCAAGGGTGGAACAGGCACGATGGTCCATCCCCAACAGCTTTTATGGACCCGTGCAGGGGGCCGTTGTGACAGGTCCCCAGGTTCCGGGTTGGGACATATCTGTAATATCCCCCGAATCTCCGGTCAAATTGTGATTCTTTTCAGGGGGATAAGAGGAGTTTAGGTCCTTCAGGAAGGATGTAAGCTTTTTTTTTCTTTAAGGCCCTGTTCCTCGGGACATTTCAGGGGTGGGGTTGTTTATTTTCTACTGCGTGGGCCCCTCAAGCTTGGGCTTTCTTCTGTCTCCCCCGCCCCCGAAAGAATGACAGTCATGCCTTCTTTGAGGCCCTGGGCCGCATATATGAAGCCTGAAGAGTACGTAGGCTGAGATAAGGGCATGAGGTGTGCTGGGTAACGCTCGGCGATGGTTTTGTGCGGTTCCACGTTTGGGCAACGGGTCTCCCTTCCCCGGGGTTATTCCGCAAGGCCTATTGAACGCCCCAAGTTCTCTGGCCCTCCACCCACCACCTGACACCTTGGAAAAATGCCATTACTCAGGCTTTTGTGTATGGACCGCAGGTCGGGTAGGGGTGTCATGCTCCGGATGTCCCTTTATCCGCAGCAAAAGTCGGTGTCGCTCCTGAACCCTGGAGATTGGCGCACTTCGGTCAAGGAATGGAGGGAAACGCCGCCGGAAAAACACTCTGTTTTTATTGCGGGGAGGTGTCATTGGAAAAAGGGGGATTGTCCCTCAGGCCCATCGTCCCCCTTAAGCGCGGGGAAAACGACAGGTCTGGGTATGGTGAGGAGCGCCCAGCCTTCAGGTACTTTCTTCTTCATGTCCTAAATTTTTTAAGGGTTGAATATTGGTAGCAAGTCCGTTTTTTTCTCTCACACTGGGGCATGGTTCTTCATTAACCTGTATCTGATTCGTTTCCCAACACCAGATAGGGACGTCAGGCTTCTAAACCACTTAAAGTCGTGGCCATTTACTCTCTCCTCTTACCCGAACGGGATCATTTCTTTGTGTCTGAAAAGTTTTATTTGGATGGTTCTTCCCCTGGGAAGAAATTGAATGTTTTGTCATGGACAAATTACCCTCAGGGGACTGGGAATGCCGTGGCTTTCGGGCCATAACCCATTGATTAACTGGGAATTGGGGGGGATTGTTAAGTGGGGGTCCAAGTGTGTGACTGTTACAAAATCTATTTGTTGTATGAAAATTGCTAAATCGGTCGTTGTCTTCTACTATGGAGGGTATTCCGAGTACCTGAAGACTTTGGGACGTTTCTTGGGCGAGGGGTAGGCTTACCCCCCTATAGGCCTTTGTTGTGCCCTCGATCTGATTCCTGATCCAAATTGCCTAAAGCTGTATTGAATCTGTCTGGTCCAGAGGCCTTGCTATGAAACAGTCATTTCTGAAAGTTCCGTAAGGGGCACATAAAACCCTCAGTTTCCCCGGTGCTGCGGGGGTTTTTCTTTTTAAGAAAAAAGTGGCGGCCTCGCCCTGCCCCCCCCTACTTTCGTGAACAAATAAAAATTTACGTCGGAAACAAAAAATCCCCTCCGTTGTTCCTGATCTCTGAAAAAGCTTTCGGTTCTAAATGGTTTTCTAAACTGGCTGAGGGGGGCTTAAACTTAATAAGAATACGAGGGGGAGAGTGGAAAATGGCTTTCCTAGTCTGAGGGGTTTGAGAATTAAAGGTTTGGGCTCACCAAGCACCTGCAGTGTTTCAAATTTTATCAATGTGGTATTTTCGGATCTCAAGGCGTTTTGTTGTGGTTTACCTTATATATTCTGATTTTTCTGTTGATATCTTCCCATTTGTTGCATGTTAAAACTGTACTTCAAGGCAAGAGAAAACCCATTGTATTCAAACTCGAGAAATGTTCTTTTTTGTTCGGATTGTCATTTCTGGTCTGTAATTTCACCTCAGGGTTTCGCTGGACCCAAAAAGTGCGCTTTGTGGGTGGGTCAAGTCCAGGACCTTAGGGGGTCCGCCTCTTGGTTTTGTGAATTATTATCGCAATTTCATTAAAGGTTTTTCTCGGTGACTAACCTCTCACGGACCTGACTCGAAAGGGGCAGTGTCAGAAACTGGTCCTCGTTGCTAAACAATCATTCTTACGCTTAAAAACGTTTTCATCTGCTCCTATTGGTCCAACCGGTCCTTCCAACCTTTGGGTTGGAGGGGTTTATGCTTCCGAGTTGGGGGGGGCGTTTTGTCGCGGTCCGCTTCTTATATCTAGGCCCTGTGCCTATTTTTCTAAGAAATTTCTCCGGGGAGAAAATTATGAGTAGGCAACAGAAGCTTCTGGTATTAAGTTGGCGTTCGAAGAATGGAGGCTTTTTTGGAGGGGGGGCTCACTCTTTTACGGTTATCCGCCATAAAATTTGTACTCAAAACTGCTAAAAGACTGACTCCCAGGCAAGCCCGTGGTACTTTTTTTTTCCAGTTTCAATTTTCTTTACCTTTCGGCCGGGTCTAAGAACATAAAGGCTATCCTTACACGTATTTTTTGAGCCGTTTCCCGCCCCCGATCCGCCGTCCCCCTTCTTCAACCCAGTCTCGTGGTTGCCGAGGTGTCGTTGGAATTGGAGCAAAGGATCGTAGGACTCAATCTTTGGCTCCAAATTCCAAACCTGTTGACAAGTTGTTTGTCCCGCGCATTTGCCAACAAACTTGTGGGAGTTCCATGATTCAGTTGAGTGCACCCCTGGTAAGCCCCACACGGGAAGCATGGCAAGGGTCTTCTGGTGGCCTTTATTGACTTAGATATCAAGAAACATTTGCAGCATGTGGTATATGTGCCCGTTCCAAGGCCCCTTGCGGCCGGCCGGGAATTGGTGCCTTTGCCTCCCAGAAGGCCATGGACTCACTTGGTCCATGGATTTCATTACCAATCTTCCACATCCGGGTAAAAGTAATTTGGGTATGGGGACAGGTTTTCAAATTTGGCCATTTTGTACCCATGACAAGTTTACCCTCAGCAGAACGCTCTTAGGCATTTCCTGTCCCAGGTGGTACGCTTACATGGGGTTCCCACTAAATTGTGCGACAGAGGGACCATTTGGTCTAAATTCTGGGGGCCTTCTGCAAAAAACTGGGGAAATCTCTGTCTTTTTCCCTTTCAGGTATCACCCTGAAACCAACGGACAAACGGAGCGCACCAACCAGCGCTTAAAACAGATTTTCGGTGCTTGACTTCTACCTGCAAAGGACTGGTTGTGCCTACCATTGCAGAATTCGCCTTCAACAACGGGTAAACCATCTACCGGTAGGTCCCATTTTTGATTAATTATGGGATAACCCTCATTTTTGGCGAATTTTCCGAAAGATTCTGGTTGTGGGGGGCAGGGGACGGGGTAAACTTTCTTAAGGATCTTTGGACAAAGGTTTTTAACCCCTTTGACTTAGCTCTATCCCGTAAATAAAACCCTGCCATTCTGCCCATTAGGGATAGCGTCAAGGCGATCAGCGCGCTCCTGGGGGGAGGCGCAGCTAATCGCCACCCCGGGTGTCACTATTTCACACTGACACCCGGACTGTGTGTCAGGAGCGGTCCGGACCGCTCCCGGCACATTACCCCCTAGCCACCGCGATAAACATACGCGGTTACTGGGGGCACGGGGGGAGGATCGCGCAGGGGGGGCCCCTGCGCACCCCAAAGGGACCCTCAGCCCCGATGTGATCGCGGTTTCGAGGGCTTCCCCCCCAGGACCGATCCAAAGGCGCCCGGGGCCTGGGGGAGGCGGCTTCCTCAATGTGCCTGCTGAGAGGGCACTGGAACCTGCGCCGCCTACGATCGCTGGTGTGACGGTGCTGTGCACACGTCACACCACTTTGTAAAAACAGTGTGTCCCACCCTGGGGCAAAGTAAAAAGTTAAAAAAAATAAAAATAAACAGTTTAAAAAAAAAATCCAAAATAAATAAAAAAAAAAAAAAATATTCCCCAATAAATTAATTTTCTTCCTGTAAATAAAAAAAACAAAAAATAAAAGTACACATTATTTTGGTATCGCCCGTCCGTAAACGACCCCACCTATAAAAACTGTCCCACTATTTCCCCTTTGTAACCCCTTAAAAAAAAAACGAAGCAAAAAACAATTTTTTTTCAAACCGCCGAACAAAAGTGGAAAACGCCGATCAAAAAGACCGATAAAAATAAACAATACCGCTGAAAACGTCTCTTGCCCGCAAAAAACGATCTGCCAACGCTATCCCGCGAAAAAATAAAAAAAGTTATAGTCGCAGAACAAACGAGCAAAATAATTTTTTTTATAAAAATTGTTTTTAATTCTAAAAAAGCCCAAAAACATAAAAAAATTTGATAAAAATTGAGGGGATCGCCATAATCGTAGACCCGAAAAAAATGTTTATATTTTAACCACACGCGGAAACATAAAAACGCCTCCCCCAAAAGAAATTCATGAATTGCTGATTTTTTTTTATTCTAACCTCCCCCAAAAAACGAAATAAAAAAGGATCAAAAAATGTCACCGCTAAAAAAGGTACAAATAAAAAAAAAATCGTACCGAAAAAAATAAGCCCACAGACTCTGTGGGCCAAAAAGCAAAATTATAGCTCTCAAAATGTGGCGATGCAAAAAAACTTTTTTGCAATAAAAAGGTTTTTAGGTACAGCTGCCAATCATAAAAACCCCAAAATAGTAAATCAAAACCCCCCTTTATCACCCCCTTAGTTAGGTAAAATAATAAAATTAAAAAAATGTATTATTTCCATTTTCCCATTAGGGTTAGGGTTAGGTTGCGGCTAAAGTTAGGGTTAGGGTTGGCGCTAAAGTTAGGATTAGGGTTAGGGTTGGGATTAGGGTGTGTTAGGGTTAGGTTTGTGGTTAGGGTTGGGACTAGGGTTAGGGGTGTGTTGGGGTTAGGGTTGGAGTTAGAATTGGGGGGTTTCCGCTGTTTAGGCACATCAGGGGCTCTCCAAATGTGACATGGCATCTGTCTCAATTCCAGCCAATCTGCGTTGAAAAAGTCAAACGGTGCTCCTTCACTTCTGAGCTCTGCCATGCGTCCAAACAGTAGTTACTCCCCACATATGGGTATCAGCGTACTCTGGACCCCAAGAGTTTATTGTGCAATTTGTCCTTTTTCTTCTGTTACCCTTGTAAAAATAAAATATTGGGGCGAAAAAATCATTTTTGCAAAAAAAAAAAAAAAGATTTTTTATTTTTTTACGGCTGTGCGATATTAAACTTCTGTGAAGCACTTCGGGGTTCAAGTGCTCACCACACATCAGATAAGTTCCTTGTGGGGTTCTATTTTCCAAAATGGGGTGTCACTTGTGGGGGGTTTTCCACTGTTTAGGCGCATCAGGGGCTCTCCAAATGCGACATGACGCACCCAGACCATTCCATCAAAGTCTGCAATCCAAAACGTCACTACTTCCCTTCCGAGCCCTGACGTGCGCCCATACAGTATTTTCTCCCACATATTGGGTATCAGCGTACTCAGGACAAATTGGACAACAACTTTTGGGGTCCATTTCTCCTGTTACCCTTGTGAAAATAAAATATTGGGGGCGAAAAAAATCATTTTTGTAAAAAAAAAGGGATTTTTTATTTTTTACGGCTGTGCGTTATAAACTTCTGTGAAGCACTTCGGGGTTCAAAGTGCTCACCCACACTCTAGATAAGTTCCTTGTGGGGTCTTTTTTTCCAAAATAGGGTCACTTGTGGGGGGTTTCCACTGTTTAGGCGCATCAGGGGCTCTCCAAATGCGAAAATGACGCACCCAGACGATTTCCATCAAAGTCTGCAATCCAAAACGTCACTACTTCCCTTCGAGCCCCGACGTGTGCCCATACAGTAGTTTTCGCCCCACATATTGGGTATCAGTGTACTCAGGACAAATTGGACAACAACTTTGGGTTCCAATTTTTCTGTTACCCTTGTGAAAATAAAATATTGGGGGCGAAAAAATCATTTTTGTAAAAAAAAAAAAAGATTTTTTATTTTACGGCTGTACGTTTATAAATTTTTAGTGAAACACCTGGGGGTTCAAAGTTCTCACCACACATCTAGTTAAGTTCCTTGAGGGTCTAGTTTCCAAAATGGTGTCATTTATGGGGTTTCCACTGTTTAGGCAGATCAGGAGCTCTCCAAACACGACATGGCGTCCAGCCAATTCTGCGCTGAAAAAGTCAGACGGCGCTCCTTCCCTTCCAAACTCTGCCATGCACCCAAACAGTGGTTTACCCCCACATTATGGGGTATCAGCGCACTCGGGGACAAATTGCACAATAACTTTTGGAGTCTTGTTACCCTTGGAAAAAAAAAAATTTTGGGGTGAAAAGATCATTTTTGGGGAAAAAATATGATTTTTTAAATTTTACGGCTCTACGTTATAAACTGTGTGAAGCACTTGGGGGTTCCAAATTGCTCATCAAAAATCTAGATAAGTTCCTTAGGGGGTCTAGTTTCCCAAATGGGGTCATTTGTGGGGGGTTTCCACTGTTTAGGGCACATCAGGGGCTCTCCAAATGCAACATGGCATCCAAACTCAATTCCAGCCAATTTTTGGTTGGAAAAAGTCAAATGGTGGGTCCTTCCATTCCGAGCTCTGCGTGCGCCCCAAACAGTGGTTCCCCCCCACATATGGGTATCAGCGTATCAGGACAAATTGTACAACAACTTATGTGGTCCAATTTCTCCTGTTACCCTTGGGAAAATAAAAAATTTTGTGACTAAAAGATAATTTTTTGGGAAAAAAATTGGATTTTTTATTTTCATGCCCGGGCATTATAAACTTGTGTGAAGCACTTGGGGGGTTTAAAGTTCTCACCAAAGATCTAGATAAGTTTCCTTAGGGGGTCTAGTTTTCCAAAATGGGGTCACTTGTGGGGGTTTCCACTGTTTAGGCTCATCTGGGGCACTGCAAACGGAACATGACCCCCATTAACGTCTGCATTCCAAACGTTACTACTTCCTTTCCAAGCCCTGCCGTGCGCCCAAACAGTTTCCCCCCCCCACATATGGGTATCAGCGTACTCAGGACAAATTGGACAACAACTTTGGGGTCCAATTTCCTTGGGAAAATTCAAAAAATTTGGGACTAAAAAATCATTTTTGTGGAAATTGATTTTTTTTTTTCACCCCAGGCTTTATAAACTTTTGTGAAACACTTGAGGGTCAAAGTGCTCACAACAGATCTAGATAAGTCCTTAGGGGGCTATTTTCCAAAATGGTGTCACTTGTGGGGGGTTTCCACTGTTTTAGGCGCATCAGGGGCTCTCCAAACGCGACATGGCATCCAATCTAAATTCCAGCCAATTTTAGTTTGAAAAAGTCAAACGTCGCTCCTTCCCTTACGAGCTCTGCGTGTGCCCAAACAGTGGTTTTCCCCCCCCATATGGGGTATTGGCGTACTCAGGAGAAATTGCATAACAACCTTATCTGTCCATTTTCTCCTTTTACCCCTGTGAAAATAAAAAAAAAGTTTGTAAAAGATAATTTTTTGTGGCTAAAAAAGTAAAATATTCATTTTTTCCTTCACGTTGCTTTAGTTACTGTGAAGCACCTGAAGGTTAATAAACTTCTTGGATGTGGTTTTGAGTACCTTGAGGGTGCAGTTTTTAGAATGGTGTCACTTTTGGGTATTTTATGCCATATAGACCCTCAAAGTGACTTCAAATGTGAGGTGGTCCCTAAAAAAAATGGCTTTGTAAATTTTGCTGTAAAAATGAGAAATCGCTTGTCAACTTTTAACCCTTATAACTTCCTAACAAAAAAAAATTTGGTTCCAAAATTGTGCTGATGTAAAGTAGACATGTGGGAAATGTTATTTCTTAACTATTTTGTGTGATATATTTCTCTGTTTTAAGGGAATAAAAATTCAAAGTTTGAAAATTGCAAAATTTTAAAAATTTTCGCCATATTTGCGTTTTTTTCAAAAATAAACGCAAGTTATATCGAAGAAATTTTACCACTAACATGAAGTACTATAATATGTCATGAGAAAACAACCTCAGAATCGCGAAGATCCGTTGAAGCGTTCCAGAGTTATAACCTCATAAAGAGACAGTGGTCAGAATTGTAAAAATTGGCCCGGTCATTAACGTGCAAACCACCCTTGGGGGTGAAGGGGTTAAATATTTCTAAGGCTCAGGAGAAATATAAACGTTTTGCGGATAGAAAAAGGGACTCTGCTCAGACGCTGCTTTGTGGGGATAAGGTGTGGCTGTCTACACAAAATATAAATCTTCGATTGCCCTCCGCTAAACTGGGGCCTAAATTTATTGGTCCCTATGAGGTCATTGAAGTAGTGAACCCCGTAAACTACCGCCTCCGTCTTCCTTCTCCTTAAAACTCCATAATGTTTTTCATAGGTCTTTACTTAAACCCTTGGGTGCGGTGAGGGAGGAGACTAAAACTGCTCCTCCTCCAGTATTGGTTGAGGGACATATGGAGTTTGAGGTACAACATATTGTGGATTCCAGGCGGGTTCGGGGGTCTTTGAAATATTTGGTAAATTGGGGGGGTATGGTCCGGAAGAGCGGTCATGGGTACCAGCCAGATCAGTACACGCTGACCGTCTGGTTCGTGCGTTCCATGCCCGCATCCTGGGAAGCCTGGGGTCCAGAGGCCCCCGTTGAGAGGGGGTACTGTCATGAGCTGCTTTGTTTGTGGGATTTGGTAGTTCAGAGGTTAATCTGGACGGCCTCATTTTGGGATTCTGGGAGGCTTCTTATAGCCTCATTGTGGAGCCATTCCCTGTCGCTTATACTTTGACCCTTGGCCGAGTGTGTGTGACCCTGTGCTTTGTGCTTGTGCTACTTTATGCTTGCTTGGTTTTGACTTGGTTCTGTTCCCATTACGAGTTTCTGCCTGCCCTCCTGTACTGCGTTGCTATCTTGTGTATGACCCCTGGCCTTTGTCCTGACAACTCTCTGCTTATCCCTCCTGTACTGCATTGCTATCTCCGTGTATGACTCCTGGCTTATGTTGTGATATTCTCTGCTCGCCCCTTCTGTACTGCGCCGTCCTCTCTGTGTATGAACCCCGTCGTCTGACCTGAGTTTCCTCTTTACTAATCCAGGGTCCCTGTAAAGTCCTACATTCATCTCTAGCAGCAGGATGCTAAGCCCGCCCCCTGTGGTCACATGATCGCAGGTCCTTTTACTTACTGCTATCTTCAGTGTCCCCTCTCACCACGCTGTTCAGGTCCCCTCTGCCTGAGCCTCCCCTGCGGCATTTTGACCCCGGACCCTTCCACAGTGTGGGTGAGTCACCCTGCTCAGCCGTGGCAGTTCGCTGGCGCTGACAGGATCATAATAGTAGGTGTGTGAATATCATAAAATTTGACTTAAGTTGTTTCTCAGAGGTTGATCCGATCATCGCTACTTTGGGCCAAAAACATTATCTTGAAAGGTTTTAAGAATTATTTGGACTCTTGAAATGCAGGGATGCTTAATCAGAATATTTTTAATGTCCTTTTCACAGTAGTCCTGAAGTAACAAACAACCGAAAATACATCTTAAATTGGCACAACTAGAAGTGACTCACTGAACTCATGTGGCTCAGCGGACTGTATTAACAAGCAAGAAAATAAAAGCTAGACTCTTACATGACTTTGTTAACTTGCCTACACTTATTGTAAATGTAATATTTTAGTTTGTTCAAGCAAAATCAAGCTTCAGCAGGAGAATAAACCAGGGACAAACATTCTATATAAAAAATGTAACTACATTTTTCTGAAAGACATTAAAAAAAAGCAATACATCACTTAATACAGTCTATAATAAAGTAAAAGTATAACAAAACATATCTGGATGTACTATATATGAAATGCACCTTGTCCACACTTTTTTTTTTAAAGGTAAGGATTGAGGCATAAAAGTTTTGCTACTAAGAGTATGTACAAAATCACAACTTTTAAAAGAATCTGCCATCAGGATTTACAGCTAGAAGGTACTAGGAGCATTTTATCAGTCTTCTATTACAATTCTTTTGCTTTCCCATGACTCACAATCCAGAAACGTCAGTGGCTGGATGAAAGATGCAAGAGTCTGTCTGGATCCTAGAAAAATCACTCAGCTTTTATGCACACACACATGATTACAAGCAAACAGTCACAGGTGAGGATGTTACCTTTAGTAGCCATTCACACCCATTTGTGTCAACTTCTGTGCATATTATCAGGCCAAAATCACCAAGGTATGTAAACTTTTGATCACGGTCATTTGGATGTTTTGGGTTGTCATTATGATTTAAAAGGAGAAAACACAGTAGTTTGACAATGACTTCACCCAACCACTAACCATGAGTGGAGAAAAAGTTTTGGTGTTATCATTCATATTCTCTGAAAAAAGGCCAAGAAAGCAAAAATCCTGCCGGTATGTAAACTTTCAGCACAACTATAAGTATCAATGATGAGGGTATCAGGAGGCTGATAAAAAGCTCTAATACTTCCTAAGGCATGTACACGGCCTCGATAATATTGGTCGAGTGTGATCTGATGTTTTATCGTGTTGCACTCGGACTAAAAATAAGGTCGCCTGCACAACCCCTAAGGGATAAATCTTGAATACAGGCTCCCTTTAAAATATTGCTGTGGGTAAATGATATGTAGATGCAATATTAAGAAGAAAAAATTTGAAGTCAGGGAGTAGGGTGAAAAGTTGTACTTTTTGATAATCTATCAGTGTACAAAGATGAAAAAGGAGAAGCTTCAAGTGTCAGCAGAAGAAAAATCAAAGCTTGCTCATATTTGCATTTAATGGGGTCTTTTTTAACAAATAGGCAAGGACTGAAAATTTGTCAACTCTCTAATAAAATGTTTACTGGCATCTGTATCACTGAGATATTTAGTCTCTCAGTTTTGTGTAGTTATGATAATTGTGCATGCTGACACATTAATGTTGGCAAGTATAAATTTTGCAAATCCCTGGATTTACAATATTATAAGATTGTGCATCTGAGGCTCTCTGCTTGAATCAATATTTTTAACCATGAACAGGCATCTGTATGTATTTAGTACACTTCATTCAGCTTTGAAGCCAATTTTATGAAGGCGTCCATAATATAAGGCCCGGGTGGCGTTTTCACAAGGAACAAACTTCTTACTTTCAAGAAAATATGACTTTTTATTTTTTCAGGTTTAGTTTGTCATATGTGTGGAAATTGTCTGAAAAACCAAGGAAGTAAAATAGTTAAACCTTCAGGCAATTCTAAAGTAGCAAGATACACTTAAGGGTATGCCACACTGAACAATATCGCTAACGGGATCGCTAAAAAACGTCACTATTTAGCGATCCCGTTAGCGATATTGTTCAGTGCGGCAGCTTCCAGCGACGAGCTTCCTGCTGTGATCTCGCTCGTCGCTGGAATCGTTCCGGACCCTATTTTATCGCCGGCGCTACCCGCTGGTAAGTATATATCGCTAGTGTGGCACCTTTTCTTAGCGATTTAGCGGTACTTTTGTACCGCTAAAGTCGTTAAGAAGATCGCTAACGGCGATAGCGTCGTTAACTATATCGCTAAATGTGGCCGCACTTAGCGATATAGAAACAATCCCGCTAGCGATCGCATTAGTATGCGTCGTTATCGTGATCGCTAGCGGGATTGTTTAGTGTGGCAGTACCTTAAAAGACAAGTCTATCTAATTTTAAACCAATATTTCATTAATGCACCGTGTCCTAGCGAGTTTTCTGAAATAACTTGTTCAATAGCTTGCTCCCTATAACAATGAAAAAAGTACAGCTTATACGCTCCAATCTACTACTTCAATGCATGTGGTGATCAGTAAAGTCTACAGGCAGTGGTTTAAGCGTAACATTTCATATATTTAGTTAGCCATGGGGTATAGTCCATCAACAAAGAGAAGCCAGTTTCTTCTACTGAGTTGATTGCCTATGTCATTAGTTGAAAAATGGTTAAAGTAGATAAGAGGATTTATTACTAATGGAACAATCTATCAGGCCTGAAATGTCCTGATGTACAAGATTAGATTTGATCAAAAACATAATCAAAGTTTCTTCAAATGAGAAACATTTGCAATTGCAGAGATGTAAGGGTCCCGTTACACATAACGACTCACCAGCGATCCCGACAACGATATCCACTTGTCAGAATCGCTGGGAGTCGCTACATGATCGCTGCTGAGCTGCCAAACAGGCAGCTCAGGCAGCGATCATGACAAAGACTATGCCGGTAACAAGCAACGCACGTCGCTTAGTTACCAGCAGTGTACCTTAGATACCAGCGCGCTAGTGCAGGGAGCTGGTAACCAAGGTACACATCATGTTTCTAGGCACCGCTCGGTGCTTAGAAACCCGCTGTGTACCTTTGTTACCAGCTTCCCTGCATCAGCGCGCTGGTAACTGAGGTACACATAGGGCATGGAAACCCGAAGTTTACCTTGGCTACCAGCTCCGGCTGGCTGATCGCCGGTCTCCTGCCTGTCACATGCAGCGATGCGCGCTGGCCAGCGGGAGACCAGTGATCAAAAAATGGTCCAGGACATTCAGCGACGATCAGCGACACCCAGCAGGGGGGCTGATCGTCGCTGAGTGTCACACTAAGTGAGATCGCTGGCTAGGTCGCTGCTACGTCACAAAATCGGTGACGTTTCAGCGATCTCGCTAGCGATCTCGCTTAGTGTAAAGGGGCCTTTAGTTCGCTCAATGAATTAGTGGTTCACATGTTGCCTTGCGGTACTGGTGTCCTAGGTAACTATACAACCAGGGTCAACACCTGCATAGAGTTTGTATGAGTTTCCTCCAGATACTCCAGTTTCCTTCTACTCTCCAAAAACATATTACTACATTTAATTTTCAAATTACTCTCATTTACAAATTTTAATGACTAGAGCCAAATATTTATGAAGTTGCGTGTCTAATACAGTGGAATCAAATTGTAAGTGCCTTTACAGACAGTGGATTGATGTGGATAGTGACACACATGGAAAATGTTGGCAAAATATTAAATATCAGGAGTATATGTGCCCAAAATGCTTTTGAGTAAGATTCTCATCATCCAATGTAACCGTATCTACAGATGAGCAAACTTAATATTATTCCTAGTGGAAAATCTTGCACTGATTAAAGACATGGAAAAAAATGGGTTACAAAGTATTAATATTACTGATATTACATTTAAAACAATTGCCATGGGGTTTCCAGCCTCATGAAGTGATCGATATCTGTCACGATGTGCAGGGCTGGCGTCAGCACCCGGCATACCCGGGCAAGTGCCGGGGCCCTGAGCAGGCGGGGGGCCCACTCACCGTCGGGCACCCCTGCGCCCGTTAGCGGAGGAGGGCGGTGTCAGCGCCGCCACTGGCCCACCCCCCCGCTTGCTCAGGGCCCCGGCAGCAGCTGGCACAATACTCACCTCTCCCCGTGTCTCCGCTGCCGCAGCTCCGGGCTCCAGGGGGCGCCTGCGCTTCCTCTCACAGCAGCGCCGCTGAATGACGTCATCCTTCAGCAGCCGGCTGTGGCAGAGAGCGCGCGGACGCCGGACAGGTGAGATGTGATGTGTATGTGTCTGTGTGTGTCTGTGTGTATCAGTGTGTGTGTATGTAGTGCGGTGCTTTGTGTGTGTGTGTATGTGAGAGAGTGCTTGTGTGCTGCGGTGCTGTCTGTGTGTGGTGCTGTATGTGTGATGGTGGTGGGGGGAGGGCATTGATGATGATGATGGGAAGGCATTGATGATAATGGGAGCAATGATGATGATGGGGAGGCAATGATAATGATGGGGAGGCAATGATGATGAGAGGAGGCAATGATGATTGATGATGATGGGGAGGAGATGATGATGATGATGGGCAGGCATTGATGATAATGGGGAGGCAATGATGATGATGGGGAGGCGATGATGATGATGGGCAGGCATTGATGATGATGGGGAGGCAATGATGATAAGGAGGCGATGATGATGATGGGCAGGCATTGATGATAATGGGGAGGCAATGAATGATTGATGATGATAGGGAGGTGATGATGATGATGGGCAGGCAATGATGATAATGGGGAGGCAATGATGATGATGGGGATGCAATGATGATGATGAGAAGGCAATGATGATGATGGGCAGGCATTGATGATGATGGGTAGGCAATGATGATGGGGAGGCAATGATGATGATGAGGAAATGATGATGATGGGGAGACGATGATGATGATGATGGGCAGGCATTAAATGATGATGGGGGGGGCAATAAATGATTGATGATGATAGGGAGGTGATGATGATGATGGGCAGGCAATGATGATAATGGGGAGGCAATGATGATGATGGGGATGCAATGATGATGATGAGAAGGCAATGATAATGAGGGGCAGGCATTGTGATGTGGGTAGGCGATGATGATGGGGAGGCAATGATGATGATGAGGAAATGATGATGATGGGGAGACAAATGATGAATGAGGGCAGGCATTGATGATAATGGGGAGGCAATGATATTGATGGGGAGGCAATGATGATGATGGGGAGGCGATGATGATGATGGGGAGGCAATGATAATGATGAGGAGGCAATGATGATGATGAGGAGGCAATGATGATTGATGATGATGGGGAGGAGTTTGATGATGAATGATGGGCAGCATGATGATAATGGGGAGGCAATGATGATGATGGGGAGGCAATGTAATGATGGGGAGGCAAATGATGATGATGAGGAGGCAATGATGATTGATGATGATGGGAGGAGATGATGATGATGATGGGCAGGCATTGATGAAATGGGGAGGCAATGATGATGATGGGGGGCGATGATGTTGAATGGGAGGCATTGATGATAATGGGGAGGCAATGATGATGATGGGGAGGCAATGATAATGATGGGGAGGCAATGATGTGATGAGGAGGCAATGATGATTGATGATGATGGGGAGGAGATGATGTGATGATGGGCAGGCATTGATGATAATGGGGAGGCAATGATAAATGATGGGGGAAAATGATAATTATGGGGAGGCAATGATGATGAGGAGGCAATGATGATTGATGATGAGGGGGAGGAGATGATGATGATGATGGGCAGGCATTGATGATAATGGGGAGGCAATGATGATGATGGGGAGGCGATGATGATGTTGGGCAGGCATTGATGATGATGGGGAGGCATGATGATTGATGATGATAGGGAGGTGATGAAAATTTGATGGGGAGGCAATGATGATGATGGGGAGGCGATGATGATGATGGGCAGGCAATGATGATAATGGGGAGGCAATGATGATGATGGGGATGCAATGATGATGATGAGAAGGCAATGATGATGATGGGGAGGTAATGATGATGAGAGGAAATGATGATGATGGGGAGACGATGATGATGATGGGCAGGCATTGATGATAATGGGGAGGCAATAATATTGATGGGGAGGCAATGATGATGATGGGGGGGCGATGATGATGATGGGGAGGCAATGATAATGTTTGGGGAGGCAATGATGATGATGGGGAGACAATGATGATGTAATGGGGAGTCTTTCCACAGCGCCCTTTCCTGAGCCGTAACAGTGCAGAACGCAGCACAGCGCAGAGGAGACTCCATATTTTGTATGGAGCATTTATATGGGGGGACCAGTATCCTGTATGGAGCATTATTTTGGGTCCAGTATTCTGTATGGAGCATTATATGGGGGATGGGGGAGTATCCTGCATGGGGTATTATTTTGGGTGATGAGGGGGAGACTATGGTGGTGCCCATAATATTATATAGAGGACTGTACTGTCCATTCTGTACTGTGCGCTGCGAGGATTTGGCGGTTTTTGAGCTATTGTACAATTTACAATAGTAACTCATGTAATGGAAGAAGAGAAGTTTTTGGCATTGTACTATACCCATATTTCTCTGCATATCTGTGCATCATGAATCGTGGTCTGTGTTAAAGGGGCCCACTGAGGCTCTTTCACCCGGGGCCCATTAAAAACCTGGATCCGGCCCTGACACTGTGCTAGTCTTCGGTAAGAAAGGGGGGGACGCAAACTGTCCCTGGAACTGGGATCCTAACTATTCCTGTCTTAAAGGTAGAGAATGCTGAGTCTCTGATTTACTATGCTTCTGTTAAACTCTAATTGGTCCCCCCCCCTAGCAAGGACAAAAAATGTAAGGTAAACAAGACACAAAGACAAAAAGGTGTACAATTAACGTTTATAGCACAACGTGTGGGGTGGGTGACAAGTAGGGTCCTAAACCCTGTGTCCAATAGAAGGTATATAATACGGCACACCCAAGAGATGAAGAAATATCCAATGTGATTTAATGAAAAAAAGTACATACGATAGACGTTTCGGTCAAAATTAGACCTTCATAACATACCAAATGTATAACTGTGAGTAGAGATAGTGTTGCTCTCGTTTGGCCCCATAGCCCCGTTTGTGGGTTATTGGCAGGAGAGATTTATAAGGGCAGTATTGGTGAGGCACGGCATAGAAAGAATGGCACCAGGGACAAGCGGTGGACACCGCGTCCATTCTACATTTGGTACTGTGATGAAGGTCTAATTTTTTACCGAAACGTCTATCGTATGTACTTTTTTTCATTAATAAAACAAGAAAAGAAAAAGGGCGCATGTGTAGACTCACAGGGCTACTTTTAAAAATAGTGCCAATGCACTCACCTGTAATGGTTGTGTGCATCTACACAACCAAGATTAAACGTGTGATTAATGAGGCTCCGGGTCACCTCTCTCTATTTGTGATGTCGTCCCATCGGTGTTTGAATCAAGCCTCCGTGTTCCTCTATGGCTACACAATCCCGATCGACCGAATTGACACGTCACCTTAGGTCCTCAGTTAATTAACCCGGTGGCTGTAAACCAGAGGTCCTCGATACATCCAAATAAACCAGGCTGCTCGTGCCACTGTTAACTCCGTATGGAGACATTTTTCGCATGTAAACAATGGTGCAGCGGTCTCAAGGGGCGCCAAAGGAATAATGGACAATTTATAAATGTTAGCCAACTTTATTTCTTCCTCCAATACCACTGCCACTTTATTTTTGAAAGCGTACTGTCCCTTTAAGAAACAAAATTTCTGAATTGGGGTGTATAAAATTACGTATAACAATGTCAAGACAAGCTGGGAAGGTTCCAGAGTGGGTTTTAAAATTTATGGGTTTACAATGTTTTTAGGAACTGTATAAGGTCATTTTCTGCCATTTTTATCTGAAAGTGTACTGTCCCTTTAAGAAACTAAACTTCTGAATTGGAGGTCGAAAATTGCAGTATAGAATGCAAGGCATGCTGGGAAGATTCTCAGTTTCGTTTTAAAATTGATGGGGTTTTTTATGAGTTCATGTAGGGTTTTTAATAGGAGTTTTCAAGGGAAATAAAGAGTTAATTGACAATGAATGCTTTTATATGGAGTTTTGCAATGAAAGGTTAAAATGAACACAAACATGTGGTCTAAATTATGTTAATTACCACCCCTTTATAAAGTTGCTATTGTAATATCTCCTTAACCCCACCTGATGAAGACGGCTTGGACCGTTGAAACGCGTCGTGGCACTGGTATTGGAGGAAGAATAAAGTTTGGCTAACATTAATTAAATTGTCCAATATTCCTTTGGCGCCCCTTGAGGACCGCTGCACCATTGTTTACATGATTTTTTCATTAAATCACATTGGATATTTCTTCCTCTCTTGGTGTGCCGAGTTTATATACCTTCTACAAAGACAAAACAGAGATAACAGAAAACCTCTATCATACAAAAGCTCTAACCAACTATAGGGCAGAGGAAAAGGGTGTTGTGATGAGCAGAGGCCCCTCTGGTGGTTACAGACAGTACTGAACTTCCAGCAAGCAATGGCAATCTGGGATCCTGACTGGATTGATATAAGGGAGGTTCCCTCCCATGATGGTCGCCGTGATCAATTCTTCTGGTCTCAATTGTGGTTCCGTTCATTTGGAAGTTTGCTGGAGTCTTGCCTGCACCTGCTGCTTTCAAATAAGATATTTTTCTGCTTTTCTATTTGTGCTTGCTATTTGCATAGTTTTCTGCACATTGTGGAGGATAGCTGGGTCCCCTCCTGGGGCCTGTGCTCCTCACAGTTTGTCTGTAGCCACGTTGTTTTTTATTTGCTTTTTTCCGCTTTTTCAGCGGCTGCGGCTTGGTTTTGTTCACATTGAGATCTGATTTAGTGGGTGGCGAGATCGTGTGATCTCAGTATTTTTGTAATCAGAATTGTTGGATTTTTGAGGGTTTTCTGGGTTGCAGAAAGTAATCTCTCCTGTACTATCCTATTTAGTCAGCTTGTGGCCCCAGCGTTTGCTCATTCTATTTTCTGTCTGGTCCGTGCTTTTTCTTGTCTAACCGCCATTACATGTTTGGGAGCTTCCTATTTTCTTTGGGATCTGCTCCGGGGCAGATAGCTTTTATCTTTCTGCCTTTAGGTGTAGTTATCTCTCAGGCTGTGACGAGGGTCTGGATCAACGTAGGAACCTCCACGGCTACCTTAGTTGTGTGGTTAGTTCAGGTTACTACAATCCATAGGTTCCAGCATCTCTGGTTGTATTACCGTTTTGCTATTTCTCCTCAGCTACCTAAACATAACAGTATCACCGGCACCAAAACTAAAATTATATGGTACTCACAGAAGGAAAAATAGTGTGGAAAGAAAAAAGTTGTCAGAGTTATCAGAGATTTATTTTTTTGTTTGTTGCATTTTTTTCCCTCTTTCTCTCTGGGTGCTGAGGAGGATTTTTTTTTTCTCTCAATGGAGTTTGCACAGTTTGTCTGGCCGTTGGAGCAGCTTGCCACTGAGGTTCAGAGTATTGCACCTTTTGCTAGGTTGACGGTTGTGGAACCTCGGATCCCCATGCCCAGATTTGTTTTTGGGGGATCGGGCTAAATTTCTGAATTTCAAAATAACGGTAAGTTGTTTTTTGCCTTAAAGCCTAAGTCCTCAGGGAACGCAGCACAGCAGGTTCAAATTGTCATCTCTCTCCTGCGCGGCGACCCTCAGGATTGGGCTTTTTCCCTGACACCTGGGGATCCTGTTTTGAATGATGTTGAGGTTATTTTTTCATTCTCTGGGGTTGTTGATGAACCTAATGTCACTGATCAAGCTGAAAAAACCTTGTTGGCGTGAAGCCGCTGAACTGTACTGTCAGAAATTTCGAAAGTGGGGCAGTCATGACCAAATGGAATGATGATGCTTTGTCAGCCCTTTTTCTGAAGGGTCTGTCAGAGAATGTAAAGGACGTTATGGTGGGATTCCCTGTTTCACTCTTGTCTCAATGATTCTATGTCTTTGGCTATTCAAATTGACAGACGTTGCGTGAGCGCAGAGGTTATGCGTGAGATGGGTTGCCTTGTGGGCAGCTCCTGAGCCCATGCAGTGTGATGGAGTGACTTCTGGGGCACAGCGTCATGAGTTTGAATGAGCAAATGGGTTATTTTTCTACTGTGGTGACGCCTCTCATGCTATTCCGTCTGCCCTAAGCAGGAAGACGTTTTTGCGTGCTCAGTTGTCTTGGGTAGTGTTCAGACTAAATTTCTGTTGACTGTTTACCCTGATTTGCTCCATGTCAACATTTTTTCGGCTCAGGCTTTTGTTGACTCAGGAGCAGCTATTAACCTGATGGATTTTGACTTGCCAAACGTTGTGGCTTTCCCATGATACCCCTGCGGGAATCTATTCCCCTACTGGCATTGATTCTACCCCTTTTGGCGGAGAATAAACCCCAATTTTCTACTCAGGTGATAATGAGCGTTGAACCAGATCATCAGAGAGTTGCAAATTTCTGGTGTTGCATAATCTGCATGACATTATTGTACTGGTTTTCCTTGGTTACGAATCATAATCCTGTTTTGGATGGAAATCTGTGTCTGTGACCAGTTGGGGCTGCCAATGTGTTAATGCTGACACTCCTGTTTTTTTCTGCCTCTCCCCAGTCTCAGGATGTCCTGACTTTTTGACTGATTTTCTGATGTGTTTAGTGAAAGTAAGTCTGCATCCTTACCCCCTCACAGAAGCTACGATTGCGCTATTGAGTTAGTGCCTGGTGGTAAATTTCCTAAGGGTTGCCTTTTTAACTTATCTGTACCTGAACACGATGCTATGCGATCTTATATCAAGGAGTCATTGGAGAAGGGTCATATCAGACCATCCTCTTCACCCATGGGCGCCGGTTTTTTCTTTGTGGCCAAAAAGGATGGTTCATTGAGGCCGTGTATTGATTATCGCCTCCTGAATAAGATCACTGTGAAATATCAAATCCGTTACCCTTGATTTCTGACATGTTTTCCAGAGTGAAAAGTGCTAGTTGGTTTACCAAGCTTGACCTCAGGGGGGGCGTATAACCTTATTCGCATTAAGCATGGGGATGAAGGGAAGATGGCGTTAATACCCCAGAGGGGCATTTTGAGTACCTAGTAATGCCCTTTGGGCTCACTAATGCTCCTTCCGTTTCCAATCCTTCATGAATGAATATTTTCAGGGATTTTGTGGATAAATTTCTGATTGTTTATTTGGATGATATTTTGATTTTTTCCAAGACTGGGACTCTCATGTGAAACAGTTCGGACTGTGTTCCAGATTTTGAGAGAGAATGCTCTGTATGTGAAGGGATCAAAGTGTCTTTTTGGCGTACGAAGGTTCATTTCTGGGATTCATTTTGTCTCCATCTGTTATTGAAATGGACCCGGTCAAGGTTCAGTCCATCTGTGATTGGGTTCAACCTACTTCATTAAAGGCTCTTCAGAGATTTTTGGGTTTTGCCAATTTTTATATTTAAATTTATTGGTAATTTCTCCGGTATTGTTAAACCATTGACTGATTTGACCAAAAAGGGTTCTGATGTGGTGAATTGGCCCCCTGAGCAGTTTCTGCGTTTCAGGAACTTAAGCAGAGATTCACTTCTGCTCCTGTTCTAAGGGCAGCCTGATGTTTCTCTGCCGTTTCAGGTGGAGGTTGATGCTTCTAAAATTTGGGGCAGGTGCCCGTTTTGTCCCAAAGGATCCAGAGACCTCTAAGAGTAACCCTTGTGCCTTTTTCTCTCGAAAATTTTCTCCAACTGAACGTAATTATGACTGGGTAATCGGAGTTATTGGCCATGAGTGGGCCTTTGAAGGAGCCAAACATCAGGTGGTGGTCCTCACGGACCATAAGAACCCGGTTTATCTCGAATCAGCCAAGCGACTTAATCCTAGACAGGCCAGGTGGGCCTTTTTTTCACACGTTTTAATTTTGTGGTTTCTTTTCTTCCTGGCACTAAGAATGTTAAGGTGGATGCCCTCTCGAGGAGTTTCTTTGCGGATTCTCCTGAGTTCTGATCCTGCTGTTATTTTGAAAGAGGGTGTAGTACTTTTCGGGCATCTTGCCCAATATTGAGACTGGCTCTTGGAAGGGTGTCAGGAGGATAAACCTGAGCGCTGCCCAATTGGGAATTGTTTGTCCCAACCAGTTGAAGAAGAGTGTGATGTCTGAGATTCATTGTTCCGCGTTGGCTGGTCATCCCAGGATTTTTGGTACCAGAGACTTGGTGAGTCGGTCCTTTTGGTGGCCTACTTTGTCTCATGACGTCAGGGACTTTGTGCAGTCCTGTGGGACTTGCTCTCGTTCCAAGCCTTGCTCTCGCTCTAGTGGTTTTGTTAATGCCATTTACCTGTGCCCAAGAGGCCATGGACCATATCTCTATGGTTTTATTTCCGACCTCCCTGTCTCTCAGAGAATGACCGTTTTTCTGGGTAATCTGTGATAGGTTTTCCAAAATGATAACATCTTGTGCCTTGCCTAAGTTACCTTCCTCCACCGAGTTAGTGCCTTTGTTCCTTCAGCACGTGGTTCGGTTACATGGCATTCCGGAGAACATTGTGTCTGACAGAGGAGTCCAGTTTGTTTTTCCCGATTTTGGAGGACACTTTGTTCTAAACTTGGTGTTTAATTATTTTCCTCTGCATTTCATCCTCAGACCAATGGACAAACTGAGAGAACAAACCAGACCTTGGAGACTTATTTAAGATTTTTGTGTCTGCTGATCAAAATGACTGGGTCTCTTTTTTGCCTTTGGCTGAGTTTGCTCTTAATAATAGGGCTAGCTCTGCCACCTTGATGTCTCCATTTTTCTGCAATTCTGGGTTTCACCCTCGATTTTCTTCGGACAGGCGGAGGCTTCTGTCTGTCCGGGTGTTGACTCTGTTGTGGAGCGAATGCAGCAGATTTGGGACCAGGTAGTGAAGAGGTTGTCTCTCTCTCAAGAGAAGGCCCAGCGGTTTGCCAACCGGCATAGGACTGATGGTCCTCGGTTTAAGTGGGGGACTTGGTTTGGTTGTCCTCAAGAAATATCCCTATGAGGGTTGAATCTCCAAATTTTAAGCCTAAGTTCATTGAACCTTATAAGATCATGGAATTCTTAATCCGGGTTTCCTTCCATTTGCTTCTTCCAGGGACATTTAAGATCCATAACGTTTCCACAAGTCTATTGAAGATGTTTGTCGAGCCAGTGGTTCCTATGGCTGCGCTTCCTGACCCTGTTTTGGTTGAGGGCAATCTGGATATGTGGTTGAGAAAATTTGGATTCTCGTTTTTCTAGATGGAAACTCCATATTTGGTTAAGTGGAGAGGTTATGGTCAGGAGGACAATTCTTGGGTGTTTGCTTCGGACATCCATGCTAGGAGACTGATCTGTGACTATCGCCGAGCTATCCTGATCGGCCTGGTTGCACAAGTGAGGGTTCTGTGACCCCTCCTCAAGGGGGGGTACTGTTGTGAATGTGCTAAAGATGTTTTCTGAGCAGAGGGCTCGCACTGGTGGTTACTGACAGTACTGAACCTTCTAGCGAGGAATGGCAATCTGGATCACAGACTGGACTGATATAAGGGAGGTTCCCTCCCATGGATGGTTGCCGGTGATCAATTGTTCTTGTCTCAATTGTGGTTCCTGGTTCATTTGGAAGTTTGCTGGAGTCTTGCCTGTGTCTGCTTCTTTCAGATAAGATATTTTTGCTCCTCTCAGTTTATCTGTAGCCACTGTTATTTGTTTATTTGCTTTTTCCTGTTTTTCAGTGGCTGCGGCTTGGTTTTGTTACACCAGCGATCTGATTTAGGTAGATGAGATCGTGTGATCTCAGTTTTTTAGCAATCAGAAGTGTTGGTATTTTTTAGGGTTTTTTTTTGGATTGCAGTCAGAATTCTTTCCTGTACTTTTCTGTCTAGACAGATTGGGCCCCAGCATTTGCTCATTTTATTTTCTGTCTGTGTCCGTGCTTTCTTCTTGTCTAACCGCCATTATTTTTGGGGGCTTCCTATTTCCTTTGGGGATCTGCTCCGGGGAAGATAGCTTTCATCTTTCTGCCTTTAGGTGTAGTTATCTCTCAGGCTGTGACGAGGCGTCTAGGATCAACGTAGGAACGGCTACCTCTAGTTGTGTGGTTAGTTCAGGTTTACTGCAATCCAATAGGTTCCAGCCTCTCTGGAGTATTACCGTTTTGCTATTTCTCCTCAGCTACCTAAAACATAAACATAACAGATATCAATTCCAGCCAATTTTGGTTTGAAAAAGTCAAACGGCGCTCCTTCCCTTCCGAGCCCTGCCGTGCCCCAACAGTGGTTTTCCCCCACATATGGGGTATAACAACTAAGGAGAAAATTGTACAACTTTTTCTGTCCATCTTCTCCTTTGAACCTTGAGAAAATAAAAAAATTGTTGCTAAAAGATTATTTTGTGACTAAAAAGTTAAATGTTAATTTTTTCCTTCCACATTGCTTCTGCTCCTGTTAAACACCTGAAAGGTTTCTAAACTTCTTGATGTGGTTTTGATCAGCTTAAGGCTACTTTCACACATCAGTTTTTTTTGTGTCAGGCATAATCCTTCGAATACCTGATAGGACGGATCCGGCGCTGAAATGAAAAAATTGATGCAACGGATGATTTTTTTTGCTGGATCCGACCTGAACTTTTGAACCCGGAAAAATAAGTTTTGCATCCGGAAAATGCAGGTAGCATGTCCGGAGAGAGTGGAAAATGTAGTAGTAGTAGTAGTCCTTGATTTCCAGAATCCGGATCAGTCTTTTGACGGATTGCACAAAAGACTGGTCCGGTTCCTTAGACTTCTAGTATTTCCGGCCGCCTGATGCGACGGTTCAGGCACTATCAGGTGGGTCCGGAAAAAAAAAAAAGTTGCAGTGACCGTTTTGTCAGGCCGCCGGAATGTTCATTTCTACCGGACAAAAACGGATGCAACGCAACGACATCAGGCGCGATCCGGCGCTAATGAAGTCAATTACAAAAAAATGCATCAGTACCGGATCCGTTTTTTTAAAAACACGCCGAATCGCGCCTGACGTCAAAAAACTGATGTGCGAAAGTAGCCTTAGGGGTGCAGTTTTTAAAATGGTGTCACTTTTGGGTATTTTTTGCCATATAGACCGCTCAAAGTGAATTCAAATGTGAGGTGGTCCTAAAAAATGGTTTTGAAATTTTGTTGTAAAATTAGAAATCGCTGGTCAACTTTTAACCCTTATAATTCCTAACAAAAAAAAAAATTGTTTCCAAAATTGTGCTGATGTAAAGTAGACATGTGGGAAATATTTATTAACTATATTGTGCAACATATTCTCTGTTTTAAGCACATAAAAACTCAAAGTTTGAAAATTGCAAAATTTTCAAAAATTTTGCCATATTTCCATTTTTTTCATAAATAAACGGAAGTCATATCGAAGAAATGTGACCACTATCATGAAGTACAATATGAATCGCCAAGATCCATTAAAGCGTTCCAGAGTTATTACCTTACAAACGGACAGTGGTCAGAATTGTAAAAATTGGCCGGTCATTAACATGCAAACCAACTCGGGGGTTAAGGGGTTAATAGCCAAAGAAATTTTAGAAATCTCAAAGAAGGTGACAAATGGTCTATTTTTTACCACGGTTTGGCCAAAATTACCAATCTTATCTCCGAAAATAATCTCAGTTAAGAAAGAAGAAATGTTATAATTCTTTAGTAAATACAATTGTTGGTAATTTCAGACCTATTAAATATGTTTTTTAATTCTTACAGGCTTAACTTCACTGTTGCTCTCAGTGATTTAAAATCATGGTCTAAATAAAATATAACAGAAAAATGACATGACCCAGCTGTCGGGTGACCTGGGGCTTCTTCCATGTCCATAACATAGGGGGAGCCCTAGCTGACACTACAGTCATGGCCAAAAGTTTTGAGAATAACACAAATATTATATTTTCACATGATCTGCTGCCCTCTGGTTTTTATGTGTGTTTGACAGATGTTTTTATCACAGACAGAAATATAATAATTGCAAACATATGAGTAACAAAAGCTTATATTGACAGTTAGAATGAGTTAATGCAGCAAGTCAATATTTGCAGTGTTGACACATCTTCTTCAGGACCTCTGCAATTCTCCCTGCATGCTCTCAATCAACTTCAGGACCAAATCCTGACTGATAGCAGTCCATTCTTGCACAATCAATGCTTTCATTTTGTCAGAATTTTTAGGTTTTGTTTGTCCACCCATCTCTTGATGATTGGGGCAGCACGGTGGCTCAGTGGATAGCACTACAGCCTTGCAGCGCTGGAGTCCTGGGTTCGAATCCCACCTAGGACAACATCTGCAAGGAGTTTGAAATGTTCTCCCCGTGTTTGCGTGGGTTTCCTCCGGGTTCTCCGGTTTCTCCCACATTCCAAAAAAAACATACAGATAGGGAATCTAGATTGTGAGCCCCATCAGGGACAGTGATGAAATGTGTGCAAACTGTAAAGCGCTGCGGAATATGTTAGCGCTATATAAAGATTATTATGATGATTGACCATAAGTTCTCAATGGGATTAAGATCTGGGGAGTTTCCAGGCCATAGACCCAAAATCTCTATGTTTTGTTCCCTGAGCCATTTAGTTATCACCTTTGCTTTATGGCAAGTGCTCCATCATGCTGGAAAAGGCATTGTTGATCGCCAAACTGCTCTTGGAGGGTTGGTGTTATGTTTCGGTAGCTGAGGAGTGCAGGTAAAAAAGGCAATACACCAGAGCAGTTGGAATCTATGAGATTGCAGTACCCTGACTAACCACCACAACTAGAGGCAGCCGTGGAGCGTTCCTACGTTGGTCCTAGACGCCTCGTCACAGCCTGAGAAACTAACTACACCTAAAGATAGAAATAGGAAAGCTATCTGCCCGGAGCAGAACCCAAAGATAATAGAAAGCCCCCAAACAAGTAATGGCGGTTAGACAAGAAGAAATACTGACACAGAAAGAAAATAGTATGAGCAAACGCTGGGGCCCAAACTAACTAAATAGAAAAGGATAGGAAGGGTACTTACTGCAATCCCAGAAAAACCCTGAAAAGCACCAACTCTACTAATTTCAAAATCACCTGAGATCACACGACCTCTACCACCTAAATTAGTTCTCTGGTGTAACAAAATCAAAACAGCAGCCACTGAAAAAACTGGAAAAAGCAAAAGTACAAACATCAGTGGCTGAACTAAACTGAGAGGGCAAAGGCCCCCGAAGGGACCCAGAAGGCCCCAAAGAAGTGCAGGACAAAATGCAAAAATATAGTACAAAAACAAAAAAAAGAAAATGTCTTATCTGTTAGAGGAAAATGCAGAACACGACACAGCAGGCTACAAGGGAAACAGGAATGAAGGATTCAGACCAGAACAATTGATCACCGGCAACCCTGATGGGAAGGTGACTCCCTTATATAAGACCAGTCAGTAACACCTGATTCCCAGTCCTCACAATCTTCACTGAACAGACCAGTACCGCTTGTAACCACCAGAGGGAGTCTCTGCTCAGAACTCATCTCAAACCCATTCAAAACAGGTTGGGAGAATTGCTCTTGGAGGAAATTCTGGGTACCATTCTTTATTCATGGCTGTGTTTTTTAGGCAAGACTGTGAGAGAGCCGATTCCCTTGGCTGAGAAGCAACCCCACACATGAATGGTTTCAGGATGCTTAACAGTTGGCATGAGACAAGACTGGTGGTAGCGCTCACCTTGTCTTCTCCCGAATGAGGCGTTTTCCTGATGTCCCAAACAATTAAAAAGGGGATTCATCAGAGAAAATAACTTTACCCCAGTCCTCAGCAGTCCACTGCCTGTACCTTTTGCAGAATATCAGTCTGTCCATGATGTTTTTTCTGGAGAGAAGTGGCTTTTTGCTGCCCTCCTTGAGACCAGGCCTTGCTCCAAGAGTCTCCGCCTCACAGTGCGTGCAGATGCACTCACACCTGCCTGCTGCCATTCCTGAGCAAGCTCTGCACTGCTGGTAGCCCAATCCCGCAGCTGAAACACTTTTAAGAGACGGTCCTGGCGCTTGCTGGTTCTTTCTTT
>JARQOD010000003.1:501588849-501629398 GCA_033576555.1 Oophaga sylvatica | reverse complement strand
GGGAAGAAAGAACGAGAGAGAAAAAAGAGGGAAGGAAAAAACAGAGAAAGAAAGAGGGGACAAAAAAAAAGAACAGAGGAAAAAAAGAAAGAGGGGAAAGAAAGAAAACAGAGGGAAGAGGAAAGAAAGAAAAAAAGAGGGGAAAGAAAGAACAGAGGAGAAAGAAAGAACAGAGAAAGAAAGAGGAAAGAAAGAACAGGAGAAAAAGAAAGAAAGAGAGGGAGAGGAAAGGGGGAAAAAAAGAACAGAGAAAGAAAGACAAGGGGGAAAGAAAGAACAGAGAGGAAAGAAAAAATGAGGAGAAAGAAAGAGGGGAAAGAAAGAACAGAGAGGAAAAAAAGGAGGAAAGCAGAGATAGAGAAAGAAAGGGAAGAAAGAAAGAAAGAGAGAAAAAAAGAAAGAACATAGAGAAAGAAAGAGAAAGAGAAAAAGAAAGAAAGGGGGAAGAAAGAACGGGAGAGAGAAAGAAAGACAGAGAGGGAGAGAGAAAAGAAAAGGGGAAGAAAGAACGAGAAGAAAGAAAGACAGAGGGGGAAAAAAGAACAGAGAGAAAAAGAAAAAAGAATAGAGAGAGAAAGAAAAAAGAGGGGAAAGAAAGAACAGAGGAAAGAAAGAGGGGAAAGAAAGAAAGAACAGAGAGAGAAAGAAAGAAAGAGAAAGAACAGAGAGAGAGAAAGAAAAAAGAACAGAGAAAGAAAGAGGGGAAAGAACAGAGAGAGAGAAAGAAAGAGGGGAAAGAAAGAACAGAGAGATAGAGAAAAAGGAAAGAAACAGAGAGAGAAAGAGAGGGGACGAAAAAAGAACAGAGAGAGAAAAGAAAGAGGGGAGAGAGAAAGAAGGGAAAGAAAAAACAAAGAGAGAAAGAAAGAACAGAGAGATAGGAGAAAGAAAGATTGGGAAAGAAAGAACAGAGAGAGAGGAAGAAAGAGAAAGAAAGAACAGAGAGAGAGAGAGAAAGAACAGAAAGAAAGAGGGGAAAGAAAGGAAAGGAAGAACAGAGGAAAGAACAGAGAGAGAAAGAAAGAAAGAGAAAGAAGAAACAGAGAGATAGAAAGAAAGAGGGAAAGAACAGAGAGAAAGAAAGAAAAAAAGAACAGAGGAGAGAGAAAGGAAGATGGAAAGAAAGAATAGAGAGAAAGAAAGAGGGGAAAGAAAGAACATAGAGAAGAGAAAGAAAGAGGGGAAGAAAGAGAGAGAGAAAGAAAAAGAAGGGAAAGAGAAAAAGAAAGGGAAAGAAAGAAGGGTAAGAAAGAACAGAGAGAAAGAAAGAAAAAAACAAGAGAGAAAAGAAAGATGGGAAAGAAAAGAAAGAGAGAGGAAAGAAAGAACAGAGAGAAAGAAAGAGGGGGAAAGAAAGGAAGGGGAGAGAAAGAAAGAGGGGGAAGAAAGAAAGAAAGAAAGAAAGAAAGGGGGAAAGAAAGAAAGAACAGAGAGAGAGAAAGAAAGAAAGGGGGAAAGAGAGAGAGAAAGAAAAAGAACAGAAAGAAGAGGGGAAGAACAGAGAGAGAAAAAAGAAAGAGGGAAGAAAGAACAGAGAGATAGAGAAAAAAGAAAGAAACAGAGAGAGAGAAGAAAGAAGAAGGAAAGAAAGAACAGAGATAGAAAGAAAGAACAGAGGAAAGAAAGAAAAAAGAACAGAGAGAAAGAAGATGGGAAAGAAAGAACAGAGAGAAAGAAAGAACAGAGAGAGAGAAAGAAATAAAGATTCTTAAAGATTACTATAGCAGCCCGGCTCCCATTGTAGTGCCCACCCGAGCCTCCTGGTGGCAGGATATTCATGATCCGCTCACATGGCCAACATCCCCGATTCCAAGGCGAGGAAACGGTGATGGGTCTGAAGCAATTCCCTCAGTGCTCCATGGTTCCGTCACAATCTCCTCCCGAAATTACCTAATTTCCGGTCAACTTCAGCCATGACTTCTGGTGGAACATCACGTGCGAGTTTTAAAGTGCTCCTCGGGGCTTCCAGCATGTACTCTGTGTCCACGGGGAAAAGCTCCCGGCCGGGGGACAGCGGGGCAGACTCCCAAATCAGGAGTGTCCTGCTGAATTCAGGACGGTTGGGAGGTATAAATGTCCCCCATACACCTTGCACACGCACGGCTCTGCACACCTCATACACACACGGTTCGCTTTGTAGCCTCGTACAACATGGCTCAGCTCCGTCCACCTCGCACCACAAGGCTCAACTCAGTATACCCAAGGCTCCACTCCGTAAACCTTGTACACATGCCACTTTGCGCATACACCTCGTTCACATGCAGTTCTGCTCTGTACATTCGTACACACGCGACTCGCTACATACCACAGGCTTTATTAATACTCACAGGCTCAAGCACGGAGCCCTGTGTGTATGGAGCTGAGAGGCTCAGCTCCGTACACTTCACACAACAGGGCTCCGTTCGTACACACACAAGCACTGCTACATCCACCTCGTTCACACGGCTCCGCTCCGTTAACCTCGTACACGCGCGGCGCGGCTCAGCTCCGTAAACCTCGTTACACGCGCGGCACAGCTCCGTCCCTCGTTCACGCGCGGCACAGCTCCGTACACCTCGTACACGCGCGGCTTGGTCGGAACCTCGTACAGACACACGGCTCGCTCCATCCAACTCGTACAGCACGGTTCTGCTACATCTAACTCGTTACACTATGGCTCCGCTCCGTACAACTCGTACACACAAGGCTCCGCTCCGTATGCCTCGTACACACTCACACTGCTACATCCACCTCGTACACACGTGGCTCCGCTCCGTACACAAGCGGCTCCGCTCCGTGCACCTCGTACACACGCGTCTCCCCACCCTGCACCTCGTAACCGGCGGCTCCGCTCCTTGCACCTCGTACACGTGAGGCCCGCTCCATGCACCTCGTACACGTGGGGCTCCGCTCCGTGCACCTCGTACACGTGGGGCTCCGCTCCGTGCCCTTGTACCGCGCAGCTCGGCTCCATGCACCTCGTACAGACACACGGCTCCGCTCCATCCAATTGTACAGGACACGGCTCTTGCTATATCCAATCGTTTCACCAAAGGCTCCGCTCGTGCACCTCGTACATGTGCGGCTCCGCTCCGTGCACCTCGTACATGCGCGGCTCCGCTCTGTGCACCTCGTACATGTGTGGCTTGCTCCGTGCACTCGTACCGGCGGCTCCGCTCCATCCAACTCGTACACACGCGGCTCCGCTACATCCAACTCGTACACACGCGGGCTCGTTACATCCAACTCGTACACCCGGCTCTGCTCAGTACACTACAGCACTGCTACATCCACCTGTACCAACACGGCTCTGCTCGTACACACTACAGCACTGCTACATCCACCTGTACACAATGGCTCTGCTCTGTACCCTTGTTACACCTACATCACTGCTACATCCACCTCGTAACACACGGCTCGCTCCGTACACCTCGTACACACACGGCTCCGCTCCGTAACCTCGTACCACACGCCTCCGCTGCGTTACACCTCGTTACACACACGGCTTGCTACATCCAACTTGTACACATACAGCATTCTAATCCACACTGTAAACCCAAGTCCCGAACCCACACACACTTACCCTCATCCAGCCACCTGACAACCATCACAGCAGGGCCTGCACACAACGGGGACATGATTCATGTGACCCCTGACTCCTCCCCTCCTGTGACCTCATCAAAGTCCTGTGGGCAACAGAGTGAGTACAGCAATAGCAGCGTCATTGCTAGCTGCTGTTTGGCTGAGCTGTAGAGATTGGGGGGCAGGAAGGGTTGGCATGGGGGGCGTGGCGGCTCATCTCACTGGGGCACAGTGTCTCAGCGGGACGGGGGGTCAGAATCGGGACTGTCCCGCTCAATCCGGGACGATTTGGGAGGTATGGCTATAAGCACAACACACTTGTGTATGTCAGGCACTCATGGTCTGTTTCTGACAGTTTGTGCAGACACATGGATGTTAGTGGCCTGGCTGGGGTCATTTTGCAGGGCTTTGCACTGCTCCTCTGTTCTACTTACACAAGAAGGAGGTTAGCGGTCCTGCTGCTGGGTTCTTGCATCCTATGGCCCCCCTCCACGTCTACTGGTATACTGACATGTCTCCTGGTTCTGCTCCATGTGTGTGGCCAGCTGCGCAAGGACACTGTTCTGAAAATGCACAAGAAGGTAACTGTAAAAGCCTGTATTCATTCATCACACACTTTCCAAACATGCCACTAGAGGCATTTCAGACTATTTTAGTAGTGTGACGTAGCAGTTAGGAATGAGATTAGTCATTCAAGCTTCCTGTCTCAGGACAGAGCAGTTCAGTTCCTAGTCTTGGAAGGAGAGAAGAATTGAATCCTGACAGAGCTTGTGTAGCTCATCTTATATGGAAGTGGAGGTAGTACGGGTGAAGTGAATCATCGTAGCCTAGTCAGAGCTACACCTTAACACTGTACTCAGAACAAGCTGCCTGTTTTCCCCAAGAAAGTGGAGGTGACTCTCAGAGCTCAGCGTAAAACAGTCTGACGAAGCGTCTGTGAGCTGCTCTGGACAGAGATCTGTGGAAGGATAGAAGGAGGGGATTACAGCAGTTATACCAACGAGTCAACTGAGAACAGGTCAGTGAGCACTGAAGGAAAAGATGACAACTATACCCACTGCTACCGTGCTTATGTTAAGGGCGAGAGCAGGGCGACGGGCGAGTGGAGATAGAAAGACAAGTGACTTTAGGTGACAGATTCACCTTCACTTAGTAAACGGACACCGGGGTCCGAAGCATTGCTAGTACTTCACGTCTAGTAATAAGAAAACCGGAAGGCCTTGCTGGACTTCAAGTCGCGAAGGTAGCCCTAAGCGCTGATACGTAACCGGTCAAGGGAGAACAGGGACTTTGAGCAGTGCACGGCAAAAGTAAGGACTTAGTTCTTTCCAACATTGATAATCAGAGACATAGAGGCTCCACCAAATGTTGGCCGGGCGTTAGTTGCCTAATGAAAAAGTGTGCCTTGACTTTATGCAAGTTTGTATCACTACACTTTTGAGGAGAAAGGAGGCCTTTAACTGCTCAGCAATTGCCTGAATTGTGCATTCTCCAACCTGACCAGTTCCCGGGTCCTACCTGCAACATCTACAAGTAAAGGTAGGAAAGGAACTGCATTGTGGTGGCTGACTTCTTAGCTGCACCCCTGCACCACCATAGACTTTGAGGGACCAGTCCCACCTTGGGGGACTTAACATCTAGCTGCTAATAACATCCCTCAGAAGTTTCACCCTGCAGCGCTGGTCTATTGATCAGAAACCACAGGTGGCGTCACAATATTATTCTAAATCCCCTGTAATATTCCCCCATTGCATGACCGCCAGGGCCACGGACCGAGCTCTGCTGCCAGTGACATTTCCCATTAGCTTCCATGGGCTCGGTTCCGAGTACCCCATAGCCCGGTACCACCATGTGGTTGGCCGTCACATTGCTTTGGACGACGTGATGACGACACAGCTACCCTTCTTGCCACAGCTCCCATTGATGAGCTGCATACCTGAGCAACTTCTGTGGGTTGCTGCTGTACCTCTAGGTGTGGAGCAATGACAAAATGCGAAAGTGACCAAAACAACAGCCAAAAAGGAGGAGAACTGAGAAATGATCTGTGGTCACCACCTGCAGAACCACTCCTTTATAGGGGTCGCCTTGCTAATTGCCAATTATTTCTCCCTGTTGTCTGTTCCATTTGCAGAACAGCAGGATAAATTAATTCACAATCAGTGTTGTTTCTTAACTGGACAGATTGTTTTCACAGACATGTGACTGACTTGGAGTTACATTGTGTTGTTTAAGTGTTCCCTATATTTTTTTGAGCAGTGTATATATAAATATAAAACCACAGGTGCAGTACTAGCTGAGAAAAATGCAAAATTGGGTGCAAAAAAGCCTCTCAGGCAAAAGTAACCTCAAAGTATCCAAAAGAGAAAAAGGCACACTAAATAGTCCAATATTTAATGTGTCAGCAGTGGACACTGCAGACCTTCACACAGCGCGCTTCCACACAGAGCGCTTCCACACAGATCTCCTCTATCCAGATGACTGATGAAGGTCAGGTATTTGACCGAAATGTCTCTTATTTTTCTGGAATTTCTACATTCAATAAATAAGTTCTTGAATACTGCTATATGAGTGCCAAGTATTTATACATCGCAGTTGACGAATTTGGTTATGCTACTTGTGCACCACCAGAATTCCAGAAGTGTCGTGCTTTTCCTAATTACTATAATAGTTTTAGTTGACAAAGGACAAAACTGGTGACAGGTTCACTTTAAAAAATAAAAAATTTGATATGTATCACAATTTTTTGAGTAGTATTTTTTTTTTATATTTTTCCATGTATGCTGTATGAAGGCTTGATTTTTACTTTTTTGTATTACAATCTGATCTGATTATTCATACCATTTTAGAAAAGATGAGTGATTCAAACTTTTATAGTATCTGTGCTATAGCAGTTTTGATTATTCGACTTCATAATGTTTTTATTTTTTCTTTCATTAGCTCTTTATTGTGGTATATGTAGTTTATTCATTATTTTTAACAACTTTTATCTGAGAAAGAATGTAAAAATAACAGCAATTACTACCCTTCCTTTGTGTGTGGGTTTTTCTTTTTTTACTATTTGTTAGGTTAAAATAACATATATTGAAAAACTGGAAAGGCGCAGTGATAATCGGTACACGTATTTAGCAGCAAAAAAAGGACAGTACCACAAGAGCTGTCAGAGGGATAACAATAACTTATAAAAAAGACAAATATTTTGCGCTGTCAATGGTAACGTGTGCCCATCTATACATAAAGTACTTGCAAAAGGGTTAAATAAATAAAAGTTCGGCTAGGTAATGACTATACTGGATTATAGTAGAGAGCAAGATAAAGAAAGAGGCATGGATAAGAACAAATGAATAACCTGTGTTCAGTCGTTGAGAAATTCATCCAAAAGGAAAGTAGTCGTCCAAGGATTAAGGGGAAAACGGTCATCCTAGGGTTGAAGCGGGTAACTTCAAAAGAAAGATCTTCGGAAGCAGTGCCACGGCCGGTAGCACGTGTTTCCCAGAGGATCCCGAGGGGCTGTCATCCGTGTGGAGTAGTTGCGGTCAGGACCTGCGAGTTCGAGAAGGTGCAGTAGGACCTGCCGTGATGTCTTCGTCACGTGACTAGATGACGGTACAGGGCTCCAAATCGTTACGGAGCCCTGTACCGTCATCTAGTCACGTGACGAAGACGTCACGGCAGGTCCTGCTGCACCTTCTCGAACTCGCAGGTCCTGACCGCAACTACTCCACACGGATGACAGCCCCTCGGGATCCTCTGGGAAACATGTGCTACCGGCCGGGGCACTGCTTCCGAAGATCTTTCTTTTGGAGTTACTCGTGAGTCGCACTTAGTACCAGGGCAATGGGGTACTCGGCACCGAGCCCATGGAAATCTATGGGAGTTGTCACTGGTAGCGGTGGCTCGGTCCGTGGCCCTGGGCGCTCATACAATGGGGGATATTTACAGGGGATTATTAGGATAGGTAGTTCGTGACGCCACCTGTGGTATCTGGTTATTTGGACCAGCGCTGCTATAAGGACTTTCACAGGGGATGTTATGGGGCAGCTTGGTAGTAAGTCTCCCACAGGAGAGACGGGTCCCTGGAAGTCTATGGTGATGAAACAGGGTGTAGATAATAATTCAGTCGCACACAATGCAGCTTCTTTTCATACCTTTTACTGGTAGATGGTTCAAGCAGATCCCGGGGAGCTGGTCGGGGTGGAGAGTGCACATTCGGGTAACAGCTGAGCAGGTTAGAGGCCTCCTTTACTTCCATATACATGTGAGTCCAACTTGCCTGAAGCGAAGTTAACTCTGAATCTCCAGCTTTCTCAATAGCTGTACTGCCCGGCCAATATTGTGGTGGAGCCTTCTATGTGGTGAGAACAGAGTCCTTACTTTTGCTTGGCCTAGCTCAAAGTCCCTGTTCCACCTGACTCCGGTTACGTATTGACACTTAGGGCTGCTCTCTGCGACCTGTAGTCCAGATGCCTCCGGTTTTCTTGTTACTAAGCTTGAAACTGTAGCAACGCTTCGGACCCCGGTGTCCGGCAATTTAGTGCAGGTAATCCAATACCTGTTGCACTTCTCTAACTTCTCCACTGTGCCCTTCGCCCTGCTTCACGCTCTTAACATAAGCACTTGTGGCAGTTGTGGAAAATGTCAGCTTCCTCCAGAGCTCGCTGCACAGCTCTCAGTTTCCTCCAAAGTCCCAACTGGACCGAGACTGAATGGCTGCTCTGTCCTTTAGACAGAAGCTAACAGACTGAAGTACCACTGAACACTACTTCCTCAAGATCTGACTGACTGACTAACTAACTCCCTGCCACGTGTCACCCCTCCCTTATATCTCAGATGGGGTGTCTGAAAGTGTGAGTGACAGTGAATGAATATCAAGCGTTGCTGTTACCTTCCTGTGCACTCTCCTGGATTTTATGTGTGCCTGCGTAGCTGGGCCACACACTCGCTTCAACCCTCAGATGACCATTTTCCCTTAATCCTTGGACGACTACTTTCCTTTTGGATGAATTTCTCAACGACTGAACACAGGTTATTCATTTGTTCTTATCCATGCCTCTTTCTTTATCTTGCTCTCTACTATAATCCAGTATAGTCATTACCTAGCCGATACTTTTATTTATTTAACCCTTTTGCAAGTACTTTATGTATAGATGGGCACACGTTACCATTGACAGGTTAAAATAACAAGTTATCTTTATTCTACGAGTTGGGAGCAATATGTTGACACCCAAACAAGTATAGTTATGCTTTAATACTTTTTGACACCAAACAAGTATAGTTATTGTTTATGCTTTAATACTTTTTGTACAATAAAATAATATTTTATAAAAAAAATGGCAATTATGGAACCTGTCACCAGAGGTAACTCTGTTAACTTGCACATATGCGGTTAATCTGCAGACTAACAGCGTTATTATGCTGCCTAGCATGCATGTAGCTGAATGCAGCGGGGATAAAGTAAACTTTATTTTCCTCGCCAGCATTTGGTATTCAGTCGTAGGGGCGGGGGTGGTGCCGGTTCAGTCATCTGTATCCATGCTGAGTGGCAAAGGAATTGAATGAAGTGCAAAATGCTATCTTTAAGTAAAGTGACCATATGAGTATTGCCAAATATATTACAGCCACAGTATACTGTTATCAAGATATCATGTTATGATTACCTGTGGAGGATGGTAGGTGGGGTTCCACAACAGTCCCAGGGATGCATCCACCTCCACCATAGTCCCAGAGGTGGACGCATCCCAGGTACTGTTGTGGACCCCCACCTACCATCCTCCACAGGTAATCATAACATGATATCTTGATAACAGTATACTGTGGCTGTAACATATTTGGCAATACTCATACGGTCAGTTCTTTCTCAGTTTGTTATAGTATAAGGCATTCCATAGTCCTCCTATAGTCTTCCATATAGTATAATGCACAGACCACAATCCTCCATAAATATAATGCACCCTCAATAGTCCTCCATATAGTATAATGCACCTACAATATATTGTACAGCTCATAGTCATCCACACAGTATAATGCACAGCCCATAAACTTCAAATAATATAACACACAGCTCATAGTCCTCATACAGTATAATACACTGCCCATAGTCATCCATGTAATAGTATGGCTATCATGTACTCACTGACTTAAAAAAAATAAAGTCACCTTCAATCTGATGCATCCTCTTCTGAAGCTGGCAGCTGATTTCAGTGTGCAAGAAGGGGGAGCACATGACAGCACTGCTATGTGCCCCCAGTCACGTGCACACCAACGTCAGCTGCTGGCCTCTGATTGGGGATGCACATCCAGTTGAAGTTTCTGCTGCTTCCTGTGAGACCAGGGTCATTATACCCTTGGTTTGCACATGGCATTACACATCATCACTCCATTCAAACTCCTCCTATCACATAGGGATTAGTGGGACTCTCTGCAATCAGACATTTATAACACTGTTCTGTGAATAGGTGATAACAGTTCATTGTGGAAAAACCCTATAACATATTAAATATCTACATTTAAATGGTTGTCCAGCATTATTTTTTTTACTATAGACCTAAAAACTAACAGTTGTTGCTAACAGAGGCAACTACTTGCCTCTTGTACACAGTGCCAGCGACTCAGCTGCTCCATATCAACAGAGCAGCTCTTCTGCCGAACTGCTCTGTGATAGGGCATGACTGCTGACGTCAGGCTGATTGCCAACTGGTTCCCCACATTTAAGCAGCTGGCTCAGTCATTTGACATCAGTGGAAGATGCTGAATAGCAGTCAGAACTGTGACCGTTTTGTGCCGGCAGAGATTGGCACCAAGCACAGCAGGCAGGTAGTTAGCAAGTACCTGCATTTTAGTTCCTAGGCCCGTAGTAAAGAAAAAAAAATAGTACTGGAAAGTAAATATTGAACAGTATCACAAATTTTACATCTCTATAACTAAATTTGAAGGCATCTCTAGCATCCTAGGAAAAATCCAGTGTAATAAATAAATTATAAAAAAAAATGATAAATGAATGTAATAAAAGTACAAAAGTGAGCATCCTAATCAAACAGGAATTAATAATATATAGAAACCACACTGTTTATAGTTTCAAGGATTAGACCGAAAGCTTTAAAGAAAGGTTAACGAGCAGTCTGCAAATCTTTTATGCATAGCCTTTTGTTAATACATCAATTCCTTCATCCTAAGCAAAAATTACTGTTTCCATGAGCTACTACCTGGCAAATGACTAAATGATAAGGGAAAGCAAGAACACCAAACGGTATTTATACAGCAATTTTGCAGAACACACAAAAGCGGGAAGTGATAATAATTATATATACGTAGCCTTCAAATGTACAGATCTGCTTTACTAATAGTTGTTCTTTCATAAATCTATCACTATATTGATTTCTAAAAACTCAGATGTTTTGTAAATGTTACAGGCACAAAGAATAGAACAAAACTCAGCCATAAAGAGAACCTAAAGTAAGGACATCTCTTTAAGATTACTACTTCCAATAGATGGCATGCTGAGGAGAAATTGCACAACAAATTTTGGAGTCCATTTTTTCCTGTTACCTTTGTGAAAATAAAAAAATGTGGGTTTAAATTAATTTTTTTGTGAAAAAAGTTAGTCATTTTTTACCACATTCCAAAAGTTCCTGTGAATCACCTGAAGGGTTAATAAATTTCTTGAATGTGGTTTTGAATACCTTGAGAGGTGCAGTCTTTAGAATGGTGTTAGTTTTGGATATTTTCTATCATAAAAACCCCTTAAAGTCACTTCAAATGTGAGGTGGTCCCTAAAAAAATCGTTTTGTACATTTTGTTGGAAAAAGGAAATATTGCTGGTCAACTTTTAACCCTTATAATTTCCTAACAAAAAACAATTTTGTTTCAAAAATTGGGCTGATGTAGACTTGTGGGAAATGATATTACCTGATTTGTGTGACACATCTCTCTGATTTAAGGGCATAAAAATTCAAAGTCTGAAAATTGCAAAATTTTAAACATTTTCCCCAAATTTTCATTTTTATGCAAATAAGTTATATTAAAGAAATTTTACCATCATAAAGTACAATATGTCACAAAAAAATTCTCAGAATCAGTGAAGTCTGTTGAAGCGTTCCAGACTTATCACCTCATAAAGTCACAGTGGTCAGAATTGTAAAAGTTGGCCTGGTCATTAACGTGCAAACTACCTTGGGGGGGTGAAGGTGGTAAGAAGCTGAGTGAGTCAACCTACCACAACATGTTTTGATTATTTGAATTGTTACTAAGTTTCCTCTAAATAAAGATCAGAAAATTGTCATAACAAAATATTCTACATCGTTATATTTGCAAGAATAATAGAGTTTCAAAGTACTGAAACTTTTAAACATTAATTATATGTAGGAGTAAAAGGAAAACTGATATCAAAGAAACGAGAAAACTAAAAATGTTCATTGGCAGATTTGAATTCAGTAGGTTAAAATCATTAAGAAATGGATAATTTCATAACTGAACCTAACAACTTTTGAAAATATGTAGAACAGGGTAATTGGTTATTATGCTGTAAAGCCATTGGTAAAGTTGCAGAATTTTTCATTTTAGATTAAATGGAAGCTGTGTAGCCCTGGTGTGAAGGCACACGCAGTACCCTGGAGGATGTGTGGAGAGATAGCAGTTTAATGCTCAATGAACATTCATTTCAACATGCACTTAGACACGCCCACAGGTATATAAAGTCTAGTCACATGCAGCAGTGGGGAGTCGAGTTCAGTTCAGTCATTCAGTGAGGTCCAGTCAGTCAGCAGCAGAGCTGAGTGCAATCTGTGTGCAGTTCAGAAAGTGGAGTCCAGTACAGGTGAGCCAGATCACCTCAGCCTGGTCAGAGCTGTGCTCCACTAGAAGACAGACTGAGACATTCTATTAAGAAGAGAGAAGTGAGTTGCAGATATACTTCAGTCTCCTGTCCCAAGGACAGTGAAGGTTCAGAGACGTGCTCCTGCCTAGAAGATTACTGAGAGTCTGGCAACAAGCTCAAGAAAGGAATTAAGAAAGGGACTGACTTTATTAACCTTTGAAGTGAGAAATGCTTATGCTACAAGCGCGGACAAGGCGAAAGGCACAGTGGTAGGAATTCTGAGTGCTATAGGATTGGAGAAGTCCTGCACGTTGTCACCGGTCACTGGAGACCGAAGCATCACCATAGCTTCACGCATGGTGGTAGAAAACCCAGAGGCTTACTGAACCTTAGGTAACAGCAAGCAGCCCCTGGAGTGTCAGTACGTAACTGGGGTCAGGTGGAATAGGAACTTTGAGCTAGGCCAAGCAGAGAAGAACCTAGTTTCATCACAGGAAGGCTCCGACCACAACACTGACCGGGCAGTACAGCTTGGAGATAGCTGGAGTTTATGAGGGAACTACGCTTCATGCTGGTTGGACTCATCTTTGTGAAAGTAAAGGAGGCCCCTAACTTGTCCAGCTGCTATCTTGAAACACATCCTCCATTGGATCAGCCTCCCTGGGACCTGCCTAACCATCTAACAAGTAAAGAGGTATGGAAAGACGCTGATGTGTGAGACTGTGTTATTTGATTGCATCCCTGCACTACCTCATCATAAACCATCGACCTGAGGGAAGAGTCCCACCTGTAGGGGACCCGACATCTAGCTGCCTCACCATCCCCTCAGAGATCTACAGCAGCGCTGGTACAAATTACCAGAGACTACAGGTGGCGTCACGAACTGTATATGTACCTATCCCCTGTAAATATACCCCCAACATACGCCTGACCGCCAGGGCCACAGACCGAGCCACCGCTACTTGTGACAACCCCATAGACTTCTACGGGCTCGGCTCTGAGTACCCCATTGCCCTGGTAACCCACAATTGTGGTGCGTGGTCACAACAAAGCATTTAAAAAAAACCAGCTTGTGAAATTAAACTTTTCTTTTAACCAATTATCAACTTGAGGAACAAATATTATAGTTTGAATGAACATCTTGTTATACTGCTTAGTGAAACAGGTCAAGTGTTAGTATATATATATACAATATATATATATATATATATATATTAAATGCCTAGCAACAAATCAGACATGAAGAATGTACACACCAGACAATAAGTTATTGACTGAGGAAATACAGATAGGTTAATGCTATATAAAAGAACAGGGTTAAAGCAGATATAATCACAGAGTGATTCAGTGTGGAACTGATGCACTTTACATGACATCTATATTTGCTTGATTTACATCTCATTTAAAATCTATTGCCATTACTATGCTTTCTTAATATAACAAGCCATTACATCCACCAGTGTAGAGCGAGAAAGCCTGGTTTTCAGTCATCATTCCAAATTATTATACAATTTATAAGGTTCATTGAGTCCTTCTATATCTAAGTATAATACATGAGATTAAAAAAAAGAGACAGGTCTATCAAGTCTATGCTGTAAGTGATGGTTGGATATGATGGTATACTGCTTTATACATGGTACAGTCGGCCATGGTAGAGCAGCAGAGTGGTTCCCATCTAAGCAATGTAAGATGGAGCACAGACCTATTCAGTAACCAATAGTTCAGAATCAACTTTACTTGCAATCAGGCAAAGGCTCGATGGTTATTTACAGTCTAACAACATGCAATGTCTAGGTTTGAACCAAGGTTGTCATTGCTTTATAGTCTAGTGGTACTTACTGATACAGCAGGATTCATCACAGTCTGTGTAAGGGCTCCGTCACACATAGCGACTCACCAGCGATCCAGACAATGATATGAACTTGTCAGGATCGCTGGTGAGTCGCTACATGATCGCTGGTGAGCAGCCAAACAGGCAGCTCAGGCAGCGATCAGGACAGCGACTATGCGGGTAACAAGCGATGCAAGTCGCTTAGTTACCCGCAGTGTACCTTAGATACCAGCGTGCTGGTGCAGGGAGCTGGCAACAAAGGCAAGCAGCGGGTTTCTAAGCACCCGGCGCTTAAAAACCCGCTGTTTACCTTGGTTACCAGCTCCCCTGCACCAGCGTGCTGGTATCTAACGTACACATCGGGTTTCTAGGTGCCGCGTGGCGCCTAGAAACCCGATGTTTACCTTGGTTACCAGCTCCAGCTCACTGATCGCTGGTCTCCCACCTGTCACATGCAACGATCAAAAAAATGTACAGGACATTCCAGAACGATCAGCGATACCCAGCAGGGGGGCCGGTCGCTGATAAGTGTCACACACAGCGATATCGCTGGGGAGATCGCTGTTGCGTCACAAATCTCGCTAGCGATCTCACTAGAGACGGGGGCTTAACTCTCAATGTAGCACAGCACATTTTCTTTACATTTCAGGCAATTTCTTAGTGTCCTCTCTTGACAGAAAAGCAGTGCTTTTGCTTGTTTGGCAATATTACCCTCACACAGTTAACACATCAAATCCCTCACAACATTCAGGCATCGGTTAACGCGGTCTCTATCGTGGTAAACTTTTAAACTTTTTTCCCCCCAATAATCAGCATACATACTACCTCTGGTATGGATATACCCTTACCCTTTTGTGGGCAACTAATCTACACATGTTTGACAAATGTACTCTTCACTCATGAATATAGCCCTTCTTGTTCCACTCAGTATTGGAAATTATCTTTCCATAATGGCAGTATTTTCCTGCAGGTGATCTCCCTTACTTGAGACAAGCTACAATGTCAGCCATACAGGCTAGAGCTTTCTACTTTACTTCTCTGTGGCTCTCTCTATAGTTCTGGGGTGGCACATCTTACAAAGCAAGTTATACTGACCCCCACCTCTAGCTAGCTACAATGCAAGCTTTTCTTGCTGAACTTTACAACTCACTTCTCTCTGCTAGGCTGCTGAACCTTTTATGCTGCCAGCCACATTTTCAAGAGTATTCTCTAATGCTGAACCCAAGCTGCCCTCTGATCCAGAGATGTCACTAACAGCCCTGTAGTTTAACTCTTTAAAAGGACACAGCACAACTCTTGTTTCTCTCCTTATGAACAGCCTAGCTGACCTAACTGCTGCCGGTAGCATCCAGTCAGAAACTAACTCACTAAAGAACATAACAACATAGACTAGCGGAAAGCATAATAATGTTAGCATATGCAAAGCATTTCCATGGTAAGATGGTACCCAAATAATACTAACCCATGGAAACTAACAAGATATATGTCAGTCTTTGAAAGTCTAGAAAAAAAACTATGGGCATATATTCTTAATATTCATAAAACGGTAGTGTACTGCAACCATCTTACAAACCTATAATCCTACTGTGTGGAGCCAAAGGAAGGCAAAAAACTCCTATGAACCATCGAATAGATGAAAAAAAAAAATATTATCTATAATAAATCCATAGATACAAAACATTATGATTGATAAAATAATCTTGAAAACAAACAACCAGCTGCCCTGTATCTCTAGTCCTTATGGTCTGATCTCGGGGACCTAGTTAGCCACTAGAACTATTTTAGGTTATATGAGAACATGCACTTGTTTCTCCAACCATCACACAAAAATCTAGAGACCGTTTTGGTGCCTTGAATTAAGTAAATTTAGATATTTTTTAACTCCATACTGTTTCCTTACTGTCCTAATGGACCACAGCGCAACCATGGGTCACCAATGGTTGTTATGCCAATTAGAGGTCTTACAATGGTGTCCAATACTGCAATAGATCAAATCCTTATAGAGCATGCTTGAGGCATGGACTATTAGTTTACCTGTCAGTTTAACACTGACAGGCTTGATAATGCTCTGCACTACATAAGTAATGCAATGTGTTATATTAATGCAATCAAGGGATCACATGTTCAAGACCCCCATCTGGGACTTAAATACATTTTTTTTATTTTAAAATATTTATAAGGTTTAAAACCATATTACTAACAACAATAAATAACAGATGACAAAAAAAGATGGCAGATTACGTATAAAATGCTCTCATAGAGCCCTGTGTGTTGTGACTGTCACACAGCCGCGACACAAACAGCTAATTATCGGGAGAGCTCCAGGTATCTGAGTTACCGATGCAGCTTTTTCGGTAAGCGCTATAGCTTGCTGAATAAGGAGGGAGAAGACGATGCTCGCTCATATCTAGTTTTAAACAGGGTAATAAGACTTTTATTTTCAAATTATTAACTTTTGAGATATTAATTTAAATATCCATTACCAGTTGCTAATTGTATTCAAAAATTTAAAACTATTTGTATAGACCGAGATTTCACAAACTTTTACTTGTGGGGCCTCACCATGTGTGAAGGATGTCCATGGCAGACTTACAAATATTTCTCAATTTACTTTAACTTTACTGCAACCTCTGTTTAATGTTAAACTTGTAGAAAATGTAGTTAATTGTGTGCCTAAACCAAGAATTTTTATACTTAGAAAAATCTGCGGAGATTATGATCAACTCTATTTAAACTGCCTCCATGGCTGGGCCTCACCAACAACTAGAGGCGGTTCACTACTGAGGTCCTACTGACAGTTTGAGAAGAATCGATATACGCTAAATGCTTTTCTTGACAGTCTATAGTATTAACCACAGGATAGATAAGAGTTACATTTATACAGATTGAATCTTTTAATAGACTATTGGGAAACTCAAGTTCTGCAGCGATTAGGAGAGCAACTACTTAGCTTTAACTCTTTAAAAAAGCCTCTACTTATATTCAAATTTACAAAGAAATTTAAAAAGAGCTTAAATGGTCATTATCTACTTAGTCACAAAAGTGCCAAAATCTCATCCTTAAATCACTAAAACATTAGACGCTGGGCACAGCTGTTTTTACAGAATTACCATAACAGCCCCAATTTTTAACAAAAATCTTTTGCAAAAGTCATTAAACGGAACTCAACAATCTGCTTTCCCAATAAAACTAAATCCTCCACCTTTAACTCCTATTGTTTTGTACTCCAGCAATCTATACATAAGGCCCCATCGGCCCCTGCATACTCAAAACATACCCTTTATAATTTTCTCAATTAGAATATGGCACGATCTTAGTCCAGTGTCTCCTCTATCCCCACAATAGCGTCCTCTAACCTAGACATGTGGATGATGAGTCCAACAGCACCCACACAGAGCTTCCAATCTTGTGCCTACACAGTTGAAGCACACATCTGTGCACATGTGCTTTGCTCTGCCCTACTCACTGAAGAGAAAAGTCCTGAAATGCGCATGTGCCGGTAGTAGAAGAGCAAAGTGCGCCTGCGCAGGCCTGTGGTTCAGCTGCTTAGGAGTGAGATTTATAGAATTGTGTGGATTACACATCATCCACCGCAATCAAGGCAGAAGGATGCAAATGCGGGAATAAAGGAGGCACTGGCCAAGGACTAACAACACCCATGGACATGGATTAGCATATGGCGTAGGGTGAGTTTAGGGCTTGTACATAGATTGCTGGACTGTGGTACAACAGGAGTTAAAGGTGGTGGCTTTAGTTTATATTGGAACATTTTCTGACAGGTTCCCTTAAAACAATATATTGAAAACTGAGATGAGTTAATCAATTAGATGCAAAAGGAAATTTATGTTTAATTTTATGAAATATGCCTGCCCTGGCAAATTCAAACAATTTGAGCAAAATCACCAAAAAAGTCCACCACCACTTTAAACATTTCATAAGACTGCATGACATCAGCTACAGAAGCCTCAGGAACGGACATGTGGGTTTTCCCATAATGCTTTGCAGCTGTCACTTCACATGGTATAGCACAGCTAATCAGGAGTGACTATCATATCTTACTTAAAAGCTGAGGCAGGGAATGCAGCAACCAATTAAGGGTGAGTTTCCACGGTCAGGAAACGCTGCGTGTTTGGCGCTGTGCGCTGGCGCAGCGCCAAACACGCAGCGTCCAGATGTTACAGCATAGTGGAGGGGATTTCAAGAAATCCCGTCTCCACTATGCGTAACAATACGCAGGTGGCAAACCTGCGTAAACGGACATGCGGCGCGTCTTTTCAGACCGCAGCATGTCCTCGCGTATTGCGGCGACGGTGCGTCGCCGCAACAGAATTAACACAGGGCTATGTAGCCCTGCGCTCTTTCCGGAGGTGTTCCGGAGGTGTCCTGAACACCTCCGGAAAGAGCGCGCGTCAGAAAGGGGGCGGGGCTTAGACGGAGCGGAATTTCCGCTCCGTCAAAAGCGCTATGGTTCCGGACCGTGGAACCATAGCCTTAGGGTAATTCAGGATAGTTAGAGGACATCAGAGCTCACAGCTTAGCAATTTAGAGACGAAGACAAAGCCCTAAAACAGTGAACATTCACAACAGCAATATGTTGCAACACTTTAGCAGTGAAGAATATAAGAGTAGTATTCTGTAAATATTACAGATTGACAGGAGGACTGATAGATTGGCGTGGTGCCAGCAGTAGTACCAGTGTGATTAATCACTGCAATAGTAAAGCTAGGCGGGCAGCTTATCCTGCTGTATTTCAATTACACATTTTGTTCTTAATTTGTATTACACTGGGAAAGCAGCAACCCATCCTAATAATTTTCAAATAAAAAAGAACTGAATTCAGTGTCAGTCAGGAAAAGTATGTATGTCAAAAGCTAGTGACTATAATGAAATTTTGCATTTGTTGTGAAATCCTTCATGTTAAGGAGGAAATTATTGTGTTTTGAATATTCTAAAGAAAATTAACCCCAAAAAATTTAACTGTGAATGTCTAACTCAAAGTGGTGCAAGTGCCACAAAAAAAACTACACTACACCGGTAGTTTTAGTTACATTTCACATCCTATTCCTTACACACCACACCAATAGAACGGCCTGTTGCAGTTTCTGGCATTTTCGAAGTGTGAACACCAGCCTAGCAGGGGTGAAATTTTGTTAGATAACAAAAAAAGTATTAAAAAAACAGGACATTTAACTGTGTGTCATGCAGTAGACTCACACATCTCCTCAGTGCTGCCCTACTCACTGCGTACGCCGTCTGATCCTCCCTGTGTAAGGCCACTGTGCGGAGTCCTGGTGCAGCACTGCCAATTATGCTGCATATCCTTGTTGTCTCCATCTGGCTATAAGAGGGTACGACCAGATCCTACAAAAATGTAATCCTGCTGTGTCCTGCATGGTTTGTCCGTCTTACTATGCTTCTGTTTCACCCTCCTGTACTTCACATACCTGCTCTGACCTGTGGGTCAGCTGCTGCATGCCCAGGGACTGCCCTGGAGTGACACCTGGCAACTACCAGCGGCCAAGCCTATCCTCACCAGAGGCTCTAGCAAAAACCAGGTAGTCGCTTAGTCACGGCCCTCCAGGGTAGGCCCGTGGTGCAGTGGGTCCTTACCCATCATCACACTGTGGATATCTATTTTTGTACATCCTTTTTTATTAGTCCAATTTGATATCTGCACATGCCACATCAATACTGCGTCCTTTTGTTGCATTTGGCTTTTCTTTTTCTTTTCTTGCTACGTCTTTTTTGGCAAGGGGTTGAAAAAATTGACAAAAGTTAAATATAGTGGTGGAAAAAAATTATTGTAAAATGAAAAGTGGCAATGGACAGGGTAATATAAAAGAAAAAAACCCATACCACAGCTAAGAATGTGGGAGCCGCAAATAGCAGAAAAATGACCTCCACCATGATCAGCAGCCTTCTGGTCAGATGTGCTATGAAACACAAGTCGCAACTGGCCTCCTTTGCCTGGTGCATGTCATGCAATATGTGGCACTTCATTCATCTAACAGGATAATTTTATCTCTCACAGTGAACATGTCAGTTTGAGTCAGTGTTCTGCACTTTCCTTCTATGCCACCATCATAAAAGTTAATAATTTACATTGTAGCCTTTTAATTCTGCCAGTGATTAGTGATGGGCGAACCTGCCGATGTTCTGAATAGGAGGATTCACCTGAGTTTTTTGTAAAGTTTGAGTTCGGGGCGGGAGATGACGCGAACTTGCGTCCGAACCCCGAACTTGAACTTTACAGATATGGGTCATTCTAATTATACTTACCTCTCCAGCGACGCGTCCTCCCGTCCAGCTGTCTCCCAGCAGCATCTGCTTCCAAGACCGCTCATTAACTGCCGGAAGTATTCACTGCACTCGACAGTCTTCGGCTTTTTCCGGCAGTGTTCGTGCGGTGACGTCGAAGACTGCTGAGTGCAGTGAATATTGCCGGCAGTTAATGAGCGGCACCGGAAGCAAATGCGGCAGGGAGACAGAGGGATGGGAGGACACGTCGATGGACAGGTAAGTATAATTAGAATGGCCCTGGACCCGAACCCGAACTGGACCCGAACTGTAACACGGGTTTCTCATGGAAACCCGTGTTTGGGACCTTGTGACCGAACGCCACTTTACAGTTCGGGTACGCCCATCCCTACCAGTAATGCTGTGCGTTGCCCTGGAGACGTACCCAGCCTGACTCGCTGTAGTTTCTTCCCCGTCCTAAAGTGCCGGGTGGGGGAGTGGCTCAGCGATGGGCGGATGCGCTCTGGAGCAGCGTCACACGCCGGGAATTCTGTCTTTCACCTGTGGCGATTTGGCTTAGAGGTAATGTCATGAGACGGGGACAAATATATAAGATCACACGGGACACTTAGACAACATCTATTGAACCCCTGGATGAAGCTAACGCGAAACGCGCGTCGGGGACCACGCTATATAAGGTTGTATGATTTGCTGTCTACACTTATGATTGCATTAGCTGGGAAATGAAGGAGATTAGATTGGACACATTTTATTTATTGCTGCACTAATGCACTTTATATAATATTGTCATACCCTTTCTCTATCTTGATTGTGATATTGCACCTATGCACTTTATATCTTTATATGTTGATGGTCATTTCCTTAATATTTGTATATTTGTACACTTTCAAAATTTTGGAGATATTTATATTATATGTACACTCTCTTCTACACTTTGTAGAATATTGATATATTATATATCCCCATGAATATGATCTGGTTTTGTTCTTTCACTATTTTGACATCGCTTAAAAGTATTTTTTGAACACTGTATGTGGCTAACTAGGTTATTTACCATTGTTTAGAGAGTGCACACATATATATTTGCACAATATTGCTCTCCCTGATTTTCCAGGAGCATTTGCTTTGGCAATCTGCATATACATTTAATGAGACTTCTGTGTATTTTGTTTTCATATGTGCCTTATACTGTACTAGCTAAATTGGATATACATCTCTTTTTTATATATTTTTATATGTTTTTTTGTTTGGTAATTAATAACGTATTTATATTTTATGGCTATATGCTTCCAGGTTCTTGTTTGATATTTGTATATGGTAGGAAGTGCCATTAGTCTAGGCCTGATTTATTGGATATATTCTGTCTTCTCATAGATTGTAAGCTTGCGAGAAGGGCACTCAGTCTTCTTGGTATCTGTGGTATCTGCTGAATTAGGTGTTCACTCTGTTATATCTTTACTGTCTGTGCAAGGCTCCTCTGAAATGTAAAGTGCTGCAAAATATGTTGGTGATATAGAAATAAAAATTATCAATATGTACTCGGATGACATGAGGTCAGAATAGATGGAGGACACAAATGGATCGCCCGCCAGGGCAGTGGGGATACTCGGTACCGGGCCGCGTCTTAAAGGGGCAGTGTCATGGCAGCAGTGACCCGGTCCGTGGCGTCCAATAAAAGGGGATATGTTGAAAAGGGATAATAAAGAGTTTGTAAAAAAGTGTTTGTGACGCCTCCTGTGGTACTCGGCAATAAAGATGTTAGCCGACGCTGCAGATTCAGTCCACTGGGACAGTTGTTGATGCAGCAGAGTTGGTTCAGCCCTCCACAGGAAGAGCTATGTCCCAGGGCAGTTAGGATGTTAGAGGAGATGTTGGTAGTAAGTGTGGTGCAGGGCAGGTGACGCAGGAAAGATTCAGAAGACACAACAGAGTGCAGTTTCCTTTACCTTTTACTGAGCTGTGCAGGTACAGTCCGGGGCTCAGGTTACAGATGGTTCTGGAGCCGGTCAGCCTGAAAGCAATTTGGGAATCTCCTTATTTAGGTGGGTTATGAGGCCTCCTTTCTAGCACTATTCTCTGAGGTACTTGCTTGTTGTGAATGTGCTAGAAATTAATTCTGAGCAGAAGCTCCCTCTGGTGGTTACAAACAGTACTGAACTATTCAATGAAGATTGTGAAGATTGGTGATCAGGTGTTACTGACTGGTCTTATATAAGGGAGGTTCCCTCCCATCAGGGTTGCCGGTGATCAATTGTTCTGGTCTCAACTTTTGTTCCTGGTTCACTTTGAAGCTTGCTGTTTCGTGCCTGCATCTTCTGCTAACAGATAAGACCTTTTCTTCTTTTAGTTTTTTGTGCTTGCTTTTTGCATTTTGTCCTGCACTTCTGTGGGGGTCTGCCAGGTCCCCTCTGGGTGCTTGTGCTCCTCTCAGTTTAGTTCAGCCAGTTGTTTGTTCATTTGCCTTTTCCAGTTTTTCCTGTGACTGCTGCTTAGTTTTGTTACACCAGAGAACTAATTTAGGTGGTAGAGGTTGTGTGATCTCAGGTGTTTTTGCAATTAGTGTGTTGGTATTTTTTTAGGGTTTTTTGGATTGCAGTAAATTACCTTCCTATCCTTTTCTTTCTAGGAAGATTGGGCCCCAACGTTTGCTCATACTATTTTCTGTCTGTGTCTGTATTTCCTCTTGTCTAACCGCCATTACATGTTTGGGGGCTTCCTATGTTCTTTGGGGATCTGCTCCGGGGCATATAGTTTTCCTCTTTCTATCTTTAGGTGAAGTTAGCTTCTCAGGCTGTGACGAGGCGTCTAGGACCAACGTAGGTACGCTCCACGGCTGCCTTTAGTTGTGGTCGTTAGTCAGTGTACTGCAATCCAATAGATTCCAACCTCTCTGGTGTATTGCCTTTTTTGCCTGCTCTCCTCAGCTACCAAATCATAACACTTGTAGCTGTAAACTCTATTCAAGTTCCTCTCTCTGCCTGCTACTTAAGTAGAACTCCACTCGCATGACAGGCAACTGTAGCCTGCTTCAGGAATTGCTCCTGAGTGGCGTCTCCAGCTCACACCTACTGCTGTGTCGTCGAGTATCAGTTGGGGTACAGAGGATCTGCGGTCTTCTGTCCTCTGGATTCTGCTGCTGGGGCTTTAGTACCCACACAGCCTTGGGCTCTAGGGCCCGGTCTCTGCGCTCAAGCCTGGGGGTGAGCCTACAAGCCTACAGCTCCTGTCCCCCAGCTCCTCTCCACACATCCTGTCTCAACCTCGCTCAGGCACTAACTAACTACTAACTTCCTGCTTCTGACCAGAGAGCAGCTCTCCTGAAGTTGGGTTAGAGCACCCCCTGCTGGCCTGGAGCAAAAACTGTGTTGTATGCTGAAACTACCTGTTAAGGGGATCCCTTCTTTGCTTCCAGGCATGACATCACTCCCCCCCTGGAGGGAGGCAAGGCCAATGTGGCAACCAAACTCCTGGGGTGCCACACAAAGATTGTGTCCCAGAAAGATTTGGTCATGGTGGTGGAGAGTCTTACGTGTGGACACCTTGGTTGTGGGAATTCTTTTTCCTCCGGGAGTCAACAAATCTTTTGCAGTGAGCTGCGTGCATATCCTGCTGCCCTTCTGCTTGTTGTGCTCTGTCTCCTCCTCCTCATTCTCTGTCTCACCATAAGATACCTATCCTCAATTGTGCGACAAGGAAACAAGGGTACGCTTCCAGTACCCACTAGTGTGCCAATTAAATTCCTATCTGGTTAAGTTCCTGGTGATGCAGTCACCTTCTGTACCACTTAGTGAACTCCACTGCCTTTTAAGAGTGGAAAGCACTTAGCCTTGCTGGAAGATACCCAGTTACCATTATTTCTCACAGAAAGAGTGATGGGAAACGTGGGCTGCTCTCTCGACTTGGTCTTGAGCTCAAGAGTGCCGATAGACAGACACATGGAGCAGCGACTATGGACAGGAACAGAATACAGTACATAATTTATGGCCCACTGGGTGAATGTTTTGAGTGGCAGTGATACACCACCACAACCATGATAGGTCGTTGATATCTTTATGCATAGGCGCTAAATATAATTAAATCAACATGCGGTACCTTATACACTTCCTACTATATCGCTTCCTCAATTAACATAACCTCATTCCCAACAACAGCAGGGCACAGTGTTGACTTCTCATTCTGTCCTCAGGTTTTTCATTGTTGTGTGGTTAATTACTGTTTAGCTGATTGACAGCTTATAAGCATGGACGACAAAACCCATACCGTGAACGATTTACTCCTCTCTTATCAAGCAGCAAATCCTTTCAAGTGGGCTTGTAAGCAACAAGGCCTGGAACATTCTGGTTGTGCTATTTTTGGACAAAATAACTCATGTTCCCTGTGTAAAGCAGTGATGGGAACCATATACGAGGATCGTTAAGTTTCCCTCATGATGTGTAATTACAGCCACAGCTGTGGTTACAACGCAAAATGAAAGTGAGTGTGGACTGGGTCACACTATTTGACCAAGTCATAGTTACATAGGTTGAAAAAAGACCTATGTCCATCAAGTTCAACCTTTCTCCAATTCATTTTATCACTAAATTAACTATAACCCGCAATGTTATGTGTATAGAGGAAATCATCCAGCCCTTTTTTAAAAGCTGTTATAGTGTCTGCCATTACTACCTCTTGTGGTCGGCATTCTACAGTCTGACTGCTCTAACTGTAAATAACCTTTTCCTATTTAGCTGTCGGAATCGCCTTTCTTCCACCTATAATGAGTGTCGATTTAGGAAAACCTGACATGGGCTTTTATTTTTAGAGAGATCTGTAGGAAGGTAGTGGAAAGGATCTATACTTCCAGCTTGGTTCTTGGAAGTGGCCCATGGCCACGATTCACATTTAATCCTGCAGGTAAGGGTTGGCTTTCAAACAAGAGGTTCTCTGTATCCCAGTCTATGTGAGACTTGACAAAGACCAGACCCAGAGACTAGAGCAAAGCCATTGCAGCACCCACGAGTAATATGGTGGTGCAGTCGCCCACGGCAATGGACAAATATGCACGTTGCGGCTGTAAAGCGGATAATAAAATTGGATTTATTTTGTAGGTTGGCAAATAAAGACATTTAAGTTGAACTTTTTTGGGTCACTGCCTCATTACCGCACGGATGTGAAAGCCGTTGCATTACACCTGGCATACATCCTGCATTTAAGTTTCTTAAATTTTCTTAAATAAATATCTGATCGCAGAGCATCTATTCGTTTCAACTATTCTTATGTGGTGAATCTCGCCCACAAGGCTTTGCTAAAACACAGTGGTCTGCCTGATTTGAAATGTTGCAACATGATGGTATTCAACTTTGTATATGTTGGAACATCTGTACGAACAACAAAAAGGCGGAGTATGTCATGCAGCAGGCAAACTGGGGCTAGCGTTACTTTAAAATCTGCCATTGGCAGCTGATGAGGGACATGTATACAAAAAAGGTTGCACTCTATCGTGCCAAAGCAAGTGACTTGCTTTGGCACGATAGAGTGCAACCTTTTTTTGTATATTGTCTATGGAGGTAGCTGCTCCTGGTTTGCACCTAATTCACACTGGTTTGGATGTGCCAGTCAGTTTTCTTTTACTTCGATGAGGGACATGTGTCATCTACTGAAACACTTCAAAGGGGCTACTAAATTAGTCATTATGCATCAAAGATGGTATTTATATTTATATTGGAAAAAACACTCACAAAAAATGCAACAGAGGATGGAGGATCATGCAACAAAAAGGGAAGAAAAAATGGAAATTAGCATCATAAATATACAAAAATATCAAAATCCTTTACCGATAAAAACAGATCAGGGGAGGGAACACAGCAATAAAATGGCAACATAGACAGCAGGAGAGGGTATCACATCACATTAGATGAACAGTAGATGTATATATATCGAGTAAGAACACCAGTACTATACATGCAGCTCCACATACTATAACCTTTCCTGCTGGAATGGCGCCAGCCCCGATGCACATTTTTGCAACATGTCTTTGTCTGGGGGTGAGGATGGAGTAAGAACAGCAATTCCTACACATTTAATGCCACTCTGTAACTCTTGTGGACACTCAAGATCAATGTTAAAATTAGCAGGATGAGGGGATGACGGAGAAGCACGAGCAGCAACAGGTGGAAGAGAGGCAAAACAGTGCGTTAGCACAGGCAAGGGATGAGGCTGACAAAGTGAAAATGACTATGACAACGACATTGTCCAAGACAACCAACTGCAAGCAGCAAGGTGTAGAAACTGAAGTAATGTGGCCCTGGTATTGTGCTGGTGAGCATGGCAAGATGCATGCTCGATTGCTTGTTAGATGACAGCATGGGCGGACACACCGCATGTGCTGCCAGTGCGGCTGCACTGAGGCCAGAGGCTCCAGGGGGACCCTGCAGGGTGGCTAATAATGAGGGCAATCTGGCCTGTTTATCCGACCCAGAGGCTCCAGGGGGCCCCTAGCTAGATTGCCTTTGTGTGCGGCCGGCAGAGAGATCCCTGCAGCTCTGCTGCCTACAAGAGAAAATAGCAGCAGAGCTGCAGCTATCCGCCCTGCTTCTTGGCAGCGCTTCCTGTCTCTCACAGCAGTCAGCAGCGCGGCTGGATGACGTCATCATTCAGCATCGCGGCTGACGGCTGTGTTAGAGAGGAAGCTGCCGGCGAAGGTGATGCTGTGGGAGAGCGTGCGGAGAAGTGAGACTAGAGGTGGTGTGTGTGTGGGTGTGTAGGAGAGGTGTGTGTGTATGTGTGTGTGTGCGTAGTAGAGGGGAATGATGGGGTGATTGCGTGTGTCCGTGTAGGAGAGGGGAATGATGGGGCGATTGCGTGTGTCTGTGTAGGAGAGGGGAATGATTGGGTGATTGCGGAGAAGGCAATGATGCGGTGGTGGAGAAGAAAGCAATGATGCAGGTGGTTGAAAGGACAATGATGGAGTAGTGGGGGAGAAAGCAATGATGGAGGTGTGGAATGGGCAATGATGATGATGGTGGTGGTGGAAAGGAAAATGATGGTCGTGTTAGAAATCGCAATAATGGGGGTGGTGGGGAAGGAGGAAATGATGGAGGTGGAATGGGCAATGATGGGGTAATTGGAGAAAAGGACAATGATGTTGGAAAGAGCAATGATGGGGGTGATAGGGGAGGAGGAAATGATGAAAGTGGTGGAATGGGCAATGATGGGGGTGGTTGGGGAGAAAGCAGTGATAAATGTGGTTGAAAGGGCAATGAAGGGGTGCTAGGGGAGAAAGCAATGATGGGGTGGCGAGAGGACAATAATGGGATGTGGGAGGAGGAGGACAATGAGAGGTGTGGGGATTGGGAAGGGAGGAAGGGGGATTTATAATGGATTTAGGAACAGGGGGAGGTTGAGGAAGACGTTATTATCGCTTATTATGTTTAAAGGGAACCTGTCATCTGTTTTGGCCACTATAAGATGCGGCCACTGCCTTTCAGGGCTTATCTACAGCATTCTATAATGCTGTAGATAAGCCCCCGATCCGATGGGTGTCGCAGGTCTGGGTCCGGCGCCTCCCATCTTCTTGTGATGCGCCCTCCTGCTTGGTTCGTGGATCCGTGGCATTGCGCTCCTGCGCAGGCATACTTATCTGCTCTGTTGAGGGCAAAGCAAAGTACTTCAGTGAGCGGGCGCTGGGTCTCTCTGACCTTTTCTGGTGCCTGTGCACTGCAGTACTTTGCTCTGCCCTCAACAGGGCAAATAAGTATGCCTGCGCAGGAGCGCGATAATGGGAGCCATGAAGCAAGCAGGAGGGCGGCATCGCAAGAAGATGGGATGCGACAGACCCAGACCTGCGACACCATCGGACCGGACTCAGGTGAGTATAATAAAACTTATTTTTCATATCTTTCAGGTCGGATAAGGGGCTGTAGATAAGCCCTGAAAGGCAGTGGCCGCATCTTATAGAGGCCAAAACAGGCGACAGGTTCCCTTTAACACAGTCCCTTAGTATACAGTGTACTCACTTATTATGTATAGCACAGTCCCTAAGTGTAGTTTACTCGCTTATTATGTATAGCGCCATCCTTAATTACATAGTTTCCTCTTTTGTTATGTATAACACCGTCCCTTATTACATACCATTCTTTCTAGCTATATATGGTGTTGTCCCTTATTATATAGCTCCCTCTGCTGTTATGTACAGTGCTGTCTCTTACATAGTGTATTCTTGTTATTTTATTATTCACAGCGCCCCTTTATATTACATAGTCTGCTCTCTTGTTAGATATAAAATGACGGATGATGGAGGAGCCGGTGACCAGACCAATCCATTATCTCCTCCATTAGAAAAGAAGCTTTCCCAGGCTCCATCAGCCATCATTGCATTATCTATCTAACAAAAGAGGACGGTATGTAATAAATAACAGGGCTCTATATAATCCAATATGTAAGGGACGGTGCTGTACATAGCAAGAGAGGGCACAGTATAAGGGACAGCAATATACATAATAAAGGATACAATGTAATATATATACATATATGTGTGTGTGGCTATATATATATATATATATATATATATATATTATTATATATATATATATATATATATATATATATATATACACAGTGGTGGCCAAAAGTATTGGCACCCCTGCAATTCTGTCAGATAATACTCAGTTTCTTCCTGAAAATGATTGCAAACACAAATTCTTTGTTATTATTATCTTCATTTAATTTGTCTTCAATAAAAAAACACAAAAAGAATTGACCTAAAGCCAAATTGGATATAATTCCACACCAAACCTAAAAAAGGGGGTGGACAAAAGTATTGGCACTGTTTGAAAATTCATGTGATGCTTCTCTAATTCGTGTAATCACCAGCACCTGTAACTTACCTGTGGCACCTAACAGATGTTGGCAATAACTAAATCACACTTGCAGCCAGTTAACATGGATTAAAGTTGACTCAACCTCTGTCCGGTGTCCTTGTGTGTACCACATTGAGCATGGAGAAAAGAAAGAAGACCAAAGAACTGTCTGAGGACTTGAGAAACCAAATTATGAGGAAGCATGAGCAATCTCAAGGCTACAAGTTCATCTCCAAAGACCTGAATGTTCCTGTGTCTTCCGTGCACAGTGTCATCAAGAAGTTTAAGGCCCATGGCACTGTGGCTAACCTCCCCAGATGTGGAAGGAAAAGAAAAATTGTCGAGAGATTTCAACGCAAGATTGTGCGGATGGTGGATAAAGAACCTCGACTAACACCCAAACAAGTTCAAGCTGCCCTGCAGTCCGAGGGTACAACAGTGTCAACCTGTACTATCCGTCGGCGTCTAAATGAAAAGGGACTGTATGGTAGGATACCCAGGAAGACCCACTTCTTACCCCGAGACATAAAAAAGCCAGGCTGGAGTTTGCCAAAACTTACCTGAGAGAGTCTAAAACGTTTTGGAAGAATGTTCTCTGGTCAGATGAGACAAAAGTCGAGCTTTTTGGGAAAAAAACATCAACATAGAGTGTACAGGAAAAAAAAGAGGCATTCAAAGAAAAGAACACGGTCCCTACAGTCAAACATGGCGGAGGTTCCCTGATGTTTTGGGGTTGCTTTGATGCCTTTGGCACTGGACTGCTTGACCGTGTGCATGGCATTATTAAGTCTGAAGACTACCAACAAATTTTGCAGCATAATGTAGGGCCCAGTGTGAGAAAGCTGGGTCTCCCTCAGAGGTCATGCGTCTTCCAGCAGGACAGTGACCCAAAACACACTTCCAAAAGCACTATAAAATGGTTTGAGAGAAAGCACTGGAGACTTCTAAGGTGGCCAGTAATGAGTCCAGACCTGAATCCCATAGAGAGATTTCAAAACGGCAGTTTGGAGAAGGCACCCTTCAAATATCAGGAACTTGGAGCAGTTTGCCAAAGAAGAATGGTCTACAATTGCAGCAGAGCATTGTAAGAAACTCATTGATGGTTACCGGAAGCGGTTGTTCGCAGTTATTTTGGCTAAAGGTTGTGCAACCAAGTATTAGGCTGAGGGTGCCAATACTTTTGTCTGGCCCATTTTTGGAGTTTTGTGTTAAATGATCAAGGATTTGATTTTTGCTTCATTCTCTTTTGTGTTTTTTCCTTGCAAGCAAATTAAATGAAGATAAAAATAGCAAATAATTTGTGATTGCAATCATTTTCAGGAAGAAACTGAGTATTATCTGACAGAATTGCAGGGGTGCCAATACTTTTGGCCACCACTGTATATATATATCAAAAATAGACTTAGAGCAGCACAAAAGGCAAAAAACAGAGAGTACGGGTGCAAAATCGCTCCCAAAGGCAATTACCAAACCTTGAAGATAGTAAATCAAAAAGCAGGAACAGCACACCGTTTCTTGTGGAAAATAGGGCTAATTTATTAAGCCCATAGTGGCGACGTTTCGGTCCTCACAACACGGACCTTTCTCAAGGTATAGCTTTGTCGCCATAAAAGGAGGGGGCCCAGACACATTTCTTGCTGCACAGGAGCCCCAAGCTGTCAGTGTCCGCCCCTGGATGAAAGGTTTCCTGTTAGCATCAAGGTATGCTTTTAGAACTCTGTTATAAAAGCAAATGGATGTATTTTTTTCGGCTTACAAAATGTAATCAAAATTGCTGCATTATCAGGTAAAACAGAGTTTCTTGCTCAGTGAAGTCTTGCCGAGCAGATGTTTGTCGACCGCACATCTGACGAGGAGATCCCTTTCCAATCACCACAGAGCCAATGCTCCCCTGCCTGTGCCAGCACTAGGACTACAACAAGTTACAAAGGCAGCACCAGCAGTGACTGCACTATACAGATATGACAAGATTAAACAGATGACTTTCCTGCTGCTGTTCCAACCAGATGCACATCAGTAAACACAGATGCACCATCTGAACAGCCAGGTTCAGTTTTACCTGCACTGTGGACTGTCTCCAGCAGATATCAGGAGCCCAAGACTATGGACATTCTGTTCAGCAAAATGGCCCAGTTTTCCATGGACTGCACTGTCTTGTCGAGCTTCTAGTGTACTATCACAGAGGGGATGCAGAATCGTAGGTATTTTTGTCACACCCTAGCGGATAAGATTGTTCTCCACAAGTGTGGGAAAACTTTTTGTCAAAGTGAATCAGGCATAGATCAGTGCGGTCTTCATTCCCTACAGCTGATGCCAATTTTTAGATTGTGCGTAGTGCATACATGCATGCTTGTCAATTGTGTTCTACACCTTACTGCTGCCCTGGAGTGATGACCCCCTTCGAAGACTGACTTTGCATGCCGACCCTCATGATATTTCTATACTGTGTTACTACTACCAGGGCTTCCAGTGCTAGCCCTACTCAACCAGACATCTCCTTGCCGGTCACTACATATTCTATACTGTGCGGCTGCTGACTCTTCCATTAGTCAGTCACACATCTCCAGTCTGACCAATGTATTTTATAGCTATAATATACTGATGCTGCCAGGGCTGCCTGTGCTGGCCCTACACAGCCAGACATCTCCTTGCCTTTCCCATAATTGTTTATACTGTACGGCTGCTGCCACTACCTCATCTACTGCCATTGATGATAGACAGCCACACCTTTTCCTGCTTGTCAATTGTGTACTATAGCTAAACTGTACTGCTGCTAGAAACTCTAACCCGCACAACATAAATTAAGCAGAAACTGCTCCCAAAATGGATCATTTTTGCATAGCTTGGAGAGAAGCCATTGCTTCTTCATTTCCTAAACAGCAAACATCTTGCTTCTCTCGTTAAAAGGGATATTTTTCTGATGGCTAAAGTTATTGAGTCTTCATTTCCCAAACAGCAGACCTGTTGCTAATGCCAAAATAGGGGTCATTTTTGGAAGGCTTGTGGAAAAAAAGTCATTGCTTATTCTCTTTCCAAATAGCAAACCTATTGCTGCTAACAAAAAAAGGATTACATTTTGGAAGGCTTCTTCCTTTAAAAAACAAACTGTTGCTACTCCCCAAACATGAATAATTTTTGGCGCATCATTGGCCAAAAAGCTAAGTCTTCTTCTGTATACACTACCTGTGTATAAACATCAGCATGGCAGTCTGTTCCCCAAAAGGGATTTTTTAAAATTACTTTTAAATCTTAAACAGTATAAGAAGTCTGTTAGTTCACGGAATTATTAAACAGGCTTGTGAAAAAAAACTTACAATTTTATGTCATGGTAAAACAGAGTAATAAAATTGTCTGAAAAAAAAAACTGTTCAAATTACTGAAATTATTCAGGTGTACTTCTGCTACAAAGCAGCAGCCTGGGATGGACTGTTTGCCACTTGGACCAGAAAGGAGCATTTAGCATTTTTCTACATTCAACTTTTCAAAATAACAATTGTTTGTTGTGAGGATATATGTTAGATCTGAGCATGTTAATGCCTTCTGTTTGAAAAAGGATTTTGTATATACTTTAATTCAAATGCCAAGCAAAATTTCACAGTCTGTGAAAGAGATATACCAGAGAAATTTAATGAAATACATAACTTTTGTTAGACAAGTCCCCCTGACAATAAGCATATTCCATGTCATATCACTACGAGTACCGTATGTTCAGTGATCAGTTGTGATGTATAAGAGACTATAGCAGAAAGCGTTCAATTATTCTACAGCGCTCTCAGTCATTACACAGCTCTATTGAAATCAAAGGACGGTCCATGTAATACAAGGACATCAAAGGATAGGATCAGGATGCCTATGAATGAGAATTCCACAAGGGGGATATCGCCATCAATTTTGACAAATTTACATGGTACCTACCATTAAAAAATGTATAAAAAATGGTGACTGTGCTATGTGAGTTAATTTGATAAAAAAGAAGGAACAGAAATGCTCAAGAGTGATGATCCCCTTAATTTCCGCTTGCCTTTCTTCAGAGGGCAGAATGTGGGGTATACACTTACAGTACAGTGTTGGCACCCCTGAAATTGTTCCAGAAAATTAAGTATTTCTCAGAGAAAATTATTGCAGTTACATATGTTTAGTTATACACGTTTATTTCCTTTGTGGGTATTGGAACAACACAAAAAAACTAAAAAAAGGCAAATTGGACATATTTTCACACAAAACCCTGAAAAAGAATCGGACAAAATTGTTGGCACCCTCAACTTAATATTTGGTTGCGAACCCCTGGGAATAAATAACTGCAAATCAATCACTTCCTACACCTATCAGTAAGCCTCTTATAACTCTCATCTGGAATTTTGGACCACTAATCTTTTGCACATGGCTCCAGGTCTTTCATATTTGAAGGCTGCCTTCTCCCAACAGTAGTTTTAAGATCTCTCCACAGGTGATAAATGGGATTTAGATCCGGACTCATTGCTGGCCAATTCAAAGCTCTCCAGCGCTTTGTTTCCAACCATTTCTGGGTGCCTCTTGAAGTATGTTTGGGGTCATTGTCCTGCAAGAAGACTCCTTTCTGACACTGGGCACTACATTGCGAACCAAAATCCTTTCAGAATCATCAGATTTCATGATGCCTTGTACACAGTGCATGATATTTGACTGTAGGCACTGTGTTCTTTTCTTTGTAGGACTTATTCCGTTTTCCGTAAACAGTACAAGATGTGCTTTACCAAATAGCTTTATCTCGGTCTCAACTGGCCATTAGATGCTGTCTCAGAAGGATTTTGGCTTACTCATGTACATTTTAGCAAACTGCAGTCTAGCTTTTTATGTTTCCGTGTCAGCAATGGGGTTCTTCTAGGTCTGCTGCCATAGCGTTTCATTCCATTCAATTGTCAATGGATAGTTCGCACTGACACTAATGCACCCTGAGCCTGCAGGGCAGCTTGAATTTCATTGAAACTTGATTGGGGCTGCTTATCCACCATCAGGACTATCCTGCGTTGCAACCTTTCATTACATTTCTCTGCAGTCCACATCCAGGGAGAATAGCTACAGTGCCATGGGTTGTAAACCTCTTATGTTGCGCACCATGGACAAAGGAACATCAAGATCTCTGGAGATGGACTTGTAATCTTCAGATTGTTGATATTTTTCAACAATTTTGGTTCTTAAGTCCTCAGATAGTTTTCTTCTCCTTTTTCTGTTCTACATTCATAGTGTAGTACACAAAGACACACAATGCAAAGATTGAGCCAACTTCTCTCCTTTTTATCTTCTTGCAGGTGTGATTTTCACATTGCCCATACCTGTTACTTGCTACCTATGAGTTTGAACAAGCATCACATGTTTGAAACAAAAGTTGTTTACACAAAATTTTAGAAAGGTGCCAACAATTTTGTCTGGCCCATTTTTGGGGTTTTGTGTGAAATTATGTCCAATTTACCTTTTTTTCTTGTTTTTTTGGGTGTTATTCCAAAACACAAAAAAATAAACATGTGCATAACAAACCATGCCTAATTTCAATAATTTTCTGAAAGAAATACTTCATTTTCTGGAACAATTTTAAGGGCGCAAACACCTTCTGCCATGACTGTATATCTTAAGCATCTGCCCCTTCGTATTAACACCCAGCACCCATCGTTTACTTCTGACATGTCACTATGAGATGACCAAAAGTTTTTTTTGTTTTTTTTTTATCACAGGTATTCTTTAATATATACAATGTGACTGGTATACAAGGGCTTGGTGGGGACAGTTGCAGATTCCCATAAAAGCTCAAAAGACCATTGTTACTTTTTAGCTGTACAGCAAATTGGGACGTTACACATACCTTGTAGTTCTTTGAAATTAGTACAGAATTTTCCTGGAAGGCTTTTAAGCTGATTATTCGTCAATGAGATTGAGAGGATTTTGTCAGCAACTGCACTTGTGGCTAAATACAACCCGGTTGGGAAAGAGCTCAGTGCACAGTCTGATAAATCTGCAGAAAAGAAAAATGATGATATCAATAACAGCAAAATATTATATTTTCCTCTCAATTGTAATTTTGTTCCATTTAAAATACTTGTTCATTTATCTTATTTCTATTGAAACATGATTTGGCAAAATTTAGGTTGGCTCAGTATTCACTGATGAATCTGCAGTAAGGCAATGAAAGAGACATAATGAAAGTAAACATAATTTTGAAACACTGGGAAGTAATTAAGCAAATACATGCTTAATAACATCTCTGGCATAAAACAATCTGCACAAATTTATTAGCACATTTCTTCTTTTTGTATAATTAGATTATTGGCATACAGTTTTCTTTTGGCTCAATAAACAGTTTATACTCCTGAGATCTCAATCTGTTCATGTACTGCCTCTGGTGGCCATTTTCCTGAAGCTTACTGCTGGGAACTGATTGAGAACGGAGACTCCACTCACTGGCGCCAGCATCTAATGAGCGCCCAGGCACTGCAGCATCGCTGCCCTCTTGCTGCTGGCCTCCTGAAGCAGCAACCCTACCTCCTCTGACCATGCTCCACCGCCACCAACTCCCCCTCGGTAAGCTCACTTCGAATTATAAGATGCACCCCCATTATCATCACAAATTTGGAGGTCAAAAAAGTGCGTCTTATAATCCGAAAAATATGGTATATTTGTGAAAACTTATATCACTTTAGTCTCAAATAAGATACTGGGTAAAATACAAACAATGCTCATAGCAGTGCACACAAAAGATCACAAAGGTGAGAGAAGGAGGGTGGAGCTGGATGCAAACTTAAACACTCTGCTGCAATTTCTCTTAAAAAGAAAGTTAAACTTTAAGGACCCGATTCATCAAGACTGGTTTTGTTCACACGGGTCTTAATGAGGAGTGTGCTGTAGTCAGATACTCCGGATTCATTAAGAGGCTCAAGACTCAATGTATTAGGAGCATCTGAAAAGTGGCTTGTGCCTCAGTGTGCGCCTCACCACAAATCTTACTCTATCCCCTGCGATAGTAAGATTTGTGAAGTAGCGAACACGGCCACTTGTCATGAACTTGATGAGCGTCAATCGCCACGCCCCTGTCCCAATCTAGGTAAGCTCATATTGGTGGAGTGTGGAGAAACTGGCTAACTCCAATTTGCGCCTAAATTTTGAGCCTTTTTAAAGCTTTTACGGCAGATTTCTGGCATGAAAGATTTGATGATTCTGACACTTAACTTTTTTTACCATGGATTTTAAGTTTAATGGGTTGTCTACTACTAGGACAACCCCTTGTTGATCTAAATGTTTGGCCCCAATAAAATAAAAAGCTTACAGTGAAGGAAATAATTATTAGATCCCTTGCTTATTTTGTAAGTTTGCCCACTGATAAAGACATGAACAGTCTATAATTTTAAAGGTATGTTAATTCTAACATTGAGAGATACAATAAAATCCAGAAAACCACATTGTATAAATTATATAAATTTATTTGCATTTTGCAGTGAGAAATAAGTATTTGATCCTACTTCTGGATCCTACAGACCAGTTAGACGCTCCTAATCAACTCGTTACCTGCATTAAAGACAGCTGTCTTACATAGTCACCTTTATAAAAGACTCCTGTCCACAGACTCAATTAATCAGTCAGACTCTAACCGCTATAACATGGGCAACACCAAAAAGCTATATAAGAATGTTAGGGACAAGATCATAGATCTGCACAAAGCAGGAATGGGTTATAAAAACATAAGTAAAACGCTGGGTGAGAAGGAGTCAACTCTTGGTGCAACAGTAAGATAATGGAAGAAATACAAAATGACTGTTAATCGACATCGATCTGGGGCACCATGCAAAATCTCACCTCGTGGGGTATCCTTGATCATAAGGAAGGTAAGAGATCAGTCTAAAACTACATGGGTGAACTTGTTAATGATCTCAAGGCAGCTGGGACCACAGTCACCAAAAAAACCATTGGTAACACATTACGCCGTAAAGGTTTAAAATCCTGCAGTGCCAGTAAGGTCCCCCTGCTCAAGAAGGCACAAGTGCAGGCCTGTCTGAAGTTTGCCAATGAACACCTGGATGATTCTGTGAGTGATTGGGTGAAGGGGCTGTGGTCAGATCAGGCAAAAATTGAGCGCTTTGGCATTAACTCAACTCAACGTGTTTGGAGGAAGGGAAATGCTGCCTATGACACAAAGAACACCATCCCCACTGTCAAGCATGGAGGTGGAAACATTATGTTTTGGGGGTGCTTCTCTGCTAAGGGCACAGGACTTCTACACCGCATCAATGTGAGAATGGATGGAGCCATGTACCATAAAATCCTGAGTGACAACCTCCTTCCCTCCGCTAGGACATTAAAAATGGGTCATGGCTGGGTCTTCCAGCAAGACAATGACCCAAAACATGCAGCCAAGGCAACAAAGGAGTGGCTCAAAAAGAAGCACATTAAGGTCATGAAGTGACTTTAATCCCAAAGAAAACTTATGGAGGGAGTTGAAGCTCTGAGTTGCCAAGCGACAGCCTCAAAATTTTAATGATTTAGAGATGATATGCATAGAGGAGTGGACCAAAATTCCTCCTGACATGTGCGCAAACCTCATCATCAACTACAAAAAAGTCTGACTGCTGTGCTTGCCAACAAGGGTTTTGCCACCAAGTATTAAGTCTTGTTTGCCAGAGGGATCAAATAGTTATTTATCACTGCAAAATGCAAATAAATTAATATAATTTCTACAATGTGAATTTCTTGATTTTATTTTTGATATTCTATCTCTCAATGTTCAAATTAACCTACCCTTAAAATTATAGACTGTTCAAGTCTTTGTCAGTGGGCAAACTTACAAAATCAGACAGGGATCAAATAATTATTTCCTTCACTGTATACTCACCTCCCGTTCCTCTCCACCATTACAGCGGTGTTGGCACTAGCATTCCCGGGGCTCTCATGAGGTTGTTGTGACACGAGACCTCAGCACCCAGTCTCCGCTGGCATCACTGTTCACGCCTTCGTATGAATTGAACAAGAGGAAGCCCGGGCTGCAGCTGATCTCTGACTTCCTCTTCCTGTTCAATTGGACATAAGGTGGGGACAGTGACGCCAGTGCTGATTGAGTGCTGATTGAGCATTGGGCTCACAAGTCAAAACAACCACATGGGAGCCACGGGAAAGTGAGTGCTGACACCGCCGTAACGGCGTCAGTATGAGAGGTGAGTATAAGCTTTTTTAATTTATAGGAGCCAAGTGTGGGGTACGAGAAGGAGTTGTCCAAGCAGTGGATAACTTTTTTAACTGTCATTTCAGGAAAATTTGCAGCAGCATATTTGTGTCTGCCTCTAGCGCCTTCCTCCCATAGAATATTATAAGGAGTCACTGGTCTTCTCCTATCTCTAATGTGAAAATCTATTTTCACCGAATACATTTTTTACAGCTTTAACCCGTGAATTGAGATTGAAAGATCAGACCAGGTAGAGGAGAGAGAAGCAGATTTTTCTGATAAAATATATTACAAAGTTTTCATATGTACTATTAATTCATGAAATAAATACAATAGTTGCTCTTTAGATTTACTGCTGCCAAAAAAAGAAAAATAAATATTTTCCAAATTGTCACCAGTCTGCTAAAATAAGCGATTTCTTAAATTATGTTGTACTAACATATTTAATATGAGTGATTGGCTAATTTGGAAAGAACCACATACAAAATTGTAAAGATGGTGTTTATTAATGCAACCATATTAATTGTATGTTATTTTTTTATCTCTTAAATTATTTCAGTTTGTTTCTCAATGGATTTGTGCAGATTATGAGTGATCGGAAAAGTGGAAAAAAGTCTGAAATTATTCATTGTGGCAAGATTTTTTATTTTTACATGACAAAAATCTGGCATTTTAATAAGGGTGTGTTGACTTTTAATATCCTATGTACATGACTGAAATCATACAGCCAGTGTCTGATACCACCTGCCCATGATCTGCTGTCAGGTTCCCTTTTAACAAAAAAGCAAAGCAAAAGAACAAAAGAGAAAACTTTCTCTTTGCCTTCAAAACAGCATCAAAGCATCATTTTTTCAAAGCACACTCAGGCCACGTTTCCATGATCAGGAAGTAGCCGCGCTTTGGATGCAAAGTATTTTTCCTGCATTCTAACCACGCAGGTAAATCCGCATGTGCTCACTGAACCATGCGGATTTACCGCATCCAATACATTGCTATTGTGGAAATTTCTGTTGAGGACACCAGCGTCTCTACAACAAAAATTGACATGCTGCTGCTCAATAACCAGCACCGCGGGTGAGTTTACTTAGTGTCAAATAGAAGCACATTGGATATGGGATTTCTATAAATCACATCCACCATGCTTGTAACCTAAAATGCAGCGTCAAAAATGCTGCTATTCTTGATCATGAGCACGTACCCTTACAATGTTTTTAAAGGAACTAAGCAGCGAGGATGTTCTAAACATCTTAGAGGACTAATCACAGGTCTGTGAATGTAGGCTTGCACAAATCATTTTGTCTCTTCATTTTGATACAGGAAAGATGTATATCTTAGTACCGTGTTAGCCAGTAGATTACCAGACTCCAATCAGAGGGCAATAAAACTTTCACACTCCTTATCTATGAACTGTTCCAATATTTATGTTCATCCATCTGCCATAATGACAGTTCTGCTTCATGTCACATGTCTTACCTATTGCATTATTTCTGTGCTGTGTTGTGTATAAATATGTGATTCTTCAGATTTTGTATTAGTCTTCGCCTGATGAAGAGACCTGAGTAGTCTCGAAAGCTTGCAATTTGTTACCATCTTTTCAGTTAGCCATTAAAAGGTATCAACCACTGAGGACTCTCAATTCTAAATTTTTTTTGTCTCTTCATATAATCCCAGACAAGCTTGATGATACTGATATCAAGACCCTGTGAAGGCCATGTCATCACTTCCAGGACTCCTTGTTTTCCTTTATGCTGAAATTGTTCTTTTAGAGCAGGGGTCCCCAATTCCAGTCCTCAAGGCCCACCAACAGGTCATGTTTTCAGGATTTCCTTTGTATTGCACAGGTGAGGCAATTATCAATACTAAGGAAATCCTGAAAACATGACCTGTTGGTGGGCCTTGAGGACTGGAGTTGGGGAACACTGTTTTAGAGGACCTTTCACCAGTTTTAGTATGTGCAACTGGCCACATTATGGAATAGTGGCTGCACAGCTGCATAAAATGTAATAAATTCTGCCAGCTTATGACTCATCAACCTTGCAGGGGAAAAAAGTATACAGTATACACATTCTATA
>JARQOD010000003.1:501481351-501588749 GCA_033576555.1 Oophaga sylvatica | reverse complement strand
CGGCGAAGGTGATGCTGTGGAGAGCGTGCGGAGAAGTGAGACTAGAGGTGGTGTGTGTGTGGGTGTGTAGGAGAGGTGTGTGTGTATGTGTGTGTGTGCGTAGTAGAGGGGAATGATGGGGTGATTGCGTGTGTCCGTGTAGGAGAGGGGAATGATGGGGCGATTGCGTGTGTCTGTGTAGGAGAGGGGAATGATTGGGTGATTGCGGAGAAGGCAATGATGCGGTGGTGGAGAAGAAAGCAATGATGCAGGTGGTTGAAAGGACAATGATGGAGTAGTGGGGGAGAAAGCAATGATGGAGGTGTGGAATGGGCAATGATGATGATGGTGGTGGTGGAAAGGAAAATGATGGTCGTGTTAGAAATCGCAATAATGGGGGTGGTGGGGAAGGAGGAAATGATGGAGGTGGAATGGGCAATGATGGGGTAATTGGAGAAAAGGACAATGATGTTGGAAAGAGCAATGATGGGGGTGATAGGGGAGGAGGAAATGATGAAAGTGGTGGAATGGGCAATGATGGGGGTGGTTGGGGAGAAAGCAGTGATAAATGTGGTTGAAAGGGCAATGAAGGGGTGCTAGGGAGAAAGCAATGATGGGGTGGCGAGAGGACAATAATGGGATGTGGGAGGAGGAGGACAATGAGAGGTGTGGGGATTGGGAAGGGAGGAAGGGGGATTTATAATGGATTTAGGACAGGGGGAGGTTGAGGAAGACGTTATTATCGCTTATTATGTTTAAAGGGAACCTGTCATCTTTTTTTGGCCACTATAAGATGCGGCCACTGCCTTTCAGGGCTTATCTACAGCATTCTATAATGCTGTAGATAAGCCCCCGATCCGATGGGTGTCGCAGGTCTGGGTCCGGCGCCTCCCATCTTCTTGTGATGCCGCCCTCCTGCTTGGTTCGTGGATCCGTGGCATTGCGCTCCTGCGCAGGCATACTTATCTGCTCTGTTGAGGGCAAAGCAAAGTACTTCAGTGAGCGGGCGCTGGGTCTCTCTGACCTTTTCTGGTGCCTGTGCACTGCAGTACTTTGCTCTGCCCTCAACAGGGCAAATAAGTATGCCTGCGCAGGAGCGCGATAATGGGAGCCATGAAGCAAGCAGGAGGGCGGCATCGCAAGAAGATGGGATGCGACAGACCCAGACCTGCGACACCCATCGGACCGGACTCAGGTGAGTATAATAAAACTTATTTTTCATATCTTTCAGGTCGGATAAGGGGCTGTAGATAAGCCCTGAAAGGCAGTGGCCGCATCTTATAGAGGCCAAAACAGGCGACAGGTTCCCTTTAACACAGTCCCTTAGTATACAGTGTACTCACTTATTATGTATAGCACAGTCCCTAAGTGTAGTTTACTCGCTTATTATGTATAGCGCCATCCTTAATTACATAGTTTCCTCTTTTGTTATGTATAACACCGTCCCTTATTACATACCATTCTTTCTAGCTATATATGGTGTTGTCCCTTATTATATAGCTCCCTCTGCTGTTATGTACAGTGCTGTCTCTTACATAGTGTATTCTTGTTATTTTATTATTCACAGCGCCCCTTTATATTACATAGTCTGCTCTCTTGTTAGATATAAAATGACGGATGATGGAGGAGCCGGTGACCAGACCAATCCATTATCTCCTCCATTAGAAAAGAAGCTTTCCCAGGCTCCATCAGCCATCATTGCATTATCTATCTAACAAAAGAGGACGGTATGTAATAAATAACAGGGCTCTATATAATCCAATATGTAAGGGACGGTGCTGTACATAGCAAGAGAGGGCACAGTATAAGGACAGCAATATACATAATAAAGGATACAATGTAATATATATACATATATGTGTGTGTGGCTATATATATATATATATATATATATATATATTTATATTATATATATATAATTATATATATATATACACAGTGGTGGCCAAAAGTATTGGCACCCCTGCAATTCTGTCAGATAATACTCAGTTTCTTCCTGAAAATGATTGCAAACACAAATTCTTTGTTATTATTATCTTCATTTAATTTGTCTTCAATAAAAAAACACAAAAAGAATTGACCTAAAGCCAAATTGGATATAATTCCACACCAAACCTAAAAAAGGGGGTGGACAAAAGTATTGGCACTGTTTGAAAATTCATGTGATGCTTCTCTAATTCGTGTAATCACCAGCACCTGTAACTTACCTGTGGCACCTAACAGATGTTGGCAATAACTAAATCACACTTGCAGCCAGTTAACATGGATTAAAGTTGACTCAACCTCTGTCCGGTGTCCTTGTGTGTACCACATTGAGCATGGAGAAAGAAAGAAGACCAAAGAACTGTCTGAGGACTTGAGAAACCAAATTATGAGGAAGCATGAGCAATCTCAAGGCTACAAGTTCATCTCCAAAGACCTGAATGTTCCTGTGTCTTCCGTGCACAGTGTCATCAAGAAGTTTAAGGCCCATGGCACTGTGGCTAACCTCCCAGATGTGGAAGGAAAAGAAAAATTGTCGAGAGATTTCAACGCAAGATTGTGCGGATGGTGGATAAAGAACCTCGACTAACACCCAAACAAGTTCAAGCTGCCCTGCAGTCCGAGGGTACAACAGTGTCAACCTGTACTATCCGTCGGCGTCTAAATGAAAAGGGACTGTATGGTAGGATACCCAGGAAGACCCCACTTCTTACCCCGAGACATAAAAAAGCCAGGCTGGAGTTTGCCAAAACTTACCTGAGAGAGTCTAAAACGTTTTGGAAGAATGTTCTCTGGTCAGATGAGACAAAAGTCGAGCTTTTTGGGAAAAAACATCAACATAGAGTGTACAGGAAAAAAAAGAGGCATTCAAAGAAAAGAACACGGTCCCTACAGTCAAACATGGCGGAGGTTCCCTGATGTTTTGGGGTTGCTTTGATGCCTTTGGCACTGGACTGCTTGACCGTGTGCATGGCATTATTAAGTCTGAAGACTACCAACAAATTTTGCAGCATAATGTAGGGCCCAGTGTGAGAAAGCTGGGTCTCCCTCAGAGGTCATGCGTCTTCCAGCAGGACAGTGACCCAAAACACACTTCCAAAAGCACTATAAAATGGTTTGAGAGAAAGCACTGGAGACTTCTAAGGTGGCCAGTAATGAGTCCAGACCTGAATCCCATAGAGAGATTTCAAAACGGCAGTTTGGAGAAGGCACCCTTCAAATATCAGGAACTTGGAGCAGTTTGCCAAAGAAGAATGGTCTACAATTGCAGCAGAGCATTGTAAGAAACTCATTGATGGTTACCGGAAGCGGTTGTTCGCAGTTATTTTGGCTAAAGGTTGTGCAACCAAGTATTAGGCTGAGGGGCCAATACTTTTGTCTGGCCCATTTTTGGAGTTTTGTGTTAAATGATCAAGGATTTGATTTTTGCTTCATTCTCTTTTGTGTTTTTTCCTTGCAAGCAAATTAAATGAAGATAAAAATAGCAAATAATTTGTGATTGCAATCATTTTCAGGAAGAAACTGAGTATTATCTGACAGAATTGCAGGGGTGCCAATACTTTTGGCCACCACTGTATATATATATCAAAAATAGACTTAGAGCAGCACAAAAGGCAAAAAACAGAGAGTACGGTGCAAAATCGCTCCCAAAGGCAATTACCAAACCTTGAAGATAGTAAATCAAAAAGCAGGAACAGCACACCGTTTCTTGTGGAAAATAGGGCTAATTTATTAAGCCCATAGTGGCGACGTTTCGGTCCTCACAACACGGACCTTTCTCAAGGTATAGCTTTGTCGCCATAAAAGGAGGGGGCCCAGACACATTTCTTGCTGCACAGGAGCCCCAAGCTGTCAGTGTCCGCCCCTGGATGAAAGGTTTCCTGTTAGCATCAAGGTATGCTTTTAGAACTCTGTTATAAAAGCAAATGGATGTATTTTTTTCGGCTTACAAAATGTAATCAAAATTGCTGCATTATCAGGTAAAACAGAGTTTCTTGCTCAGTGAAGTCTTGCCGAGCAGATGTTTGTCGACCGCACATCTGACGAGGAGATCCCTTTCCAATCACCACAGAGCCAATGCTCCCCTGCCTGTGCCAGCACTAGGACTACAACAAGTTACAAAGGCAGCACCAGCAGTGACTGCACTATACAGATATGACAAGATTAAACAGATGACTTTCCTGCTGCTGTTCCAACCAGATGCACATCAGTAAACACAGATGCACCATCTGAACAGCCAGGTTCAGTTTTACCTGCACTGTGGACTGTCTCCAGCAGATATCAGGAGCCCCAAGACTATGGACATTCTGTTCAGCAAAATGGCCCAGTTTTCCATGGACTGCACTGTCTTGTCGAGCTTCTAGTGTACTATCACAGAGGGGATGCAGAATCGTAGGTATTTTTGTCACACCCTAGCGGATAAGATTGTTCTCCACAAGTGTGGGAAAACTTTTTGTCAAAGTGAATCAGGCATAGATCAGTGCCGGTCTTCATTCCCCTACAGCTGATGCCAATTTTTAGATTGTGCGTAGTGCATACATGCATGCTTGTCAATTGTGTTCTACACCTTACTGCTGCCCTGGAGTGATGACCCCCTTCGAAGACTGACTTTGCATGCCCGACCCTCATGATATTTCTATACTGTGTTACTACTACCAGGGCTTCCAGTGCTAGCCCTACTCAACCAGACATCTCCTTGCCGGTCACTACATATTCTATACTGTGCGGCTGCTGACTCTTCCATTAGTCAGTCACACATCTCCAGTCTGACCAATGTATTTTATAGCTATAATATACTGATGCTGCCAGGGCTGCCTGTGCTGGCCCTACACAGCCAGACATCTCCTTGCCTTTCCCATAATTGTTTATACTGTACGGCTGCTGCCACTACCTCATCTACTGCCATTGATGATAGACAGCCACACCTTTTCCTGCTTGTCAATTGTGTACTATAGCTAAACTGTACTGCTGCTAGAAACTCTAACCCGCACAACATAAATTAAGCAGAAACTGCTCCCAAAATGGATCATTTTTGCATAGCTTGGAGAGAAGCCATTGCTTCTTCATTTCCTAAACAGCAAACATCTTGCTTCTCTCGTTAAAAGGGATATTTTTCTGATGGCTAAAGTTATTGAGTCTTCATTTCCCAAACAGCAGACCTGTTGCTAATGCCAAAATAGGGGTCATTTTTGGAAGGCTTGTGGAAAAAAAGTCATTGCTTATTCTCTTTCCAAATAGCAAACCTATTGCTGCTAACAAAAAAAGGATTACATTTTGGAAGGCTTCTTCCTTTAAAAAACAAACTGTTGCTACTCCCCAAACATGAATAATTTTTGGCGCATCATTGGCCAAAAAGCTAAGTCTTCTTCTGTATACACTACCTGTGTATAAACATCAGCATGGCAGTCTGTTCCCCAAAAGGGATTTTTTAAAATTACTTTTAAATCTTAAACAGTATAAGAAGTCTGTTAGTTCACGGAATTATTAAACAGGCTTGTGAAAAAAAACTTACAATTTTATGTCATGGTAAAACAGAGTAATAAAATTGTCTGAAAAAAAAAACTGTTCAAATTACTGAAATTATTCAGGTGTACTTCTGCTACAAAGCAGCAGCCTGGGATGGACTGTTTGCCACTTGGACCAGAAAGGAGCATTTAGCATTTTTCTACATTCAACTTTTCAAAATAACAATTGTTTGTTGTGAGGATATATGTTAGATCTGAGCATGTTAATGCCTTCTGTTTGAAAAAGGATTTTGTATATACTTTAATTCAAATGCCAAGCAAAATTTCACAGTCTGTGAAAGAGATATACCAGAGAAATTTAATGAAATACATAACTTTTGTTAGACAAGTCCCCCTGACAATAAGCATATTCCATGTCATATCACTACGAGTACCGTATGTTCAGTGATCAGTTGTGATGTATAAGAGACTATAGCAGAAAGCGTTCAATTATTCTACAGCGCTCTCAGTCATTACACAGCTCTATTGAAATCAAAGGACGGTCCATGTAATACAAGGACATCAAAGGATAGGATCAGGATGCCTATGAATGAGAATTCCACAAGGGGGATATCGCCATCAATTTTGACAAATTTACATGGTACCTACCATTAAAAAATGTATAAAAAATGGTGACTGTGCTATGTGAGTTAATTTGATAAAAAAGAAGGAACAGAAATGCTCAAGAGTGATGATCCCCTTAATTTCCGCTTGCCTTTCTTCAGAGGGCAGAATGTGGGGTATACACTTACAGTACAGTGTTGGCACCCCTGAAATTGTTCCAGAAAATTAAGTATTTCTCAGAGAAAATTATTGCAGTTACATATGTTTAGTTATACACGTTTATTTCCTTTGTGGGTATTGGAACAACACAAAAAAACTAAAAAAAGGCAAATTGGACATATTTTCACACAAAACCCTGAAAAAGAATCGGACAAAATTGTTGGCACCCTCAACTTAATATTTGGTTGCGAACCCCTGGGAATAAATAACTGCAAATCAATCACTTCCTACACCTATCAGTAAGCCTCTTATAACTCTCATCTGGAATTTTGGACCACTAATCTTTTGCACATGGCTCCAGGTCTTTCATATTTGAAGGCTGCCTTCTCCCAACAGTAGTTTTAAGATCTCTCCACAGGTGATAAATGGGATTTAGATCCGGACTCATTGCTGGCCAATTCAAAGCTCTCCAGCGCTTTGTTTCCAACCATTTCTGGGTGCCTCTTGAAGTATGTTTGGGGTCATTGTCCTGCAAGAAGACTCCTTTCTGACACTGGGCACTACATTGCGAACCAAAATCCTTTCAGAATCATCAGATTTCATGATGCCTTGTACACAGTGCATGATATTTGACTGTAGGCACTGTGTTCTTTTCTTTGTAGGACTTATTCCGTTTTCCGTAAACAGTACAAGATGTGCTTTACCAAATAGCTTTATCTCGGTCTCAACTGGCCATTAGATGCTGTCTCAGAAGGATTTTGGCTTACTCATGTACATTTTAGCAAACTGCAGTCTAGCTTTTTATGTTTCCGTGTCAGCAATGGGGTTCTTCTAGGTCTGCTGCCATAGCGTTTCATTCCATTCAATTGTCAATGGATAGTTCGCACTGACACTAATGCACCCTGAGCCTGCAGGGCAGCTTGAATTTCATTGAAACTTGATTGGGGCTGCTTATCCACCATCAGGACTATCCTGCGTTGCAACCTTTCATTACATTTCTCTGCAGTCCACATCCAGGGAGAATAGCTACAGTGCCATGGGTTGTAAACCTCTTATGTTGCGCACCATGGACAAAGGAACATCAAGATCTCTGGAGATGGACTTGTAATCTTCAGATTGTTGATATTTTTCAACAATTTTGGTTCTTAAGTCCTCAGATAGTTTTCTTCTCCTTTTTCTGTTCTACATTCATAGTGTAGTACACAAAGACACACAATGCAAAGATTGAGCCAACTTCTCTCCTTTTTATCTTCTTGCAGGTGTGATTTTCACATTGCCCATACCTGTTACTTGCTACCTATGAGTTTGAACAAGCATCACATGTTTGAAACAAAAGTTGTTTACACAAAATTTTAGAAAGGTGCCAACAATTTTGTCTGGCCCATTTTTGGGGTTTTGTGTGAAATTATGTCCAATTTACCTTTTTTTCTTGTTTTTTTGGGTGTTATTCCAAAACACAAAAAAATAAACATGTGCATAACAAACCATGCCTAATTTCAATAATTTTCTGAAAGAAATACTTCATTTTCTGGAACAATTTTAAGGGCGCAAACACCTTCTGCCATGACTGTATATCTTAAGCATCTGCCCCTTCGTATTAACACCCAGCACCCATCGTTTACTTCTGACATGTCACTATGAGATGACCAAAAGTTTTTTTTGTTTTTTTTTTATCACAGGTATTCTTTAATATATACAATGTGACTGGTATACAAGGGCTTGGTGGGGACAGTTGCAGATTCCCATAAAAGCTCAAAAGACCATTGTTACTTTTTAGCTGTACAGCAAATTGGGACGTTACACATACCTTGTAGTTCTTTGAAATTAGTACAGAATTTTCCTGGAAGGCTTTTAAGCTGATTATTCGTCAATGAGATTGAGAGGATTTTGTCAGCAACTGCACTTGTGGCTAAATACAACCCGGTTGGGAAAGAGCTCAGTGCACAGTCTGATAAATCTGCAGAAAAGAAAAATGATGATATCAATAACAGCAAAATATTATATTTTCCTCTCAATTGTAATTTTGTTCCATTTAAAATACTTGTTCATTTATCTTATTTCTATTGAAACATGATTTGGCAAAATTTAGGTTGGCTCAGTATTCACTGATGAATCTGCAGTAAGGCAATGAAAGAGACATAATGAAAGTAAACATAATTTTGAAACACTGGGAAGTAATTAAGCAAATACATGCTTAATAACATCTCTGGCATAAAACAATCTGCACAAATTTATTAGCACATTTCTTCTTTTTGTATAATTAGATTATTGGCATACAGTTTTCTTTTGGCTCAATAAACAGTTTATACTCCTGAGATCTCAATCTGTTCATGTACTGCCTCTGGTGGCCATTTTCCTGAAGCTTACTGCTGGGAACTGATTGAGAACGGAGACTCCACTCACTGGCGCCAGCATCTAATGAGCGCCCAGGCACTGCAGCATCGCTGCCCTCTTGCTGCTGGCCTCCTGAAGCAGCAACCCTACCTCCTCTGACCATGCTCCACCGCCACCAACTCCCCTCGGTAAGCTCACTTCGAATTATAAGATGCACCCCCATTATCATCACAAATTTGGAGGTCAAAAAAGTGCGTCTTATAATCCGAAAAATATGGTATATTTGTGAAAACTTATATCACTTTAGTCTCAAATAAGATACTGGGTAAAATACAAACAATGCTCATAGCAGTGCACACAAAAGATCACAAAGGTGAGAGAAGGAGGGTGGAGCTGGATGCAAACTTAAACACTCTGCTGCAATTTCTCTTAAAAAGAAAGTTAAACTTTAAGGACCCGATTCATCAAGACTGGTTTTGTTCACACGGGTCTTAATGAGGAGTGTGCTGTAGTCAGATACTCCGGATTCATTAAGAGGCTCAAGACTCAATGTATTAGGAGCATCTGAAAAGTGGCTTGTGCCTCAGTGTGCGCCTCACCACAAATCTTACTCTATCCCCTGCGATAGTAAGATTTGTGAAGTAGCGAACACGGCCACTTGTCATGAACTTGATGAGCGTCAATCGCCACGCCCCTGTCCCAATCTAGGTAAGCTCATATTGGTGGAGTGTGGAGAAACTGGCTAACTCCAATTTGCGCCTAAATTTTGAGCCTTTTTAAAGCTTTTACGGCAGATTTCTGGCATGAAAGATTTGATGATTCTGACACTTAACTTTTTTTACCATGGATTTTAAGTTTAATGGGTTGTCTACTACTAGGACAACCCCTTGTTGATCTAAATGTTTGGCCCCAATAAAATAAAAAGCTTACAGTGAAGGAAATAATTATTAGATCCCTTGCTTATTTTGTAAGTTTGCCCACTGATAAAGACATGAACAGTCTATAATTTTAAAGGTATGTTAATTCTAACATTGAGAGATACAATAAAATCCAGAAAACCACATTGTATAAATTATATAAATTTATTTGCATTTTGCAGTGAGAAATAAGTATTTGATCCTACTTCTGGATCCTACAGACCAGTTAGACGCTCCTAATCAACTCGTTACCTGCATTAAAGACAGCTGTCTTACATAGTCACCTTTATAAAAGACTCCTGTCCACAGACTCAATTAATCAGTCAGACTCTAACCGCTATAACATGGGCAACACCAAAAAGCTATATAAGAATGTTAGGGACAAGATCATAGATCTGCACAAAGCAGGAATGGGTTATAAAAACATAAGTAAAACGCTGGGTGAGAAGGAGTCAACTCTTGGTGCAACAGTAAGATAATGGAAGAAATACAAAATGACTGTTAATCGACATCGATCTGGGGCACCATGCAAAATCTCACCTCGTGGGGTATCCTTGATCATAAGGAAGGTAAGAGATCAGTCTAAAACTACATGGGTGAACTTGTTAATGATCTCAAGGCAGCTGGGACCACAGTCACCAAAAAAACCATTGGTAACACATTACGCCGTAAAGGTTTAAAATCCTGCAGTGCCAGTAAGGTCCCCTGCTCAAGAAGGCACAAGTGCAGGCCTGTCTGAAGTTTGCCAATGAACACCTGGATGATTCTGTGAGTGATTGGGTGAAGGGGCTGTGGTCAGATCAGGCAAAAATTGAGCGCTTTGGCATTAACTCAACTCAACGTGTTTGGAGGAAGGGAAATGCTGCCTATGACACAAAGAACACCATCCCCACTGTCAAGCATGGAGGTGGAAACATTATGTTTTGGGGGTGCTTCTCTGCTAAGGGCACAGGACTTCTACACCGCATCAATGTGAGAATGGATGGAGCCATGTACCATAAAATCCTGAGTGACAACCTCCTTCCCTCCGCTAGGACATTAAAAATGGGTCATGGCTGGGTCTTCCAGCAAGACAATGACCCAAAACATGCAGCCAAGGCAACAAAGGAGTGGCTCAAAAAGAAGCACATTAAGGTCATGAAGTGACTTTAATCCCAAAGAAAACTTATGGAGGGAGTTGAAGCTCTGAGTTGCCAAGCGACAGCCTCAAAATTTTAATGATTTAGAGATGATATGCATAGAGGAGTGGACCAAAATTCCTCCTGACATGTGCGCAAACCTCATCATCAACTACAAAAAAGTCTGACTGCTGTGCTTGCCAACAAGGGTTTTGCCACCAAGTATTAAGTCTTGTTTGCCAGAGGGATCAAATAGTTATTTATCACTGCAAAATGCAAATAAATTAATATAATTTCTACAATGTGAATTTCTTGATTTTATTTTTGATATTCTATCTCTCAATGTTCAAATTAACCTACCCTTAAAATTATAGACTGTTCAAGTCTTTGTCAGTGGGCAAACTTACAAAATCAGACAGGGATCAAATAATTATTTCCTTCACTGTATACTCACCTCCCGTTCCTCTCCACCATTACAGCGGTGTTGGCACTAGCATTCCCGGGGCTCTCATGAGGTTGTTGTGACACGAGACCTCAGCACCCAGTCTCCGCTGGCATCACTGTTCACGCCTTCGTATGAATTGAACAAGAGGAAGCCCGGGCTGCAGCTGATCTCTGACTTCCTCTTCCTGTTCAATTGGACATAAGGTGGGGACAGTGACGCCAGTGCTGATTGAGTGCTGATTGAGCATTGGGCTCACAAGTCAAAACAACCACATGGGAGCCACGGGAAAGTGAGTGCTGACACCGCCGTAACGGCGTCAGTATGAGAGGTGAGTATAAGCTTTTTTAATTTATAGGAGCCAAGTGTGGGGTACGAGAAGGAGTTGTCCAAGCAGTGGATAACTTTTTTAACTGTCATTTCAGGAAAATTTGCAGCAGCATATTTGTGTCTGCCTCTAGCGCCTTCCTCCCATAGAATATTATAAGGAGTCACTGGTCTTCTCCTATCTCTAATGTGAAAATCTATTTTCACCGAATACATTTTTTACAGCTTTAACCCGTGAATTGAGATTGAAAGATCAGACCAGGTAGAGGAGAGAGAAGCAGATTTTTCTGATAAAATATATTACAAAGTTTTCATATGTACTATTAATTCATGAAATAAATACAATAGTTGCTCTTTAGATTTACTGCTGCCAAAAAAAGAAAAATAAATATTTTCCAAATTGTCACCAGTCTGCTAAAATAAGCGATTTCTTAAATTATGTTGTACTAACATATTTAATATGAGTGATTGGCTAATTTGGAAAGAACCACATACAAAATTGTAAAGATGGTGTTTATTAATGCAACCATATTAATTGTATGTTATTTTTTTATCTCTTAAATTATTTCAGTTTGTTTCTCAATGGATTTGTGCAGATTATGAGTGATCGGAAAAGTGGAAAAAAGTCTGAAATTATTCATTGTGGCAAGATTTTTTATTTTTACATGACAAAAATCTGGCATTTTAATAAGGGTGTGTTGACTTTTAATATCCTATGTACATGACTGAAATCATACAGCCAGTGTCTGATACCACCTGCCCATGATCTGCTGTCAGGTTCCCTTTTAACAAAAAAGCAAAGCAAAAGAACAAAAGAGAAAACTTTCTCTTTGCCTTCAAAACAGCATCAAAGCATCATTTTTTCAAAGCACACTCAGGCCCGTTTCCATGATCAGGAAGTAGCCGCGCTTTGGATGCAAAGTATTTTTCCTGCATTCTAACCACGCAGGTAAATCCGCATGTGCTCACTGAACCATGCGGATTTACCGCATCCAATACATTGCTATTGTGGAAATTTCTGTTGAGGACACCAGCGTCTCTACAACAAAAATTGACATGCTGCTGCTCAATAACCAGCACCGCGGGTGAGTTTACTTAGTGTCAAATAGAAGCACATTGGATATGGGATTTCTATAAATCACATCCACCATGCTTGTAACCTAAAATGCAGCGTCAAAAATGCTGCTATTCTTGATCATGAGCACGTACCCTTACAATGTTTTTAAAGGAACTAAGCAGCGAGGATGTTCTAAACATCTTAGAGGACTAATCACAGGTCTGTGAATGTAGGCTTGCACAAATCATTTTGTCTCTTCATTTTGATACAGGAAAGATGTATATCTTAGTACCGTGTTAGCCAGTAGATTACCAGACTCCAATCAGAGGGCAATAAAACTTTCACACTCCTTATCTATGAACTGTTCCAATATTTATGTTCATCCATCTGCCATAATGACAGTTCTGCTTCATGTCACATGTCTTACCTATTGCATTATTTCTGTGCTGTGTTGTGTATAAATATGTGATTCTTCAGATTTTGTATTAGTCTTCGCCTGATGAAGAGACCTGAGTAGTCTCGAAAGCTTGCAATTTGTTACCATCTTTTCAGTTAGCCATTAAAAGGTATCAACCACTGAGGACTCTCAATTCTAAATTTTTTTTTGTCTCTTCATATAATCCCAGACAAGCTTGATGATACTGATATCAAGACCCTGTGAAGGCCATGTCATCACTTCCAGGACTCCTTGTTTTCCTTTATGCTGAAATTGTTCTTTTAGAGCAGGGGTCCCCAATTCCAGTCCTCAAGGCCCACCAACAGGTCATGTTTTCAGGATTTCCTTTGTATTGCACAGGTGAGGCAATTATCAATACTAAGGAAATCCTGAAAACATGACCTGTTGGTGGGCCTTGAGGACTGGAGTTGGGGAACACTGTTTTAGAGGACCTTTCACCAGTTTTAGTATGTGCAACTGGCCACATTATGGAATAGTGGCTGCACAGCTGCATAAAATGTAATAAATTCTGCCAGCTTATGACTCATCAACCTTGCAGGGGAAAAAAGTATACAGTATACACATTCTATAATGCTATATATAAGCCCCAACTCCTCCTGTAAAAACTGAAAAATAACTTTTATTATACTCACCTGGGGGCAGTCCAGTTGAATGGATGCCGCTGGTCTTGGTCCGGCGCCTCCTATCTTCTAATGATTGCCGCCCTCCTGCTTGCTTCTTGTGGATGACACGACCCTGCATCATCCACACAGGACCATATAGGACCATAGTATTTGTGGTAAACAAGTAGACTTAGTGCAGCAGATGAAAGACACATCATGCTTACTTCTGTTCAAAATTGGAAGACATATAGCACTGACATCAGCTCAGAAATAGCAACAGCAAGTTGTTCCCAGCTACACCATTTGCTTCTTGGAGAAGTCTGGCCAGAACTGGTCTTCATGAAAGAATTGTGCTAAAAAACTTCAACATGGAAACAAGGCCAAGTGACTGACTATACATAGGATATGATATGCAGAAAAATGGCAGCACGTGCTCTGGACGGATAAGTCAAATTTTGAAATATTTAAGTGGAACAAAAGGCAGTTCGTTTTATGAAAGGATGGAGAACGATACAATAGTGAGTGTCTGCAGGCAACAGTAAAACAAGTTGGAAGTTCCTTACAGGTGTTTTGTTAGAGTTCAGAAAATGGAGTTTTGTAAGGTTCTTTGTCTCTGTTGACATGTTCCTTGAAACTCAGTTTTCCGTCGGCCATTTTGCTTTCTGTCTTTCTGCAGCTCTTGCCCTCAGTTAATATGGAGTTTCCAGTTTTCATGTTCCCGCCCTGATTCTTCCCTCTTGCTTCTTAAGCAGCCTCAGCTGAACAATCAGTGCTCCTGAATCAAGCCTCAGTCAGCCTGTGACCTGACTCCTGGAAACCTAGGATTTTGGACTCCAGCTATTTCCTACTGAGGAACCTTGGAACACTTTTGGACTCTGGAAACCTGCTGTTTGGTGAATCCATGTTTGCAGAGGAATTACGGTACAGAGAAGAGATCCTGAACCTGCTTTGGAGATTTATTGTAGTGCTTGAAGTTACTCTGGCCTGCTGTGTCTCCTGTCTCTGTTCCTGCAAACTGTGTGAACTTTTCAGCATGCTTGTATGAAGTAATACAAGTCATTTCATTTCAACCTATGTCTCATGTGTTTTCCTCGCACCCAAGCACAAGACGCTATAGGAACTGTACACTATACATGACAAGATTCAGGAGCCAATGTTTAGTGTCTGCTGGGTCTGGGAAAGCCGTGTCTGCTGTGACTGTGGATATCAGATGTCCGTTTAATACCTTATGTGATGACAGTGGTTGTGACTTCTCACAACCATTCCAGGTGAGCGCATTCCCTTTAAATTTTACTCTGGAGTGTTACCACAGGTAAACACTATTGGTTTTTTTTTTCCTATCCTCTTCTCCTTCCAGCATTTCTGCCTTAAAAGATCTGGAAGATGGAGGCTCGCATAAAGGAACTTTGCGGAGTGACTGATACAATCCTTTCAGATGTACAGACTTTAAAGACCCGTTTTGCAAGCCTACAGGACCTCACTAATCATAATTTGCAAGTGTTTGGACAGACTACCCAGGAATTGCGAGCCAGGATTGAGGCTCTAGAGCAGGGGTGGGCAATTAATTTTGCCAGGGGGCAGCATGAGAAATTGGGATGGTTTTAGAGGGCCGGACTAATATAATTAACTCCGTTCTACCCAATACTGTATATATACATATTATATATATATATACTGTATACTGTATATATACATACCTGCCCATTATCATCATCTTCTCCCCATCATCATCAATGCCTCCCCATTATCAGCAATGCCTGCCCATCATCATCTTCTCCCCATCATCAATGCCTGCCCATTATCATCAATGCCTGCCCATTATCATCATCTTCTCCCCATCATCATCAATGCCTCCCCATTATCAGCAATGCCTGCCCATCATCATCTTCTCCCCATCATCAATGCCTGCCCATTATCATCAATACCTGCCCATTATCATCATCTTCTCCCCATCATCATCAATGCCTGCCCATCATCATCATCATCTTCTCCCCATCATCAATGCCTGCCCATTATCATCAATATCTGCCCATTATCATCATCTTCTCCCCATCATCATCAATGCCTGCCCATCATCATCATCATCATCTTCTCCCATCATCAATGCCTGCCCATTATCATCAATACCTGCCCATTATCATCATCTTCTCCCCATCATCATCAATGCCTCCCCATTATCAGCAATGCCTGCCCATCATCACACACAGACAGCACATAAGCACTCTCTCACATACATACACACACACACACACACACACAAAGCACCGCACTACATAGACACAGACACACACAGAGACACGTCTTACCTGTCCAGCGTCCCCGCTCTCTGACACAGCCGGCCGCTGAATGATGACGTCATTCAGCGGCCGGCTGTGAGAGGAAGCGCCGGTGGAGCCCGGAGCTGCAGCAGCGGAGGCACGGGAGAGGTAAGTATTGTGCCAGCTGATGCCGGGGCCCTGAGACTGCCGGAGCGCCTCCGCGGGCCGGTCACTGACAGCCGGCGGGCCGGATGCGGCCCGCGGGCCGCCCCTTGTCCGGGTCTCCTCTAGAGGAACGAGCCCAGGCTCCTGCCATAACCCCGAGTTCTGGGATCCCCAAATTACCTCCTTTTCGTTTTGGCGGTGAACGTGAGAAATTCAGGGGATTTATTAATCAATGCAATTTATTTTTCTCTGCACATGCTTCACAATTTCCCACTGAACGATCCAAAGTGCTTACTATAATCATGTTGCTTACCAATAAGGCTTTGATGTGGGCAAACCCTCTGATTGAGACTGAGGATGATTGTTTGAATCACCTTGATGATTTTATTTCAGCCACGGGGCAGGTGTTTGATGACCCCAATCGAGGTGCAACAGCTGAAGCAGCCATGTTAGCTTTGCGCCAAGGTAAGCACTCGGTAGCTGAATATGCCTTGGATTTCAGGAGATGGGCCCTTGATACCACCTGGGACAGTTCCGCCAAAAAATCTATTTTTCGAAAGGCGTTGTCTCCACTGATTAAGGATGAACTTGCTCGTGCCGACCCTCCCACTGCGTTAGGTGACTTTATTAACTATTGTATCCGTATTGATGCTCGTCTGACTGAACGCAGACAAGAGAGATGGTTCGAAAATAATCGCACTAACCTTTTCCTACCTCCCTCCTCAGCTAAGGAACCTTTGAGTAGGATCACAAGGGAACCAGAACCTGAACCCATGCAGGTGGACTCTTTACAAAGACGGGTTAGTGATGCACGCAAAGAACATCGTATAAAGGAAAATCTATGTTTTTACTGTGGTAAGTCAGGGCACTTCATTATAAACTGCCCCAGCCGTTCTCGTAAGACTACTGCAGCAGTCATTCACTGTGAGTGTTGCGAGAGGAGCTCTGTCATGTCCGAGCCTCAGACTCCAGAGAGATCTGCTGCAAGAGATCTTGATTTTTCGGACTTAAACTCTGTAAGTTCTGGGGACAATGACGGTATAAACGCTGCAATTTTTCAAGTTTCCTCAGCGGTGTCCCAGCTGAGTTGTAAAAGAAACAATTCTCATTGCTTCCTTTCCATCAAACTCTGGGTTAACTCAGTCTGGGTGCCTAGCTCTGCTATGATCGACTCAGGAGTAAGTGGAAATTTTATGGATATCTCCTTTGCTCTGAAACAGGGGATACGTTCAGTGAAGAAGGCTACTCCAGTACAGATGGAGACTGTGGATGGCTCTCTACTGACTTCTGGACCAGTGGATCAAGAAACAGAGCCTTTGAGGGTCCTTATGGGTAAAGATCATCAGGAGAAAATGTCTTTTATGCTTATCTCTTCTCCCACTTTCCCATTATTCTAGGGCTACCATGGCTGCAGGCGCAGAATCCTACGATTAACTGGGAGACCAAGGAATTACACTTTCCGGAGAAACAGATGAGTCAAGGAGTTTCAGCTTGCTCTGTTCCTAAAGGAACCATGTCAGTCCCTGAACTACCAGCTGTATACCAGGACTATGTGGATTTATGTGACAAGAAGAACGCTGATCAGCTTCCTCCTCACCGTCCATATGATTGTCCAATTGAATTATTGCCTGGAGCCAAGATACCTTTTGGTAAGATCTACCCCCTAGCGGGGCCCGAGCTAAAAGCTTTGAAGGATTATATAGACGAAAATTTAGCCAAGGGCTTCATACGCCCCTCTTCATCTCCCGCAGGTGCACCCATCTTCTTTGTGAAGAAGAAAGATGGATCTCTGAGACCCTGCATAGACTATAGGGAACTCAATAAGGTTACTATTAGAAACCGTTATCCATTGCCTTTAATCCCTGAGTTGTTGGAGAGAGTGCGGCATGCCAAAATTTTCTCTAAACTGGATCTCCGTGGGGCCTATAACTTGGTCCGTATTAGACCTGGGGATGAATGGAAGACTGCTTTCAGGTCACGCTATGGACACTTTGAATATCTAGTTATGCCTTTTGGTCTGAGTACCGCCCCAGCCACTTTCCAACACTTCGTGAATGATATCTTCAGGGATCTCCTAGATACATTTGTGGTGATTTATCTGGATGATATTCTAATTTTTTCTAACTCCACAGAGGAACATCATGGACATGTGAGAATGGTCTTAGAACGCCTAAGACAAAACCATCTCTACATCAAACTTGAAAAGTGTGAATTCCATAGGACCGAAATTCAATTTCTGGGGTATGTACTATCTACGCAAGGGATTAGTATGGATGGAAGCAAGACCCAAGCCATCAAGGATTGGCCAATTCCTAGAAATGTGAAGGAGGTGCAGCGCTTCATCGGGTTTGCCAACTTCTATAGACGTTTCATTAAGAATTTTTCTGAGGTAGTGTCACCTATCACCCAACTTACCCGGAAACAGTCTAGGTTCTCCTGGACCCCGCAAGCTCAGGAAGCATTTTCCTGTTTAAAGGATAAATTTACCACTGCACCTATCTTAGTACATCCCAACCCCGAGCTTGTCTTCATAATAGAGGTGGATGCTTCAGACTGTGCCGTTGGAGCTATACTCTCTCAGAGAACAGGTGAGAAGAATGTCTTGCATCCCTGTGCCTTCTTTTCCCAGCAGTTGTCTTCGGCTGAGAAGAACTACGATGTGGGCAATAGAGAATTGTTGGCCATTATTGCCGCCTTCAAGGAATGGAGACACCTTCTTCAGGGAGCTGCACAGCAAATAGTCGTCCTGACAGAACATCGTAACCTTGAATTTATCAGGTCGGCTAAGTGCCTGACTCCTCACCAGGCTCGCTGGAATCTTTTCCTAAACCAATTTAATTTTGTCATTTCTTATAGACCAGGATCGCGCAATGGAAAGGCTGATGCACTCTCTAGGATTCATTCACCAGAGACACGTCCACTTACTCCTCCTAAGACTATTCTTCCTGACTCTAGATTCCTGGGAGTGATTCATAATCAAGACCTACTTAAGGACATCAAGGAAGCATACCATGCGGATTCTTTGTTGGCTCAACCCCCAAGGGACGTAAGTCTTGTCTTTAAGAATGGTGTGTGGATTCAGGGACAACGTCTGTATATACCTGAAACAGTCAGATTGAGAGTATTGCAACTCATCCACGATTCCAAGATAGCCGGGCATAGAGGAATTCTAAAGACACAAGAATTTCTTTCTCGTTTCTTTTGGTGGCCCACTTACAGGAAAGATGTTTTAAACTATGTCACTTCATGTGAAGTCTGTGCAAGATGCAAAACACCTCGCTCCTCACCAACTGGTCTGTTGCAACCTCTTCCCACCCCGTCCCGCCCGTGGGGATCCATTTCTATGGACTTCATTGTGGAGTTACCAACCTCTCAAGGGAAGAACACCATTCTAGTGGTGGTTGACCGTCTAACAAAGGCAGCTCATTTTATCCCTTGTGTTGGCTTACCCACTGCAAAACAGACATCAGATTTGATGATTAAGAATGTGTTTCGCTTACATGGAGTACCGGATGAGGTCATTTCGGATCGAGGGGTGCAATTCACTTCAAGGTTTTGGCAAAATTTCTGTGCAGCATTGTACATTAAAGTAAACCTTTATTCTGCTTTTCATCCCCAGACTAATGGACAGACAGAACGAACCAATCAGACCCTGGAGCAGTATCTCCGCTGTTTTATCTGCCACCTACAGGATGATTGGGTGGATCTACTTCCACTGGCTGAGTTCTCTTATAACAACTCTCAGAGCGCCTCCACTAAGCAGTCTCCTTTTTACTCCAATCTAGGTTATCATCCTAACATTCTTCCTCGATTTCCCATAGATACGCCCTTGCCGGCAGTGGCTGAAAGAATCACTTCTTTACAAAAGAATATGGATCTTCTAAAGGAAAATCTAGAATTGGCTCAGGAAAGGTACAAGAAAGCAGCAGATACATTTCGTAAACCTGCACCAGCTTTCAAGGTAGGAGATTTGGTCTGGCTGTCAACCAGAAATCTTAAATTAAAGATTCCATCGTCTAAATTGGGACATAAGTACATTGGACCTTATAAGATCAGTAAGATTATAAGTGCTGTTGCTTGTCGTCTTCAACTGCCCAGAACTATGAGAATCCATCCTGTCTTTCATGTATCCCTACTAAAGGCTGCAACACCCAATACGTTTCCTGGACGTTCTTCTCCTTGCCCTGACCCAGTGCTGGTCGATAGTCAGGAAGAATTTATGGTGGAAAGGATTCTAGATTCCAGGTTGTACAGAAATCAGTTGCAATATTTGATTAAATGGCAGGGCTACCCAGTGGAGGACAACTCATGGGAACCAGTCAATAATGTAAATGCTCCTCGCCTGCTCCGCCAGTTTCATCAGAGGTACCCTGACAAGCCTGGTCTGAGGTCATCCGGAGGTTGTCCCTAAGGGGGGAGTAATGTAAGGTTCTTTGTCTCTGTTGACATGTTCCTTGAAACTCAGTTTTCCGTCGGCCATTTTGCTTTCTGTCTTTCTGCAGCTCTTGCCCTCAGTTAATATGGAGTTTCCAGTTTTCATGTTCCCGCCCTGATTCTTCCCTCTTGCTTCTTAAGCAGCCTCAGCTGAACAATCAGTGCTCCTGAATCAAGCCTCAGTCAGCCTGTGACCTGACTCCTGGAAACCTAGGATTTTGGACTCCAGCTATTTCCTACTGAGGAACCTTGGAACACTTTTGGACTCTGGAAACCTGCTGTTTGGTGAATCCATGTTTGCAGAGGAATTACGGTACAGAGAAGAGATCCTGAACCTGCTTTGGAGATTTATTGTAGTGCTTGAAGTTACTCTGGCCTGCTGTGTCTCCTGTCTCTGTTCCTGCAAACTGTGTGAACTTTTCAGCATGCTTGTATGAAGTAATACAAGTCATTTCATTTCAACCTATGTCTCATGTGTTTTCCTCGCACCCAAGCACAAGACACTATAGGAACTGTACACTATACATGACAAGTTTGGTCAGGATGAATGGTGTACTCAGTGCTGAGAAATATAAAGGCAGATACTTATCCATTATGCAATACTATCAGGGAGGCATCTGATTGGCTCCAAATTTATTCTGCAGAAGGACAATGACCCTAAACATACAGCCAATATCATCTTGAAAGTAGGGATATGGTGTCCACTGCGTCCTGACTGCAACATCATTGAGTTTGTGTGGGATTTCATGAAGAGACAGAAGGATTTGCAAAAACCTTTCTCCATGGAAGATCTGTGGTAAGCGCTTCAACATTTTTGCACCAACCTTGCTGGTGAGTTCCTTCAAAAGCTGTGTGCAGGTGTATCTAGAAAAATGTATGATTTGATGTTGTTTGAAGGCAAAAGCATGTTCACACCAAATACTGATCTGACTTAATTTTTTTTATTGAATTTGCAATTTGTTAATTGATTTAAAAAATATTAACCCTTCTACTTTTGAAAGGATTCTTACTCTGCAGCACTTTTTCCACACCTGCCTAAACTTTTAGCACCACACAATACGTTATTATTACCAGTTTGTATTAGACATTACTAATTACAATTACTAAAGCTTTGTTTGCATTAAAGAGAATGAAAGAGGTTAGACACTGTCCAACTACACTTCAGAGTGGCATGCGCATCTTCTCAGAGCAAATGGAGTCTTTGGAGCACTTTTCAATCACAGTGAGTCGATTTGCTGCATCATGATTTTTCCTGGGCAAATTTGGAGAAGCTGATGAATATGCATTTCACTAGCTTTGAACATCTCAATTTATTAATAGTCTTTATCTGCTCTGTTGGAAATTACATTCATTCTTATTTCTGAATGATCTCTTCACACCCATGTTTAGATACAAAAAAAAACAATTATGAATATAAACAGTAGCTTATCTGTTTTGCAGCAGAAATCCTATGAGCAAGATCACTTATTTGAACTCCAATGAGTATTGACATTTTGACAGCCTATAACTTTTTGCTAATGGTTTCAAGCTAAGTTTTACAAAAAGAACTTAAAATGAGGACATTTGTAATAACTGCAAAAATACAAGTCTAACACGTCACTCTGAATTTTGACTGAAAATCGAGAGAGTATAAAAGTATATGGAATGTGCTGTCCAAAGTTGAAAGCTTAAATGAGTTTGTCTGTTCAAAATCCTTTACAGTGACCAGTTCAACAAGACTCTGATTCATTTACAGTACAGACCAAAAGTTTGGACACACCTTCTCATTCAAAGATTTTTCTGTATTTCCATGACTATGAAAACTGTAGAATCACACTGAAGGCATCGAAACTATGAATTAACACATGTGGAATTATACATTACACTTTACAAAAAAGTGTGAAACAACTGAAAATATGTCTTATATTCTAGGTTCTTCAACGTAGCCACCTTTTGCTTTGATTACTGCTTTGTACGCAGAAAAGGTGAACGGATGGACTCTACATGACTGGTTCCCACCGTGAAGCATGGAGGAGGTGGTGTGATGGTGTGGGGGTGCTTTGCTGGTGACACTGTTGGGGATTTATTCAAAATTGAAGGCATAGTGAACCAGCATGGCTACTACAGCAGCATGCTATTCCATCCGGTTTGCGTTTAGTTGGACCATCATTTATTTTTCAACAGGACAATGACCCCAAACACACCTCCAGGCTGTGTAAGGGCTATTTGACCAAGAAGGAGAGTGTTGGGGTGCTACGCCAGATGACCTGGCCTCCACAGTCACCAGACCTGAACCCAATCGAGATGGTTTGGGGTGAGCTGGACCGCTCACAGCTTCAATTTTGAATAAACCCCCTGAGTGATGGATCAGGCATTCGCTGGAGGGGCGGGGCCTAGTGTCTACCAGGTATTCACGTGGCCTCTGATGTTGAGGTGTGACTTGGCTGCCAGAAGATAGCAATCACTACTCCAAGGCAGTCCCAGGATGCCATGCTCCATCAAGGATGCAGATGGCGCACAGCAAGATGGATGGGGAGGAAAGCACTGTTAATAGTGAAAGATAAGGGGAAGGCAACCCCTGAGACTTTCTCCGGGCGCAACCCTGATCTCCCTGAATCCCAAAACGGTTTTTACCCAGTGTGACAATCACATTCCTATCCTTCTCTTTCCCTAAGTACAGCCTTGGCTAGTGCGCGAGGCAGCAGGAACACTAGACCTGCTCTATGATCTAAACACAAAGGAAAACAGACAGGAGTAAAAGAAGCAGCAATCACTCAATGTGCACCCAGACTACAGATATGCCCATCACCTACATGAGGGGCTGGCCCTTTGGGAAAAATAGCACTATGTAAATATTGTGCCAATAATCATATTCCATTGCTATTATAGGCAGATGCCTCTATTTTTTTCACATTCTTCATTTCTTTTGATTACTTGATATTTTATATTTGCAGTTTTACAAATTGTGAAGTACAAAGGAATATGTTGGTTGAATAATATAAATTATTATTATTATTATACATTTTTATAGCGCCATTTATTCCATGGCGCTTTACATGTGAAAAGGGGCAAATGTAGAATATTACTATTATTACAATTCATACTATTGCATAGTTAAACCTGCTATTGATAAAATACAGTCTACCTACATCAGAGGATGACATGACTCCCCAAGCCATCTGTCACGCTGTATATCAGATATATATATGTGATGACAATAATCTATATCAAAAGGGCAACATACTATATAACATGCGCATAGCTATATGATAACATAGATTTACCTGACAGAAAGTCCAGTGGGTCAAAACGGAATCCGTTATACGCTGTCTCCGGCTAGAGGGTGACCGGGGTCTAAGCTGACCCTAACTGGGGTCCTAACTAATCCCTCAACCTGGAGGTACTGTTAAAGGTACAGAGGTCCAGGCCACCAGCGTAAACCCTGTCTCCTATCAATCCCTGCCAACTGTATTCTAGTCCTAAGAAGGACCCTGAATACCACCAAAGGGAATGACCGGGTAACGGTTAATGAACAGAAAGACATACAAGAAAGACAAGAAATAAAGTAAATAAAGTCTTACATACAACACTCACACACAGTAGGAACACCTAAGGTCTCAGAGATAAACTATAAGCTATAAGAGTAAAAACAACTAAGGAGCTCTTAGCTTAAGTATTCTCAGAACCGCTCCAGTCTGCTAAACTATATGAATGCTTTCACCGGCATCAAACACCCAGACTGGCAGGAATATAAAGGAAACTAATTAGAACATAATCCAAAGCAGCCGGGCGAGGCTGGACCTAGTCTTAGCAAAGAGCTAGATAAAATTAACTCTCTCATTACCAAACACAAAGAAACAGCAGCTCAGCTGTGAGAAGTCAGAATGTGCAATCGCGACGATCTTCGTGGCGATGCACCCATGACAGTACCCCCCTTCTACGAGGGGCCTCCGGACCCTCATGACCAGGTCTGTCCGGGTAAATTGTGTGAAAGGTCCGAACCAATCGATCTGCGTTATCATCAGACGCAGGGACCCACGTCCTCTCCTCAGGACCATACCCCCTCCAATGAACTTCCACGTTATCATTGACTACCACTGAAGGAGGAGGTAGAGGTGACGGTATGACTGGTGCCACATACTTTTTAAGTAATGACTTGTGAAACACATTATGAATTTTAAACGTAGGAGGGAGGTCCAGACGAAATGCCACAGGATTAATTATGGAACTGATCCTGTATGGCCCGATGAATCTGGGACCCAACCTCCAGGAGGGAACTTTAAGTTTTATATTCCTGGTAGACAACCACACCAGATCGTTCACCTTCAGATCTAGACCAGAAACTCTCCTCCTATCAGCCATCCGTTTGTAAGGGTTCTCCGTAACCTTCAGTCTTAAGCGATCTGGAACTATCAGTCTCCCTGGAAGTCCCACAGGGGCGTCCCCCTGAGCCCCCAATACCTCCCCCTCAAGCTCAGAGCATACAGCTGACACTACAACTCCCTCCTGAGGAATAGGAACCGGATCATCCGTCTTCCCGGCCCCTGGGAAAGTACGAGATAAGGCATCAGGAAGCAACTTTATTGAGCAGTCATATGTGCGATGAGGAGGTAACTCTCTACACCCCTCCTCTGAGAACTTCTCCCAAAAGTCCTCCAGAAAAGGAGGCAAAGTCCTAGGCACAACCGCACCGATGACCGTGCTCATACAGTTATTCTTGCAAAATTCACCCCACTGGCTTATCTTTCTGGATTGCCAATCAATCACTGGGTTATGTTTAGCCAACCAAGGAAGTCCCAACACAATAGGAGCAGGCAGACCCTCCAACACATAACAAGACAATTGCTCTTTATGTATTGCCCCTACTCGAAGATCTATGTTATGAACAGCTTGTACCAAGCTACCTTGACCAAGAGGTCTAGAATCAATAGAGAGTATAGGGACCGGTTTGGCCAATACACTCAGTTGCATACCATGCACCTGGGCAAACCGAGCGTCCACCAGATTAGCCCCGGACCCACTATCAAGAAAAACAGAAATCCTCTCAGTTCTAGTACCAATCACCACCTCCGCAGGCACGAGAAACTGAGAGGGATTTGGGGACGAAATACACACTCCCAGATTAACTCCTTGGTTCAAAGAGGTCCGGGATGGACACCCCCCAACAAAATGTCCCTCTCTCCCGCAAAAGAAACACCTTCTAGTCTTGCGGCTCACCGCTGATTCCCTCCTACAAAATGATGTCCCTCCCAACTGCATGGGTTCCTCAGAACAGACCAGGGGAACCTCAGTATAAGGGACTTTAGTAGTAGGTGGAGTCATCACGGGGGGCGGAGTTACCTCGCGTCTTCCCCGAAGACGTCTATCAATGCGAATAGCGAGGGCCATAGCAGCCTCCAGTGATGGAGGAGAATCATACTGAGCCAACACATCTTTTAATTTGTCAGACAACCCTTGACAAAACTGGCTCCTAAGAGCTGGGTCATTCCACTGAGTATCTGTTGCCCATCTACGGAACTCAGAAGAATATTCCTCCGCTGGACGATTTCCTTGCCGTATTTTACGTAACCTTGTTTCAGCAAGGGAGACTCGATCCGGATCATCATATACCAGACCCAGGGCAGCAAAAAATCGATCCACTGACTGGAGATCTGGGGAGTCTGGAGGAATAGAGAACGCCCAAGATTGAGGGTCCCCTTGTAAGAGCGAGATAACAATTCCCACCCTCTGCTCTTCACTCCAGATGACCGAGGCCGCAGCCGAAAGTACAATTTACATGCCTCCCGGAAAGTAAAAAATTTGTCCCGCCCACCAGTGAACCTGTCCGGGAGAGCAACCTTAGGTTCAGATCTGGTTTGCTCCGGGGGGGACAAAACCTTGGACTTAATGTCTGCAAATTCCATGGACAACCCCTGCAACTGCCGGGCCAGCTGGGCAACTGGATCCATGACAGCTGGGGAGAATCTTTAGTATTGGCCGGTGAAAATGTCACGCTGTATATCAGATATATATATGTGATGACAATAATCTATATCAAAAGGGCAACATACTATATAACATGCGCATAGCTATATGATAACATAGATTTACCTGACAGAAAGTCCAGTGGGTCAAAACGGAATCCGTTATACGCTGTCTCCGGCTAGAGGGTGACCGGGGTCTAAGCTGACCCTAACTGGGGTCCTAACTAATCCCTCAACCTGGAGGTACTGTTAAAGGTACAGAGGTCCAGGCCACCAGCGTAAACCCTGTCTCCTATCAATCCCTGCCAACTGTATTCTAGTCCTAAGAAGGACCCTGAATACCACCAAAGGGAATGACCGGGTAACGGTTAATGAACAGAAAGACATACAAGAAAGACAAGAAATAAAGTAAATAAAGTCTTACATACAACACTCACACACAGTAGGAACACCTAAGGTCTCAGAGATAAACTATAAGCTATAAGAGTAAAAACAACTAAGGAGCTCTTAGCTTAAGTATTCTCAGAACCGCTCCAGTCTGCTAAACTATATGAATGCTTTCACCGGCATCAAACACCCAGACTGGCAGGAATATAAAGGAAACTAATTAGAACATAATCCAAAGCAGCCGGGCGAGGCTGGACCTAGTCTTAGCAAAGAGCTAGATAAAATTAACTCTCTCATTACCAAACACAAAGAAACAGCAGCTCAGCTGTGAGAAGTCAGAATGTGCAATCGCGACGATCTTCGTGGCGATGCACCCATGACACCATCACTGATTGTGGAAACTTCACACTAGACCTTTGAAATCAAGGTCCCAGAGTCTGGAGGAAGAGTGGAGAGGCACACAATCCAAGCTGCTTGAGGTCAAGTGTGAAGTTTCCACAAACAGTGATGGTTTGGGGAGCCACGTCATCTGCTGGTGTAGGTCCACTGTGTTTTATCAAGACCAAAGTCAGCGCAGCCGTCTACCAGGAAATTTTAGAGCACTTCATGCTTCCCTCTGCCGACAAGCTTTTGGGAGATGAAAATTTCATTCTCCAGCAAGACTTGACACCTGTCCACACTACCAAAAGTAGCAACACAGTATCACTGTGTTTGTATCACGAGCACCGCACTGCACTTGCTCACTGAGCCAGTGCGCATGTCCTGAATAAGACAGACTGCACTCAAAGATACCTGTGGAGCGGGGCAGTAGCAGTGAAGATGCGTGCTTCAGACTAACAGGACCCAAAGCACGTGAGCACCAGATGATAAAGCCCCCTGCACAGTGTCAGCCATCAGCTGCTGAGACTGAGCCAGAACTCGTTGTTCCTCATTCAGTTTCTGAGACATCTGAGTCAGGTGCTTTACCTGCTCAGAAAGGGCATACATAGGATCCATAACACACACAGGAGAAAAGATAAAAAAAAAAAGGTAGCGGTCAGTTATAATATCACGAACACCGCACTGCATTTGCTCACTGAGCCAGTGCGCATGTCCTGAATAAGACAGACTGCACTCAAAGATACCTGTGGAGCGGGGCAGTAGCGGTGAAGATGCGTGCTTCAGACTAACAGGACTCAAAGCACATGACTGCCAAGAGGCGGCGCCGGTCACAGGTCTCTCAGAGGGAGCGGTAACAGATAGAGAATGCTTCAGGCCAGAGGACCTTAAGCACGTGACTGCTGGTGGGCGTGGCCTAAGCTCCAGAGAGCTATGAGCGGAAGGAAAACTCCTAGAAGGGTAACTACGGGACAGAGTTACCAAGGGGCATAGACAAAACGGATCGTCAGGATAGCCAGGTCATAAACAGAGAGAGCAACGCAGTACAAGAGGAGCAGGCAGAGAATAACCAGAACGTAGACAAGGGATCAGAAAACCAGAACGGGCAAATACACAGTACCAAGACAGTAGACAAACTCACAACGAAGAGACGGACCGGGTCAAAACCAAACAAACAACAAGATCAGGCACAAGGCACAGGCACACAGGAGATCAACTAACTCAGCCGAGGGCAGGAGTATAACTGACACCAGATCTAGGTCAATTGGCAACTAAATAGCCGCCCTCTGCCAGAGAGAGGCTGAAACCATTAACCCCAGTCTGACCAGGACAGGACAAAGACAAAACCCCGTCCTAGGTCATGACAGTTTGATTGGCCAGCAAACTCGCGTGACATTAACCCCATAGAGAATCTATGGAGTATTGTCAAGAGAAAGATGAGAGACACCAGACCCAACAATGCAGATGAGCTGAAGGCTGCTATCAAAAGAACCTAGCCTTCCATAACACCTCATCAGTGCCACAGGCTGATCACCTCCATGCCATGCCACATTAATGCAGTAATTGATGCCATAGGAGCCCCGACCAAGTATTTACTGAACATTCATTTCAGTAGGCCAACTGTTGTGAATGGGTTTGAGATGAGTTCTGAGCAGAGACTCCCTCTGGTGGTTACAAGCGGTACTGGTCTGTTCAGTGAAGATTGTGAGGACTGGGAATCAGGTGTTACTGACTGGTCTTATATAAGGGAGTCACCTTCCCATCAGGGTTGCCGGTGATCAATTGTTCTGGTCTGAATCCTTCATTCCTGTTTCCCTTGTAGCCTGCTGTGTCGTGTCTGCATCTCCTGCTAACAGATAAGACATTTTCTTCTTTTTGTTTTTGTACTATATTTTTGCATTTTGTCCTGCACTTCTGTGGGGGCCTTCTGGGTCCCCTCCGGGGGATTTTGCCCTCTCAGTTTAGTTCAGCCACTGATGTTTGTACTTTTGCTTTTTCCAGTTTTTTCAGTGGCTGCTGTTTTGATTTTGTTACACCAGAGAACTAATTTAGGTGGTAGAGGTCGTGTGATCTCAGGTGATTTTGAAATTAGTAGAGTTGGTGCTTTTCAGGGTTTTTTTGGGATTGCAGTAAGTGCCCTTCCTATCCTTTTCTATTTAGTTAGTTTGGGCCCCAGCGTTTGCTCATACTATTTTCTTTCTGTGTCAGTATTTCCTCTTGTCTAACCGCCATTACATGTTTGGGGGCTTTCTATTATCTTTGGGGTTCTGCTCCGGGGCAGATAGCTTTCCTATTTCTATCTTTAGGTGTAGTTAGTTTCTCAGGCTGTGACGAGGCGTCTAGGACCAACGTAGGAACGCTCCACGGCTGCCTCTAGTTGTGGTGGTTAGTCAGGGTACTGCAATCTCATAGATTCCAACTGCTCTGGTGTATTGCCTTTTTTACCTGCACTCCTCAGCTACCGAAACATAACAGTATCACCGGCCTAAAAATTGAAAATTGTATGGTACTCACAGAAGGGAAAAAATATTGTGAAAGAAAAAAGGTTGTCAGAGTTGTCAGAGATATTTTTCTATTTGTTGCATTTTTTTTTTTTTCCCTCTGTATCTCTGGGTGCTGGGGAGGATCTTTTCTCTCAATGGAGTTTGCACGGTTGTCTGGCCGTGTGGATCAGCTTGCCACTGAGGTTCAGAGTATTGCTGCATATCTTGCTAGGTTGCCTGTTGTGGAACCTAGGATCCCCATGCCAGATTTGTTTTTGGGGGATCGAGCTAAGTTTCAGAATTTCAAAAATAATTGTAAATTGTTTTTTGCCTTAAAATCTAAGTCCTCAGGGAACGCAGCGCAGCAGGTTCAAATTATCATCTCTCTCCTGCGCGGCGATCCTCAGGATTGGGCTTTTTCCCTGACACCTGGGGATCCTGTTTTGAGTGATGTTGATGCATTTTTTCAGGCTTTGGGGTTATTGTACGATGAGCCTAATGTCACTGATCAAGCTGAAAAAGCCTTGTTGGCATTAAATCAGGGGCCTTATGACGCTGAGTTATACTGTCAGAGATTCCGTAGGTGGGCAGTCCTGACCAAATGGAATGACGACGCTTTGGCAGCCCTTTTCCGGAAGGGTCTGTCAGATAATGTAAAGGATGTTATGGTGGGATTCCCTGTCCCCTCTGGTCTCAATGATTCTATGTCATTAGCGATTCAAATTGACAGACGTTCGCATGAGCGGAGAAGTATGCGTGGAATGGTGTTGCCTTGTGAACCAGCTTCTGAACCCATGCAGTGTGATAGAGTGGTGTCTGGGGCACAGCGTCATGAGTTTCGAAAGCGCAATGGGTTATGTTTCTACTGTGGTGATGCCTCTCATGCTATTTCAGTCTGCCCTAAGCGGGGAAGACGTTTTGCACGCTCAGTTGTCTTGGGTAGTGTTCAGACTAAGTTTTTATTAACTATCACTCTGATATGCTCTCTGTCCTCATTTTCTGCTCAGGCTTTCGTTGATTCTGGAGCAGCTATTAACCTGATGGATTATGATTTTGCTAGACGTTGTGGGTTTCTCTTGATACCCCTACAGAAGTCTATTCCCCTACTGGGGATCGATTCTACCCCTTTGGCTGAGAATAAACCCCAGTTTTCTACTCAGGTGATAATGAGGGTTGAACCTGATCACCAGGAGTGCTGCAAATTTTTGGTTCTGTATAATCTGCATGACATTATCGTGCTGGGTTTCCCTTGGTTACAGTCTCATAATCCTGTTTTGGATTGGAAATCTGTGTCTGTAACCAGTTGGGGCTGCCAATGTGTTAATACCAACACTCCTGTTTTTTCTGCCTCCCCCAGGCTCAGGATGTTCCTGACTTTTTGATTGATTTTTCTGATGTGTTTAGCGAAAGTAAATCTGCATCCTTGCCTCCCCATAGGAGCTATGACTGCGCTATTGAATTAGTGCCGGGTAGTAAATTCCCTAAAGGTCGCCTTTTTAACTTGTCTGTACCTGAACATGACGCTATGCGGTCTTATATCAAGGAATCATTGGAGAAGGGTCATATCAGACCATCCTCTTCACCCTTAGGTGCCGGTTTTTTCTTTGTGGCCAAAAAAGATGGTTCATTAAGGCCGTGTATTGATTATCGTCTCTTGAACAATATTACTGTGAAATATCAATACCCGTTACCCTTGATTTCTGACCTGTTTTCCAGGGTGAAAAACGCTACTTGGTTTACCAAGCTTGACCTCAGGGGGGCGTATAACCTTATTCGCATTAAGCACGGGGATGAATGGAAGATGGCATTCAATACCCCTGAAGGGCATTTTGAGTACCTAGTGATGCCCTTTGGGCTCACTAATGCTCCTTCCGTCTTCCAGTCCTTCATGAATGACATTTTCAGGGATTTTGTGGACAAATTTCTGATTGTTTATTTGGATGATATCTTGATTTTTTCTAATGACTGGGACTCTCATGTGAAACATGTTCGAACTGTGTTCCAGATTTTGAGAGAGAATGCTCTGTATGTGAAGGGATGAAAGTGTCTTTTTGGCGTACAGAGGATCTCATTTCTGGGATTCATTTTGTCCCCATCTGTTATTGAAATGGACCCGGTCAAGGTTCAGGCCATCTGTGATTGGGTCCAACCTACTTCATTAAAGGCTCTTCAGAGATTTTTGGGTTTTGCCAATCTTTATCGTAAATTTATTGGTAATTTCTCGGTTATTGTTAAACCATTAACTGATTTGACCAGAAAGGGTTCTGATGTGGTGAATTGGCCTCCTGAGGCAGTCTCTGCGTTTCAGGAACTTAAGCAGAGATTCACTTCTGCTCCTGTTCTACGGCAGTCTGATGTTTCTCTGCCATTTCAGGTGGAGGTTGATGCCTCTGAAATTGGGGCAGGTGCCGTTTTGTCCCAAAAAGATCCAGAGACCTCTAAAAGTAACCCTTGTGCCTTTTTCTCTCGAAAATTTTCTCCTACTGAACGTAATTATGACGTGGGTAATCGGGAGTTATTGGCCATGAAGTGGGCTTTTGAAGAGTGGAGACATTGGCTGGAGGGAGCCAAACATCAGGTGGTGGTCCTTACGGACCATAAGAATCTGGTCTATCTGGAATCTGCCAAGCGACTCAATCCTAGACAGGCCAGGTGGGCCTTGTTTTTCACACGTTTTTATTTTGTGGTTTCCTTTCTTCCTGGCACTAAGAATGTTAAGGCGGATGCCCTCTCGAGGAGTTTCCTTGCGGACTCTCCTGAGTTATCTGATCCTTCTGTTATTTTGAAAGAGGGTGTAGTTCTTTCCGCCATCTCGCCCAATTTGAGACTTGCTCTGGAGGGGTGTCAGGAGGATAGGCCCGAGTGCTGCCCTGTTGGAAAATTGTTTGTCCCGGACCAGTGGAAAAAGAGTGTGATGTCTGAGATTCATTGTTCCGCATTGGCTGGGCATCCCGGAATTTTTGGTACCAGAGACTTGGTTAGTCGGTCCTTTTGGTGGCCTACCTTGTCTCGTGATGTCAGGGAATTTGTGCAGTCCTGCGGGACTTGCTCTCGCTCCAAGTCTTGCTCTCGCTCTAGTGGTTTGTTGATGCCATTGCCTGTGCCCAAGAGACCATGGACCCATATCTCTATGGATTTCATTTCCGACCTTCCTGTTTTCAGAGAATGACCACCATCTGGGTAATTTGTGATAGGTTTTCCAAAATGATACATCTTGTGCCATTGCCTAAGTTGCCTTCCTCCTCTGAATTGGTGCCGTTGTTCCTTCAGCACGTGGTTCGTTTACACGGCATTCCTGAGAACATTGTGTCTGACAGAGGAGTCCAGTTTGTTTCCAGATTTTGGAGGCTTTTTGTTCTAAACTGGGTGTTCAATTGTCTTTCTCCTCGGCATTTCATCCTCAGACCAATGGTCAAACTGAGAGAACAAACCAGACATTGGAGACTTATCTTAGATGCTTTGTGTCTGCTGATCAGGATGACTGGGTCTCTTTTTTACCTTTGGCTGAGTTTGCTCTTAATAATAGGGCTAGCTCTGCCACTTTGATGTCTCCGTTTTTCTGTAATTCTGGGTTTCACCCTCGATTTTCTTCAGGACAGACGGAGGCTTCTGTCTGTCCAGGTGTTGACTCTGTTGTGGAGCGTATGCAACAGATTTGGGACCAGGTAGTGGAGAGGTTGTCCCTCTCTCAGGAGAAGGCCCAGCGGTTTGCTAACCGGCATAGGACTGGTGGTCCTCGGTTTAAAGTGGGGGACTTGATCTGGTTGTCCTCAAAGAATATTCCTATGAGAGTAGCATCTCCTAAATTTAAGCCTAGGTTCATTGGACCTTATAAGATCATTGAGATTCTTAATCCTGTTTCTTTTCGTTTGCTTCTTCCAGGGACATTTAAGATCCATAACGTGTTCCACAAGTCCTTGTTGAAGAGGTTTGTTGACCCAGTGGTTCCTGCTGCTGTGCCTCCTGACCCTGTTTTGGTTGAGGGCAATCTGGAGTATGTGGTTGAGAAAATATTAGATTCTCGTTTTTCTAGACGGAAACTCCAGTATTTGGTTAAGTTGAGAGGTTATGGTCAGGAAGACAATTCTTGGGTGTTTGCTTCGGACATCCATGCTAGGAGACTCATCCGTGCGTATCATAGATCTCATCCTGACCGACCTGGTTGCTCAAATGAGGGTTTGGTGACCCCTCTCAAGGGGGGGGGGTACTGTTGTGAATGGGTTTGAGATGAGTTCTGAGCAGAGACTCCCTCTGGTGGTTACAAGCGGTACTGGTCTGTTCAGTGAAGATTGTGAGGACTGGGAATCAGGTGTTACTGACTGGTCTTATATAAGGGAGTCACCTTCCCATCAGGGTTGCCGGTGATCAATTGTTCTGGTCTGAATCCTTCATTCCTGTTTCCCTTGTAGCCTGCTGTGTCGTGTCTGCATCTCCTGCTAACAGATAAGACATTTTCTTCTTTTTGTTTTTGTACTATATTTTTGCATTTTGTCCTGCACTTCTGTGGGGGCCTTCTGGGTCCCCTCCGGGGGATTTTGCCCTCTCAGTTTAGTTCAGCCACTGATGTTTGTACTTTTGCTTTTTCCAGTTTTTTCAGTGGCTGCTGTTTTGATTTTGTTACACCAGAGAACTAATTTAGGTGGTAGAGGTCGTGTGATCTCAGGTGATTTTGAAATTAGTAGAGTTGGTGCTTTTCAGGGTTTTTTTGGGATTGCAGTAAGTGCCCTTCCTATCCTTTTCTATTTAGTTAGTTTGGGCCCCAGCGTTTGCTCATACTATTTTCTTTCTGTGTCAGTATTTCCTCTTGTTAACCGCCATTACTTGTTTGGGGGCTTTCTATTATCTTTGGGGTTCTGCTCCGGGGCAGATAGCTTTCCTATTTCTATCTTTAGGTGTAGTTAGTTTCTCAGGCTGTGACGAGGCGTCTAGGACCAACGTAGGAACGCTCCACGGCTGCCTCTAGTTGTGGTGGTTAGTCAGGGTACTGCAATCTCATAGATTCCAACTGCTCTGGTGTATTGCCTTTTTTACCTGCACTCCTCAGCTACCGAAACATAACAGTATCACCGGCCTAAAAATTGAAAATTGTATGGTACTCACAGAAGGGAAAAAATATTGTGAAAGAAAAAAGGTTGTCAGAGTTGTCAGAGATATTTTTCTATTTGTTGCATTTTTTTTTTTTTCCCTCTGTATCTCTGGGTGCTGGGGAGGATCTTTTCTCTCAATGGAGTTTGCACGGTTGTCTGGCCGTGTGGATCAGCTTGCCACTGAGGTTCAGAGTATTGCTGCATATCTTGCTAGGTTGCCTGTTGTGGAACCTAGGATCCCCATGCCAGATTTGTTTTTGGGGGATCGAGCTAAGTTTCAGAATTTCAAAAATAATTGTAAATTGTTTTTTGCCTTAAAATCTAAGTCCTCAGGGAACGCAGCGCAGCAGGTTCAAATTATCATCTCTCTCCTGCGCGGCGATCCTCAGGATTGGGCTTTTTCCCTGACACCTGGGGATCCTGTTTTGAGTGATGTTGATGCATTTTTTCAGGCTTTGGGGTTATTGTACGATGAGCCTAATGTCACTGATCAAGCTGAAAAAGCCTTGTTGGCATTAAATCAGGGGCCTTATGACGCTGAGTTATACTGTCAGAGATTCCGTAGGTGGGCAGTCCTGACCAAATGGAATGACGACGCTTTGGCAGCCCTTTTCCGGAAGGGTCTGTCAGATAATGTAAAGGATGTTATGGTGGGATTCCCTGTCCCTCTGGTCTCAATGATTCTATGTCATTAGCGATTCAAATTGACAGACGTTCGCATGAGCGGAGAAGTATGCGTGGAATGGTGTTGCCTTGTGAACCAGCTTCTGAACCCATGCAGTGTGATAGAGTGGTGTCTGGGGCACAGCGTCATGAGTTTCGAAAGCGCAATGGGTTATGTTTCTACTGTGGTGATGCCTCTCATGCTATTTCAGTCTGCCCTAAGCGGGGAAGACGTTTTGCACGCTCAGTTGTCTTGGGTAGTGTTCAGACTAAGTTTTTATTAACTATCACTCTGATATGCTCTCTGTCCTCATTTTCTGCTCAGGCTTTCGTTGATTCTGGAGCAGCTATTAACCTGATGGATTATGATTTTGCTAGACGTTGTGGGTTTCTCTTGATACCCCTACAGAAGTCTATTCCCCTACTGGGGATCGATTCTACCCCTTTGGCTGAGAATAAACCCAGTTTTCTACTCAGGTGATAATGAGGGTTGAACCTGATCACCAGGAGTGCTGCAAATTTTTGGTTCTGTATAATCTGCATGACATTATCGTGCTGGGTTTCCCTTGGTTACAGTCTCATAATCCTGTTTTGGATTGGAAATCTGTGTCTGTAACCAGTTGGGGCTGCCAATGTGTTAATACCAACACTCCTGTTTTTTCTGCCTCCCCCAGGCTCAGGATGTTCCTGACTTTTTGATTGATTTTTCTGATGTGTTTAGCGAAAGTAAATCTGCATCCTTGCCTCCCCATAGGAGCTATGACTGCGCTATTGAATTAGTGCCGGGTAGTAAATTCCCTAAAGGTCGCCTTTTTAACTTGTCTGTACCTGAACATGACGCTATGCGGTCTTATATCAAGGAATCATTGGAGAAGGGTCATATCAGACCATCCTCTTCACCCTTAGGTGCCGGTTTTTTCTTTGTGGCCAAAAAAGATGGTTCATTAAGGCCGTGTATTGATTATCGTCTCTTGAACAATATTACTGTGAAATATCAATACCCGTTACCCTTGATTTCTGACCTGTTTTCCAGGGTGAAAAACGCTACTTGGTTTACCAAGCTTGACCTCAGGGGGGCGTATAACCTTATTCGCATTAAGCACGGGGATGAATGGAAGATGGCATTCAATACCCCTGAAGGGCATTTTGAGTACCTAGTGATGCCCTTTGGGCTCACTAATGCTCCTTCCGTCTTCCAGTCCTTCATGAATGACATTTTCAGGGATTTTGTGGACAAATTTCTGATTGTTTATTTGGATGATATCTTGATTTTTTCTAATGACTGGGACTCTCATGTGAAACATGTTCGAACTGTGTTCCAGATTTTGAGAGAGAATGCTCTGTATGTGAAGGGATGAAAGTGTCTTTTTGGCGTACAGAGGATCTCATTTCTGGGATTCATTTTGTCCCCATCTGTTATTGAAATGGACCCGGTCAAGGTTCAGGCCATCTGTGATTGGGTCCAACCTACTTCATTAAAGGCTCTTCAGAGATTTTTGGGTTTTGCCAATCTTTATCGTAAATTTATTGGTAATTTCTCGGTTATTGTTAAACCATTAACTGATTTGACCAGAAAGGGTTCTGATGTGGTGAATTGGCCTCCTGAGGCAGTCTCTGCGTTTCAGGAACTTAAGCAGAGATTCACTTCTGCTCCTGTTCTACGGCAGCCTGATGTTTCTCTGCCATTTCAGGTGGAGGTTGATGCCTCTGAAATTGGGGCAGGTGCCGTTTTGTCCCAAAAAGATCCAGAGACCTCTAAAAGTAACCCTTGTGCCTTTTTCTCTCGAAAATTTTCTCCTACTGAACGTAATTATGACGTGGGTAATCGGGAGTTATTGGCCATGAAGTGGGCTTTTGAAGAGTGGAGACATTGGCTGGAGGGAGCCAAACATCAGGTGGTGGTCCTTACGGACCATAAGAATCTGGTCTATCTGGAATCTGCCAAGCGACTCAATCCTAGACAGGCCAGGTGGGCCTTGTTTTTCACACGTTTTTATTTTGTGGTTTCCTTTCTTCCTGGCATTAAGAATGTTAAGGCGGATGCCCTCTCGAGGAGTTTCCTTGCGGACTCTCCTGAGTTATCTGATCCTTCTGTTATTTTGAAAGAGGGTGTAGTTCTTTCCGCCATCTCGCCCAATTTGAGACTTGCTCTGGAGGGGTGTCAGGAGGATAGGCCCGAGTGCTGCCCTGTTGGAAAATTGTTTGTCCCAGACCAGTGGAAAAAGAGTGTGATGTCTGAGATTCATTGTTCCGCATTGGCTGGGCATCCCGGAATTTTTGGTACCAGAGACTTGGTTAGTCGGTCCTTTTGGTGGCCTACCTTGTCTCGTGATGTCAGGGAATTTGTGCAGTCCTGCGGGACTTGCTCTCGCTCCAAGCCTTGCTCTCGCTCTAGTGGTTTGTTGATGCCATTGCCTGTGCCCAAGAGACCATGGACCCATATCTCTATGGATTTCATTTCCGACCTTCCTGTTTCTCAGAGAATGACCACCATCTGGGTAATTTGTGATAGGTTTTCCAAAATGATACATCTTGTGCCATTGCCTAAGTTGCCTTCCTCCTCTGAATTGGTGCCGTTGTTCCTTCAGCACGTGGTTCGTTTACACGGCATTCCTGAGAACATTGTGTCTGACAGAGGAGTCCAGTTTGTTTCCAGATTTTGGAGGGCTTTTTGTTCTAAACTGGGTGTTCAATTGTCTTTCTCCTCGGCATTTCATCCTCAGACCAATGGTCAAACTGAGAGAACAAACCAGACATTGGAGACTTATCTTAGATGCTTTGTGTCTGCTGATCAGGATGACTGGGTCTCTTTTTTACCTTTGGCTGAGTTTGCTCTTAATAATAGGGCTAGCTCTGCCACTTTGATGTCTCCGTTTTTCTGTAATTCTGGGTTTCACCCTCGATTTTCTTCAGGACAGACGGAGGCTTCTGTCTGTCCAGGTGTTGACTCTGTTGTGGAGCGTATGCAACAGATTTGGGACCAGGTAGTGGAGAGGTTGTCCCTCTCTCAGGAGAAGGCCCAGCGGTTTGCTAACCGGCATAGGACTGGTGGTCCTCGGTTTAAAGTGGGGGACTTGATCTGGTTGTCCTCAAAGAATATTCCTATGAGAGTAGCATCTCCTAAATTTAAGCCTAGGTTCATTGGACCTTATAAGATCATTGAGATTCTTAATCCTGTTTCTTTTCGTTTGCTTCTTCCAGGGACATTTAAGATCCATAACGTGTTCCACAAGTCCTTGTTGAAGAGGTTTGTTGAGCCAGTGGTTCCTGCTGCTGTGCCTCCTGACCCTGTTTTGGTTGAGGGCAATCTGGAGTATGTGGTTGAGAAAATATTAGATTCTCGTTTTTCTAGACGGAAACTCCAGTATTTGGTTAAGTTGAGAGGTTATGGTCAGGAAGACAATTCTTGGGTGTTTGCTTCGGACATCCATGCTAGGAGACTCATCCGTGCGTATCATAGATCTCATCCTGACCGACCTGGTTGCTCAAATGAGGGTTTGGTGACCCCTCCTCAAGGGGGGGGGGGGTACTGTTGTGAATGGGTTTGAGATGAGTTCTGAGCAGAGACTCCCTCTGGTGGTTACAAGCGGTACTGGTCTGTTCAGTGAAGATTGTGAGGACTGGGAATCAGGTGTTACTGACTGGTCTTATATAAGGGAGTCACCTTCCCATCAGGGTTGCCGGTGATCAATTGTTCTGGTCTGAATCCTTCATTCCTGTTTCCCTTGTAGCCTGCTGTGTCGTGTCTGCATCTCCTGCTAACAGATAAGACATTTTCTTCTTTTTGTTTTTGTACTATATTTTTGCATTTTGTCCTGCACTTCTGTGGGGGCCTTCTGGGTCCCCTCCGGGGGATTTTGCCCTCTCAGTTTAGTTCAGCCACTGATGTTTGTACTTTTGCTTTTTCCAGTTTTTTCAGTGGCTGCTGTTTTGATTTTGTTACACCAGAGAACTAATTTAGGTGGTAGAGGTCGTGTGATCTCAGGTGATTTTGAAATTAGTAGAGTTGGTGCTTTTCAGGGTTTTTTTGGGATTGCAGTAAGTGCCCTTCCTATCCTTTTCTATTTAGTTAGTTTGGGCCCCAGCGTTTGCTCATACTATTTTCTTTCTGTGTCAGTATTTCCTCTTGTTTAACCGCAATTACTTGTTTGGGGGCTTTCTATTATCTTTGGGGTTCTGCTCCGGGGCAGATAGCTTTCCTATTTCTATCTTTAGGTGTAGTTAGTTTCTCAGGCTGTGACGAGGCGTCTAGGACCAACGTAGGAACGCTCCACGGCTGCCTCTAGTTGTGGTGGTTAGTCAGGGTACTGCAATCTCATAGATTCCAACTGCTCTGGTGTATTGCCTTTTTTACCTGCACTCCTCAGCTACCGAAACATAACAGCCAACATTTCAGATTTTTCAAGGCAGTGTTATAAAGTATTCTAATTTATTGAGATAATAACTTTTGGGTTTTCATTGGCTGTAAGCCATAATCATCAACATTAACAGAAATAAACATCTGAAATAGATCACTCTGTAATGACTCTATATAATATGAGTTTCATTTTTTGTATTGAAGTACTGAAATAAATTAACTTTTTGACGATATTCTAATTTTGTGAGAAGCACCAGCACTTTGCAGTCCGTTTACCATCCTGGTAGCTCTTCTCTGACCTTGCTCCAGTTTTTCAAATGTCTTTTTTAAAATGTGGTGCCCAGAATGGGACACAGTACAGTCATGGCCAAAAGTTTTGAGAATGACACAAATATTATATCTTCACATGATCTGCTGCCCTCTGGTTTTTATGTGTGTTTGACAGATGTTTTTATCACAGACAGAAATATAATAATTGCAAACATATGAGTAACAAAAGCTTATATTGACAGTTAGAATGAGTTAATGCAGCAAGTCAATATTTGCAGTGTTGACCCTTCTTCTTCAGGACCTCTGCAATTCTCCATGGCATGCTCTCAATCAACTTCTGGACCAAATCCTGACTGATAGCAGTCCATTCTTGCACAATCAATGCTTTCATTTTGTCAGAATTTTTAGGTTTTTGCTTGTCCACCCGTCTCTTGATGATTGACCACAAGTTCTCAATGGGATTAAGATCTGGGGAGTTTCCAGGCCATGGACCCAAAATCTCTATGTTTTTTTCCCTGAGCCATTTAGTTATCACCTTTGCTTTATGGCAAGGTGCTCCATCATGCTGGAAAAGGCATTGTTGATCGCCAAACTGCTCTTGGAGGGTTGGGAGAAGTTGCTCTTGGAGGACATTCTGGTACCATTCTTTATTCATGGCTGTGTTTTTAGGCAAGACTGTGAGAGAGTCGATTCCCTTGGCTGAGAAGCAACCCCACACATGAATGGTTTCAGGATGCTTAACAGTTGGCATGAGACAAGACTGGTGGTAGCGCTCACCTTGTCTTCTCCGAATGAGGCGTTTTCCTGATGTCCCAAACAATCGAAAAGGGGATTCATCAGAGAAAATAACTTTACCCCAGTCCTCAGCAGTCCACTGCCTGTACCTTTTGCAGAATATCAGTCTGTCCATGATGTTTTTTCTGGAGAGAAGTGGCTTCTTTGCTGCCCTCCTTGAGACCAGGCCTTGCTCCAAGAGTCTCCGCCTCACAGTGCGTGCAGATGCACTCACACCTGCCTGCTGCCATTCCTGAGCAAGCTCTGCACTGCTGGTAGCCCAATCCCGCAGCTGAAACACTTTTAAGAGACGGTCCTGGCGCTTGCTGGTCTTTCTTGGGCGCCCTGGAGCCTTTTTGGCAACAATGGAACTCTCTCTTGAAGTTCTTGATGATGCTATAGATTGTTGACTGAGGTGCGACTGAGGTGCAAACTTTCTAGCTGCGATACTCTTCCCTGTTAGGCCATTTTTGTGCATTGCAATGATGACTGCACATGTTTCTTTAGAGATAACCATGGTTAACAGAAGAGAAACAATGATGCCAAGCACCAGCCTCCTTTTAAAGTGTCCAATGGTGTCATTCTTACTTAATCATGACAGATTGATCTCCAGCCATGTCCTCATCAACACCCACACCTGTGTTAATGGAGCAATCACTGAAAAGAGGTTAGCTGGTCCTTTTAAGGCATGGCTGCAATGATGTTGAAATGTGTTTTGGGGGATAAAGTTCATTTTCTAGACAAATATTGACTTTGCAAGTAATTGCTGTTAAGCTGATCACTCTATATAACATTCTGGAGTATATGCAAATTGCCATTAGAAAAAGTGAAGCAGTAGACTTTGTAAAAATTAATATTTGTGTCATTCTCAAAACTTTTGGCCATGACTATACTCCAGATGAGGCCTGACCAAGGAGGAGTAGAGGGTGATAATTACTTCATGTGATCTAGGCTCTATGCTTCTCTAAATACATCCTAGAACTGTGTTTGCCTTTTTTGTTGCTGCATCACACTGTTGACTCATGTGAAGTCTGTGATCTATTAGTATACCCAAGTCTCTTTCACACAAGTTGTTGCTTAGTTCTATTCCTCCCATTCTATAGATGTAATTTTTGTTTCTTTTGCCCAGATGTATAATCTTGCATTTCTCCCTGTTAAATACCAATGTAACGAAGTGACTGTCCTGTTGTGACGCCACCCGACGGTTGGTTGGTCACCAGACGGCAAAACACACAAGGGAACACCGAGGAAACTTTAACAACGGTGGGCCCTGCGATAGGGAACGAGGGAAATGGACACCTCCTGCACTCACCTAAGTCTGTGCCTTGATCTCCCTATGGTCCCTATACAGGTTCTTTCACCCCGTCGCCGAGCAGGATACCTTAAACCCTCAAAAGCCCTGTGCTAATCCCTAGGTAGGGAACAGGCCGGTGCACTAGTCACACCACTGCACTAATGAAACACAAAGGGAAGGAACAAACAACAAAGGGGTAAAAGCAACAAAAAAAACACACAACCATTCTACTAGTTGCTGCCCATTGTTCAAGCTTATCTAGATCCTTTTGAATCCTTTCTTTCTTCTCTTGTGTTAGATATCCCTTCTAGCTCTGCATCGTCTGCAAATTGGATCAGTTTACCTTCAGCTCCATTGTCTAGATCATTTATAAAAATGTTTAACAACACTCGGGCCATGACAGAACCTTGGTACCACACTTGATCAGCAGGCTGGTGATCACTGCTCCCCTGCAGATGCCTGTGATAAGGACTCTGCTCAGTGGGGCAAGACCAAAAGATGAGACTGAATTCCTAGAGATATACAAAAATATTTAGAGTTGAGAGTCCTCAGTGGTTGATACCTTTTAATGGCTAACTGAAAAGATGGTAACACGGTACGAAGATATACATCTTTACTGTATAGAGATATACAGTATGTCATGTCTCCTGTCACACTGAACTCTGGTCCCTATTACTGGCAAGGTCATATGTTACTCCATTAAAAACAAAATTATAATATTTAAAAAAAACAATAATACTTTACATTTTTTTAATTGTTGAAAACATTTTTTATGTTACCTTCCCTTTAAGCTCAATAAGGGCATAGTCATATGATTAAAGGGAACATGATAATTGATACATGCTGCTTGATCAATTGGCAACATGTATCATACACTGGCTGTATAATGTCAGGCATGTATATTTAACACTGGAACGTTGCGGTATTTCAGAGAAAACACATACTTTTTTTCTCTCCACCCTCACTTCCTTTGGACAAAACATATGGAAAAAGTAAGAGCTACTGCTGCTCTCTGACTTCTTTCGGATGTCAGTTCGATCAGACGGAAGAGAGATAGAGGTAGTCCGTCAGCGACTGCTGAATGCCTACAGGGCTCATGTAATATAACGTCACCTGAGCCCAGGTGCATGAATACAGGCCATTTTTATTTTACATGGGGGAATATGGTGATTGAGAATGGGTTGTGCAAGTAGTAGAGAACTCCTGTAAAACAATGCAATGCAAGCAAAAGAACGAGCAACTGCTCAAAAAAAAAAAAAATAGCAATGATTTGTCTTTTTGGTGAGAAACTTGTTTACTAAACTTTATACTTGTACAAGAAACTATTTTTTTAATAAGTTGTACAAAAGAAATGCTAATCATACACTGATTCATAGATAGTACGGTACTTTTAAACAAGAAAAAAACTTCTCTTTCTGTAAACCCTTCTATCCATCATACAGAGATAAAAAAAAATACTTTTCTATATATTAAAGGAACAATCCCAAAAGCTTCACTGAAAGGTAACGGAAAACATCAGTAACACTTTGAAATATACATCAGATGAATTACAAATACATCTTAAAAGTAAACTCTAAAAAAGTCCAAACTATATGCCATGCATTTCCTTCAGGAAAATATTTTATCCTTTGAAGACAGGAATATAAAAAAAAACAATTATGAAAGCTGATAAATCATATCTTTCAATCATTAATCCAAACTACAAAAAAAGAATGATCCTTTACCTGAGGTCTGTAATACTATGGCATGCAAACATGGAATATATGAAATTGCATTACTGCTCTAGAAAAAAAGTTTAAATGAAGATACTTAGTGCATAAATTGGCTAATTCATTTGTGCCCAACAGCCATCAACAAGGCAACCTACTTTGGTTCAAACTTAATATGATACCTCTCCTGAGCTAATCGCCTACAATTATATGAGTAAGTAGGTGTCACGGCTCTATTGTCGGGTGTCACAAGGACCAGTGGCTCGTTCCCTGTCCCTAACGCTAGGGGCACCATAGCTCACCCTATTCTTCAGATTATTTCAGATGGTGAAAACGCCATGGCCACGTACCTTACCGTAGCTCCTGAATTTGCCCTCAGTCTGTACCCTTCCCATACACAGGAACGAGGGGAGTAGTATTGTACCGTAATACACCAAACCAGACTAACTAGGTAATACGAACAGAGATAAAGGAAAATACCAATCATACAAATATACACCCATAAACAACAGAGATAAACACTGGGGAGTGGAGCATGGGGTTAAACCAAAGTAGCAAAAGAAAGGGAATTATCACACACTCAAAACCTAGCAACAGTCACAGATAAATCCACCAAATGCTTTCTCTAATAACAACCAACAACATCCAGCCATGCAACATAAGCTAGGACTATGAGTGCTAGCGAGGACCCAGTTTATATAGGAGATGGAGGTGGCTAACAATGCACAGCTGAGAGCCTTAAAACAGGAAAGCTTCAAGGAGCTCTCAACTGAGCAGCTTAACCCCTGCACTGCTAAAAGAAATTTACAATGTTTAATATGAAGGTAAAGTGCTTCTAATCAGTGCAGGAGTAGAAGAAATCAGGCACTGCAGTCTTCTGGCTCCTATCTGTTGCGGTAAACCCGTGACAGTACCCCCCTTCTACGAGAAACCCCAGAACCTCAAAACCGGGATTATCAGGGGGTGCCATATGAAAAGACCGGATCAGACTAGCCGCATGGATGTCAGATGCTGGTATCCTCATTCTCTCTTCAGGACCGTATCCCTTCCAGTGTACCAGATACTGAAGCGACGAACTAAGCGACAATCACCGATCTTGGCTATTTGAAATTCCAAATTTCCATCCACAATGACTGAAGATGGCAGTAGTGATGATGGTACAGAGGACACAATGTATTTTGTGAGTAGAGATCGATGAGACACATTATGGATCCTAAAAGTGGGCATCAAGGTAAGGCGGAATGCTACAGAATTAACGACGGTCACAATCTTATAAGGACCGATTATAGCGAATTCAGCTAGAGGCAAGTAGGTAAGCCAATCCTCCTGATTTTCAGACACAGAAAACACAAATTAAAGTCTCAAGATTCTGGTTAACCCGCTCAATTTGCCCATTGGACTATGGATGAAATGCTGAAGAGAACGACAGGTGGATCCCCAAACGAGTGCAAAATGCCGTTCAAAATTTGGAAATAAACTGTACCCCGGTCAGAAACAATATTGATAGGGATCCCATGTAATTTTACAAGTTCTCTGATGAATATTTGCGCCAAGGTCTTTGCATCAGGTAAAGCAGTCAGTACATTAAAATGTGACATTTTACTGAATTTGTCCACCACCATCACAATTACACTATTACCTACTGACACGGATAGATCAGTGCTAAAATTGACTGATAAATGAGTCTAAAGTCTACTACCAATCGCCAATAGTTGGAGAGACCCAGATGTACAAGTATGAGAGGAACTGCCCCTCCAAAAAATGATGCCACTCTTCAAATGCCCACTTGATTGCCAAGAGTTTCCTACCAATGTCATAATTTTTCTCAGCAGATGATAGTTTTTTAGAAAAGTATTCACATGGACACCATTTACCGGAAGATTCCATCTCTCACAGTTTAAGTGTACCTATGATAAAAATTACAGACTTCTCCATTATTTGTAGGTGGGAAAACTTGCAAAATCGGCAGAGTATCAAATACTTTTTTTCCCCACTGTATAGATATAGTCATTTTTTACATTTTAAAAATTACAAAAGGAAAATGGGCTGATGCAAAAGTTTGAGCACCCTTAGAGATTTGTGTGATCAGAAAACTTGGTCAAGGTTTCACACCTTAATTAGTCTGTTAGGGTTGTGGCTTATTCATTATCGTCTTTAGTAAAGGCCAGGTGAAGTAAATTTCCCAGATTTATAAAAACCCAGCCTCCTCTAACCTTGTGCCAAAAACAGCAGTCATAGGTTCTTCTAAGCAGCTGCTTGGCACTCTGAAAATTAAAATGGTGCAGGCTCACAAAGCAGGAGAAGGCTATAAGAAGATAGCAAATCCTATTCATATTGCCCTTTCCTCAGTTCAAAAAGTAATTAAGAAATCGCAGTTAACAGGAACAGTGGAGTTCAAGATAAGGTCTGGAAGACCAAGCAAAATTTCTGTAAGAGCTGCTCGTATGATTGCTCGAGAGGCAAATCCAAACCCCCGTTTGACTGAAAAAGACCTTCAGAAAGATGTAGAATACTCTGGAGTTGTGGCACGTTGTTCTACTGTTCAGAGACACCTGCACAAATATGACCTTCATAGAAGTGTCCTTAGAATAAAACCACTCCTATGTCCTCCCATAAAATCCAGGGTCAGAAGTATACAAAGGAACATCTAAACAAGCCTGAAGCATTTTAGAAACAAGTCCTGTGGACCAATGAAGTTAAAATAGAACTCTTTGGCCACAATGATCAAGGGTATGTGCAAAAAAGGAACAGAATTTCATGAAAAGAACATCTCGCCAACTATTACGCATGTGGGTGTATCAATCATGCTTTTGGGTTGTGTTGCAGCCAATTATTAATAAATAAATTAAAGTTGGATGATACAAGTAGCGGCCGCACAAATATATCTGTACCCTAAAATACACTGTTATTTTGACAAGGAATAGAAGTATAAAATAAAATATACAATAATAACATAATTGTATTGTATAATAATAATACAAGAGGATGGCTTCTACAAATGGATAATGATAATCTTGAAAATCTGTTTCTAGACCTCAAAATAGCACTGCATGCAAGACGACAAAGGAATCTCACAGAACTGGAACAATTTTCCAAAGACGAATGGATGGAGATCCCTCAATCAAGAATTGAAAGACTCTTGCCTGAATACAAAAAGTATTTACAAGCTGTGATACTTTCAAAAGGAGTGCTACTAGGTACTAACCATGAAGGGAGTCCAAACTTTTGCATTGGCCCATTTTCTTTTTGTAATTTTTAAAATGTAAAAGATGAAAATATATATTGTTTTTGCCTAAAATACAAACAAAATGTGTCATCTGTAACTTTAGGCGTTTTAGAGATCATTTAATCTTCCACTTGTTTAACTGTTCACAATAACAGTAATTTTCACCAGGGGTGCCCAAACTTTTACATGGCACTGTACACATGTTTGTACATCTGCATCACCCTACACATTTGACATCACCAGTTGGTAAGGCCAGGTCTGGTTTGTAAATATTGCTCCACAATACTTTATACAGATTTGTTCAGCTTACAACTCCCACTAGGAGTGTAGACTAAAACTGTACTGATTTAGATTGAGGGTGTATTAGCCACATCAGATTCTATACAGAAATGGCTATCATACAACTCCAAAAAAGGAGTATAGATTGAGACCGTACTTATTTTATCAGACTTTATACAGACATGTCAATCAATTAAATGGATTTCTCATGGTGTTATTGGGCAAATATAAGTACAGTCTTGCCTCAATTGATCCAAAGGTGGTTCATCTTACCAAGGATAAACCTCAAAGAAAGCGTTTGTCATGCCAGAACAAGGAAATGCCCGGACGCCGGTGCAAATGAGGAAAAGAAGGTGAAGGTTGCCCTGACAATAGGGAAAAGGGACAAGAGACACTTCAAAACACTCACATGAGACTACACCTTGAGCTCCCTATCATCTCTAAACGAGTCCTTCACCCTGTATGCCTAAGCCATGGCTACCAACAAAAATGCTGTCCAAACCAAGTCAGCGTAGGGTAATAATAGCACAAATAAAATTGCCAAAGGCAAATGAATCCCTACCTAAAGACCCTAAAACATATCTTATAATAATATAATTAAAAAGGGAATTAAATTTAAAATTTCCACTTGTCAGTGTGTGTCAATAGGATAACCATGAACTGCTCTGAAGACAACCGTCTTTAATAAGACAAGGGTATGGGGTATGGTGTGGCCGCTACCTATATCCACTCATTCCCAAGTTAATAAAACTTGCTCCTAAGCCTCCCCAACATGTTTCGCCAGCGAACTGGCTTTGTCAGGGGGTTGAGGCTGACCACTGATCACTTCCATCTGGATTTGTGTTTAAATACCCCAATGGAGCTATTTACTATAATGAGGCAGATTTAGTCACTTTGGACTGCGTCTGGCCTTGTACCAGTGGCAGCCTGTCATTTTAGCTAAAATAAAAAAAAAAAGGAGTTGACCATAGATGCCTAAAATTATGGTAACTGCCACAAAAAAGGCCAGACAAAATTTATAGTGACTCCATCTGCCCCATTAAAGTTTGTCTGAATGCCATTTTTGGGACGTGGGTTGGGGGTGTAAAATGGAGACCCCGACGTAAAAGCTCAGCGTAGAGAACATGATAAATATGAACATAACCTTATACCGAACACAATTAAAAAATGTTATGTACTCTGAAATGCTGCTAATAAAAACATCAAGTTATCAATAAAAAAAAAAAAAAAGTCACCACTTAAAGTTTAGGAATGGTCCAGCCATTGACAATCTGTGCGTTGATCTGAAGAGGCACTGTACACAGGAGGCTCCCTAGCAATCAGGCAGATTTGGAGCACTACTGCAAGGAAGAGTAAGCAAAGGTTGCCAAATCTAGATGCACCATGCTGACAGATTCCGACCCGAAGAGAATGAATGTTGTCATAAGCTCAGAGGGTATGACATCAAAGTATTAGTTCAAGGGTGTGTAAAATTATGCAACCAAATGATTTTATTTCTTTATTTTTCATTTTCCACCTGAAAAGATTAGTTTATTTTTCAGCAGAATTGTGCAGATTATGGATGACGATAAAGATGGAAAAAGATCTGAAATGTTTATTTTTGGTTTGATTTTTTTAACATGATGAAAACCTGGTATTTATAGAATTTTTCAATCCACTGTACAAGTTATTGAAATAAATCCAAAGCAAAACCTTTTCATTTTCTTTATTTTTTCATGCTAAAATATTATACCGCTATTAGACCATAAAACTTCCAATGTGAGACATCAGCAGAGTGAGCCCATCATCCAATCCTCCTGATGTCTCATGTTGGAGGATGTTTAGATTCAGTAACTTTTTAACCTGATGAAATAAGGAAAATGGAACGTTTGTAATGACAGCTGTAATGCATTTGGATATTTTTTAGAACTTCGGAGTGCAGGGTCCCTTGTCTTCTCCCAGTCACAAGACTGATGATAGAAGGAGCTGAATAGAGAACGGGTTGCATGTTGATATTCCGTGGGGATTCAATTGTTAGCTCTGTGTGTTGTATCTAACCTTAATGGCATAAAGCTTGTTTCTTCTAGTTTGGGAATGTAAACTATTACACAGATATATGCCTGTATGCACACGCTGTATCTAATCAGACTTTTCTCACAAATCAACAGAAAAAGACAATTTACTGTCAGAAAGAATACAAATATCAACACATTCCAGTCATAGAAGATCGCACATTTCATCACATTCCATTCATAAACCTGAACATTGTCAGACAATAAAATCATATTGCTCATGCTGAAAATATGAATCACAGAAGACGGCAAGTGGGATAACAGAGCAAGGAAAAAATATGCACATTGTAACAAGAAAGAAAACAAAACAACAGTTCACTGACGCAAAAGGGAATGAAAGCTGAAAATAAAAATCAAATCTACTGCAACGTCTAAACATTCCGTATCTGCCACTCATTTTACAACAAAATAAAAATTTCCTTTTTTCTTAGTTTAACCCAACGATGTCTAACTGAAATACAGAGATGGTCAAAATGAAAAGCTTGGACAAAGTCGCGGGCCAACCTTTATATGTATTAAAAAATGTCTACAACTGACAAAGTTTTTCCTTATCATCAAATATAATGATGAACTTTTTAATAGGGAAACAAACTTAAAGGGATTGTCCCACGAAAAAAGCAGATTTTAATTCATAGATCTTAGAATAAAATATTGGAATAATATACTATGTTATGCAAGAGCAGGAAAAAGCACATGGCCCAATGGCCTAATTTAAATATGTAATAATAAAGGATAAAAAAAAACCTTGAAAAACACAGATAATAAAGTGTGATACTCCCACAGTGAATTCCTCCAGAGTACTTTCCACACACACAGTGTGATGACACTACTGATCCTCCCTTATTCTGTTTCTAGCACAAAATGAATGTAAGGCCTCCAAGGATAAACTTCAATTTTGTAAAACAAAGGTTGTTTTTTGGGGTCACTGCCTGCATGGACCTACCAGGCACCTCGCTCCTGATCGCATTCAGGCCATACAATTCATTTCTGTCCCCACATTTGTATATCAGCTTGGTACCTTTCTGGGCCTAGTCTCCTATTCTAGAGAATGGATCTTTAATTCTGTTTCACACATACAGCCTCTCTACAATTCAGTTAGGTTACCCTTTTATCTGTCCAAAGATTCTCTTCATAGCTTTTACACCTTTAAACATGCCATCATGTCTGCACCAACACTGGATATCCCCAATTATGAGATTCCTTTTAATCTTTATTGTGCTGAGTCCCCTTTGCATCAGCAGTTTTGACCCAAACCCATGGTTCCCGACAACACCCTGTTGAATACTATTCGGCACACCTGGACCCAGTAACAAGAGTTGCTCCTTCATGCATCAGAGCTATTGCTGCTGTTAACATTATAGTTCACAAGGCATCCTCCATTGTTCTTGACTTTTCAATTGTCATTCATACACAATCATTCATACACCAAAGGACATACATGGAGTTCTGTCCCAAGTCCAGCCCAAACATCTATCCATGGCTAGACATGTCCGACTTCAGTATGCATTGCTTCTCCCCCTTTTACTTTCTTTCAACAAGTGTAATACTGTCAATCCAGTTTCTCTTTTCTCAAAGGTGGGTGATGAGGAAATGGAGGCGGGGGAGGAAGTGGAACATGATTGTCTTTGGTTAATGGAACAACAGATAGCTGGATTGGCAAACGTGTCAGGAATCCATAAGCAAAATGTAGACTTTGAATTTTTTGTGGAAGGTTCCAGATATCTCTTGGACGGGACCTTTCATATAGATTATGTGATCACTATGGAACACGCAGTCATACAAGCAAGGCCACTCCCAGCACACATCAGCACAGGAAGCAGAGATGAAGGCCCTTGCTGAAGTTTGCACACTAGTTACTGTTAAAATTCATACAGATAGCAGATATGGATTTGGCATACCGCATGAATATGGACCCATATGGAAGCCTAGATCTTTCCTCACATCAATGGGAAAACCCATTAAAAACATGCAGGCAGTTATGGAACTGATGGAAACACTGATGAACCCTATCAAAGTGGCCATAATCAAAGTAAAGACCCATACATCTGCCAAAACATCACAGACCAAGGGTCATGCACTACATCAGGCAGCTAAAGAGGCAGCTCTGAATAACCTCTCAGATTTCGATGTCTTAAGAGCCCTGGCCACCCAACCAGCTCAACCAGAGTCAACAGGGCCGATAAGTCTTAGGCTTCTTCTCAAATTTCAGTCACAATCTGGGAGGAGGAGAGGAAACAGTGGCAAAAGGAGGGAAGAGATTGTTTCGCTAAGATGTCATATCCCCAGATGGCTGCGTTGGTCCACAGCCCAATCCACATTTCCAAAATGGCTATGTGTGATCTGGTAAAGACAACCTGGGCAGGATGTGGCAGCAAAATATGTCCAGTCATGCCTGGTGTGTGCTCAGGACAATGTAGGCTAAGTAGTAAAAACACAGAAGAGCACACCGAAAGGTCAGTACCCTTTCCAAAGGCAACAAATATATTACATACAGTTACACAAAGTAGGTACTTATGAATTTGTGTTGGTTTGAATTGGCCTGTTTTCAGGATGGACATAGGCATATCTGGTAACCAAGGCTACTGCGAAAAATACAGTTAAAGGTACTGTCACACTAAACGAGATCGCTAACGAGATCGCTATTGCGTCACCGATTTTATGACGCAGTAGCGATCTCGTTAGCGATTTAGCTGTGTGTGACATGTAGCGGCAATGTGGCCCCTGCTGAGATGTCACTGATCGCTTATGAACGTTCTGAGCCGTTTTTCGGTCGCTCGTGTCCCGCTGGTGAGCCTGAATCGCTGAGTGTGACACCCTTTATGAACGACATTACCAGCGTCGCAGGTGGGACTAGGTTTTCCCAACGACCGCAGAGGTCGTTATACAGATCGCTAATGAGATGTGTTTGGAATCTAACTAGCGATCACATAGCGATCTCGCCAGGTCGTGTCGTTGTTGTGATCGCTAGTGCGATCGCTAAGTGTGACAGTGCCTTAAGAAACTCCTATCTGAGGTTGTCTGTAGGTGTGGGATTGCTGAAGTGATAAGAGAGTGATAGGGGTACCCACTGCAGAAGTCCTACAAGAGATACTGACCTCCTTAGGGGTAAAGCAAGCCTTCCACACAGCTTACCACTCACAGAACAGTGGTAAGGTGGATTGGCTGAATAGAACGTTGAAACTGAAGATAGATAAAGCAATGATACAGACAGAGAAGTCCTGGACAGAGTGCTTACCACTTGCCTTGTTTTCTGTAAGACACACCAGACAGGATTGACACACTTTGAGATACTTTTCGGGAGGACAGGGAATACAGGATTGCATTTTCCTCAGGTTCTTACTTTGAAATATGATAATTTGTTCAGTTATGTGCAAAGTTTACACAATACACCAACATCTCTGCATAAGCAGGTCTTTTCTTCAATTCCAGACCCACACAGGCTAGAAGGGACCCATGATCTAAAGCCTGGAGATCGGGTTATGGTAAAAAGACACGTCAGGAAATCCCTGGAGCCCAGATACAAAGGTACACAGCAAGTCCTGCTGACCACATCCACTTATGTGAAGTTAAAATGAAGAGCCAATTGGATTCATGCTAGTCACTGTAAAAGATACAGCCCTCAAAAATTAGAATATATACCCTTGTATGTATCTTTTTGATGAAAACATATTGGTGAATCCCAGGCCAAATGGTGTTGGAAGCATTGAAAATAATCTGTTCACAAATGTAACCTGTTTGAAGTGGTATAATGAAACAATTAATTTTTCCTGAACTTTTAGAAGTAGATTTTCATAAGAGTATATTAGTAGAAAGCACGTGATTACAATTTTCATATACAGAATCATAATCTAACTTTACAAGAAGCTTTGGTAGATACAGCTTTTGTTAAAGATAAGCTAGTGCACTTGTTTCATCTATAGGTCACCTTACTGAACATCACTGATATGATAATTTTATGAGATTCAGCTCTTCAGGAAATCAGATAGTCAATACCTTTTCCAACCATTAGTTCTGCTGTTTACTTGTTTTATTCTTATATTAGTTCTAAATGTGTTCTCTTTTGTAAATTAAAGGCTGCATTTTGGAGAACCCCCTCAGAGAGGAAAGAGTGTTTTGAGTTCAAAAGAAGCCCGAAATTTTCTGCTGTCTGGAATCCAGTGAAGAGTTGATAAGTCGGGCAGGATGGATTAGCCACTGAGGTACAGGCACAGGAACATTTTCAGGTTTCAAGAATCACCAAAGGAGGGACTTGTGGGAAATCAAGGTTCATTTTGTCTTCTCAGTCCTCATTTTATGCTATAAATCTATCACGCAGAACTTTTACACATAAACCACCCCTCTACACATTTCAAGTCCTTGAGATTCTGGATTGACCCAGACACAACTATCTCTGAATCCCACAAAACAGTTTCTGGCTTGTTGGCATAAAGCCCTTTCTACCAGGGGTATGAATAAACCCCACACGCATTTAATTAAAATGGAATTTTATGCTGCACACTATGTGTGTGCGTGTACAGTATTGATCATCCGAGCTCGTTCACCACAACACCTCTAATCCGGCCTTGCACATCAACTCTAGTGGGCCCGTTGTGCAGACGACAGATATATCCATCATGAGTGCTTATTATTTCCATTATGGATATATCAGTAATGCTTTAGGAGCCTGACTGATACTCATAGCCGACTCTATGCTGAAACTGCGAGGATTAGAGAGAACACCCATTTAACCAGAGATGATGCAATCAATACTGACTGTGGTATTTCAGTGCCTAGCAAAGGAGTCTGGCTTATTTAAGTGCTGGCTGCTTCCCACCTGACAGCTGCTGATTTACAGTTTCCTTCTTTTGCTGTGCATAAGTAGGGATGTGGATTGTCTTACCCTGTTCCTGCCACTGAAGACAACAGAAGCACTATGTGAATACAATCGTGTATCGTAACGTGTATCTAATGTAAAGTGATGTAATGTATTATGGTGATGCACAGTATATAAAGTGTTAGAGCATAATGTGCGAATAGCATGAGGATAGGCTTAGGACAGCATAAGATATAGAACAGGTTAGCATGTAGTTAGGAGACGGTTAAGGTTAGAATTAGCCCAGTGGGTGGGCACTAATGCTGATAAGAAAGGGGGCACTTCCTGATTAGAGGGAGTTCAGTGTCAGCCAGTGAAGTGTGGAGGAAAGTTCAGATTCAGATGGGGTGGGTTGCTAGTGGTAGCATAGGCCAAACATTCAAGGCAGTATGAAGCCAAATGGAGATCCCTAATGTACATTGCAACAAATTCTGGACCATAGGGTGGCTCGGGTAAGAAACCATGGAGTGGGCCTGCTCTTCTGACATCACAAGGTCAGTGGACATGGAGTTACATGAGGGGCAGGTTGCCTGTCCTGGGTACACTGCCGTAGTGGACAGTGAATCTCTAATACTGATGTACAGTCATGGCCAAAAGTTTTGAGAATGACACAAATATTAATTTTTACTAAGTCTACTGCTTCACTTTTTCTAATGGCAATTTGCATATACGCCAGAATGTTATAAAGAGTGATCAGCTTAACAGCAATTACTTGCAAAGTCAATATTTGGCTAGAAAATGAACTTTATCCCCCAAAACACATTTCAACATCATTGCAGCCCTGCCTTAAAAGGACCAGCTAACCTCTTTTCAGTGATTGCTCCATTAACACAGGTGTGGGTGTTGATGGGGACATGGCTGGAGATTAATCTGTCATGATTAAGTAAGAATGACACCACTGGACACTTTAAAAGGAGGCTGGTGCTTGGCATCATTGTTTCTCTTCTGTTAACCATGGCTATCTCTAAAGAAACACGTGCAGTCATCATTGCAATGCACAAAAATGGCCTAACAGGGAAGAGTATCGCAGCTAGAAAGATTGCACCTCAGTCAACAATCTATCGCATCATCAAGAACTTCAAGGAGAGAGGTTCCATTGTTGCCAAAAAGGCTCCAGGGCGCCCAAGAAAGACCAGCAAGCGCCAGGACCGTCTCTTAAAAGTGTTTCAGCTGCGGGATCGGGCTACCAGCAGTGCAGAGCTTGCTCAGGAATGGCAGCAGGCAGGTGTGAGTGAATCTGCACGCACTGTGAGGCGGAGACTCTTGGAGCAAGGCCTGGTCTCAAGGAGGGCAGCAAAGAAGCCACTTCTCTCCAGAAAAAACATCATGGACAGACTGATATTCTGCAAAAGGTACAGGCAGTGGACTGCTGAGGACTGGGGTAAAGTTATTTTCTCTGATGAATCCCCTTTTCGATTGTTTGGGACATCAGGAAAACGCCTCATTCGGAGAAGACAAGGTGAGCGCTACCACCAGTCTTGTCTCATGCCAACTGTTAAGTATCCTGAAACCATTCATGTGTGGGGTTGCTTCTCAGCCAAGGGAATCGGCTCTCTCACAGTCTTGCCTAAAAACACAGCCATGAATAAAGAATGGTACCAGAATGTCCTCCAAGAGCAACTTCTCCCAACCCTCCAAGAGCAGTTTGGCGATCAACAATGCCTTTTCCAGCATGATGGAGCACCTTGCCATAAAGCAAAGGTGATAACTAAATGGCTCAGGGAACAAAACATAGAGATTTTGGGTCCATGGCCTGGAAACTCCCCAGATCTTAATCCCATTGAGAACTTGTGGTCAATCATCAAGAGACGGGTGGACAAACAAAAACCTAAAAATTCTGACAAAATGAAAGCATTGATTGTGCAAGAATGGACTGCTATCAGTCAGGATTTGGTCCAGAAGTTGATTGAGAGCATGCCAGGGAGAATTGCAGAGGTCCTGAAGAAGAAGGGTCAACACTGCAAATATTGACTTGCTGCATTAACTCATTCTAACTGTCAATATAAGCTTTTGTTACTCATATGTTTGCAATTATATATTTCTGTCTGTGATAAAAACATCTGTCAAACACACTTAAAAACCAGAGGGTAGCAGGTCATGTGAAAATATAATATTTGTGTCATTCTCAAAACTTTTGGCCATGACTGTAGTCAGCGGGCTCGGGTGTAGTCCAAAATGAACAGGTGGTAGAACAGAAGAAGAGCTGTGCTGAGGAGGAAAGAAGTGTGTATTGCTGTGTCCTATCCCACCTGATAAACTTGGATTGTTTAGTAAAAGCTTGACTGATGCAAAGAAACTGGTGTCCCATGCATTGTGCGGCTGCTCCAGACGACAGAAGACTAGAGGCAGCCGAGACCTGTGGTCTACAAGAGAGTATGATGCACCTTACACTTACAGCACACTAGGACTGGGACAACCTTTGTCTGTAAAGTGCCAGAACGCAACTGGACAGCAGCTTGGTCGAGACTAATGCTCTGCTGCACTTTACACATAGGCCAATCAGTAGCTGGAGGGTGCAGAGCAGGCATCTTCTTAATATGCAAGAACCAGGAGTGGAAGAATCAGAGGAAAAGTATAGAAACACATCACCACTTCAGTATTTATCACCCACTCCTGGTTTGACTTACAAATACTGAGGTAAAAAACTCACCAATTAATTATCTTGTGCACGTGGTCTAAAGCTTTCTTTCTTAAATATGAACTGTTACAAGGTGAGAAGCAGCCCATTTATACTCTTATTTTATTCCTAATGCTCCCATGAGTATGCCACTGTTTGCATTTTTCAAATCCAAAAAAACAGGTCCAGATTTATGGGCCTTTCGTTTAGTGCTACTTTTTATGGTCTTTTCAAGTGGGTGTGGCTCACAGTGTAATAATGCAAAGCAGCTTAAAGACACACCCCAGGAGATTCTGTGAGCCACACCTTATTAGTAAAGGCCATAAATATCAGCACTAAATAAAAAGTCCCATATATCAGTAACCAGATAAAAAAAAAATACCCAGAGGAGCAGCGGGAATAAAAATAGCAAAAACTGCCCACTTTTGACCAGGTGACAGATCACCTTTAAACCAAACCAGCCATTACAAAGCAGAGTTACAGCTCAGAGATTATTATAAAGTCTAAAAATATATAAGTGAAAACTTTGTTTTGTTTTGCCTGGCGGTTCTTTCAATTCTTTTTGACACTTTGACAAAAAAAAGTCAGAGTTTTTGCTATTAGACAACTGTTTGACCCTAATAGTATTTGAGCAGTTTTCATTCGTTTTATCCCACTGGTTCTAAAGATGTAAGATGATGCTGACGGAAAAAGTGTTGCTCTGGGCTACAATACCTGAACATTCTGAACTCCAAGAGTGTAATATAACAGAAATCAGAATATTCAAAATGCATGATATGTGAACCTGGACTAAAAGCTGCAGTCTTTTGAAAATCCTTGTCAAAGAGCAATTTCCTTGCAGTCAGAATATAAATTCAAAAAATGTTCACAATGAACTAGGAATAGTATTACTAAAATTATAGTGCATAGTAATGTATATAGTATATTATATAACATTATAGTAGCAGGTTTGAAATATTTTGAGGTAATATTTTTGCATTAAAAAACACACAAATGCTCTAAAAATCAAATGTGAAAATTGAGATTGTGATGTGGTCTTTTAAGATATCCTTAATGAGAAAAAAACATATATAAATAAATATATATATCTATATATATATATATAGATATATATAGTATACATAATACACACACGCATTGAATCCCAGATGATTCAAAAATTAAAAAAAGAAACAGAACAATGATCCAAGGAATGATAAAGCAGTGTCAGAACAGAGGTAACTGTTCACATTTGTCATACAATTATAGTGTAATAGTTGATTGAAAATCTCACCCTTATTTTTTTCCATCGTCACACCAAGCAACAGATATGGACATTCATTACAGTCTTACAATTAATACAATTATTTTTCACTTTGCTTCTCAGCTCGAACATACTAACTAGGGCATACAGCAGCTTGTTTTATTACAAATATGAAGCCTTTCTTTGATTCACTTTAAATTATTTTCACGTGCCTGTTTTTAGTCATTCCATTTTTACTTTTTAACACTTTTCTGCTTTGTAACTGGGTTTTCTGTCTTCAAACAGAATACTTGTTTCTGTTGTTTTGTATTTGTTGTCTGTATTAACATTTTCACAGATACAGGTCACAGATGAGTGAGGAATAATGCAATAAAAGAGAAATCATAAAACCTCATAAAATCCCCATTATAGAGGTTCATGGTGGAAGCATACACACCGTATACATTTATGTCTACTTTATGTATGGAAATAAAAAAAAAAGAATATTAAACACTGTTTTGGAAAAAAATAGCATATGGATATCAAATAAATATCATAAATGTGATGCGAAACTCGAGTAGTGACTGCAGGTCAGCAACATGCCAGATACACTTGGGGCAAGCCGTCACGCTTATGCACACTAAAGGGAGGAGAACTTTTGCAGAGCGCTTCCCTGGTGCCAATAGCGGGGTGGTTGGTGGCTGGGCACACTGGCCACAGTTGGGGCACACACACCAATAAACTATACCGGGCAGAAACGAACCTAATAAACAAACTTGAAGAGTCAGGCAGCATAAAACAGGATGTAGGAACCAAAGGACACTGTACACAGAGTCAGAGACAAACCAAAGAAACATTCACCAAAGAACTACCAACTGTACCACAGAAACACTACTAAATAATCAGCGGTGAACAAGGGGACATGATGGGTTAACATCTCTCTCATGGATCACCTGGCACCGCTGAGGTAATGCCCAACCTCCACCCTCTGCCCTGAGAGACAGAGGAAGGGGTGAGGATGGCAGAGAGAAAGGAACCTCCCACCACATACTTGAACCAGGATACATACACTGGGGAAAAAGTACTTAGTCAGCCACCAATTGTGCAAGTTCTCCCACTTAAAAAGATGAGAGAGGCCTGTAATTGACATCATAGGTAGACCACAACTATTAGAGTCAAAATGAGAAAACAAATCCAGAAAATCACCTTGTCTGATTTGGCAAGATTTATTTAGCAAATTTTTGTGGAAAATAAGTATTTGGTCATTAACAAAAGTTCATCTCAATATTTTGTTATATATCCTTTGTTGGCAATGACAGAGGTCAAACGTTTTCTTTAAGTCTTCACAAGGTTGGCACACACTGTTGGTGGTATGTTGGCCCATTCCTCCATGCAGATCTTCTCTAGAGCAGTGATGTTTTGGGCCTGACACTGGGCAACAGCGACTTTCAAATCCCTCCAAAAGTTTTCTATGGGGTTGAGATCTGGAGACTGGCTAGGCCACTCCAGGACCTTCATATGCTTCTTACGAAGCCACTCCTTTGTTGCCCTGGTGGTGTGCTCGGGATCATTATCATGCTGAAAGACCCATCCATGTTTCATCTTCAATGCCCTTGCTAATGGAAGGGCACCGATTTTTTTATTTTTCCAGTGATGGAGCTATATGGCGGCTTGTTTTTTGCGGGAAAAGATGACGTTTTCAGTTTTCAGTGGTATCACGTTTATTTATATCCTTATTTATATCCGTCTTTTCGATCGTGTGTTATTTCACATTTTGTTCGGCGGTATGATGATAAAGCATTGTTTTTTTGCCTTTTTCTTTTTTTTTTAATGGTGTTCACTAAAAGGGTTAACTAGTGGGACAGTTTTATAGGTCGGGTCGTTACGGATGCGGCGATACTAAATATGTGTACTTTTATTGTTTAGATTTTTTTTATTCAAATATTTATTAATGGAATAAATATTGATTTTTTTATTATTTATTATTTTTAAAAAAAATTTTGCAATTATTTAAAAACTTTTTTTTATTTAATTCTTACTTTTACACTTTGTCACACTATGGGACACTCATTTTGTGCAGGCGGATCGCTTCTATAGAATGCAGATCTGCATGCTATAGACGCTGTCAGCGCTGCATGCATCTTACACTGACCTGAGAGCCTTCCTGATCATGCACTGCGCATGACAGGAAGTCTCTCAGGTCTGGAGACCCGGATGTCGTCATGACGACATCGAGTCTCCATGGCATGCTGCGGGGTCTCCGATCCAAATGCAGAGGGGCTGTCAGCCCCTGTGCTGGCTCCAGAACGCTGCGATCATGTTTGATCACAGTGTTCCCGGGGTTAAAGTGCCGAGAGCGGTCTGTGACCACTCCTGGCACTTAGTGCCAGGTGTCAGCTGTGAGAATCAGCTCACACCCAGCGGCGATCAGCAGCGATCCCCCCCGTGAGCGCCGCTGATCGCCCATGACGTACTATCCTGCCCATGGGCATTAAGGGGTTAAAGTTCAGTGCCCCCCAAAAAAACATGATGCAACTTCCTTAGGTTTCCGCACCAAAACCTGATAAATACGTTTTTTGCTGTGATTTTGCACTTACCCATTGCTTTCTATGGGCAAAAAAAACACTGAAAGTGCCATGCTGCTTCTAAACTGCAGCACTTTTCCAATTTAGTCAGACAAAAAACAATATGTGTGCATGAGATTTCTGATGCTGTTTTATTAGCCATTCATAGATTGTCATTTTAAGTGTGAAACTGAAAATATTCACAAATATAAAGCTTTGGAAATAAGCATTTAAAAATCTTCCAGAACATATCTTGCAGGATGAAAGAAATAAAAAAATTATGCTTCCTTGCTTTAATGTTTTAGGCTTTGATTCAGAGTGTGTAGCAGCAATCACAAACCCTCTATCATTCCTATGCTAAATATTTTCTTGCAAGCAGAAAGCTTAAAGATCACAGATGAATGGATGCAAAATAAGATAGACTACCCATAAAATATGTCGGACTTCACGTTGAATTGCAGAACAGCTAACAATGTGTGATATGCGACATAGAAGTTTATTCTGAAAATGTAACAAGCGTTGGTGGCTGTGTACAATTAGGCAGACGGTTATGGAGAGGGCAAAAACCTGTCATGTAATCACATTTAAATATTTAGAAAAACCTGTTCCCTGCTTATCTACTGTGTGGCTAAGCTCTTGAAGAAACGTGGAATCCAGATGTTACAAGTTAATAAATGGATACTTTACACTTAAAAGCACTTACATTATTTTAAGAAATGAAGGTCAGTCAGTCCGAAAAATTGGGAAAACTTTGAAAGTGTCCCCAAGTGCAGTTGCAATAACCATCAAGCGCTACAAAGGAACTGGCTCACATGAGGACCGCCCCAGGAAAGGAAAACCAAGGGTCACCTCTGCTTCTGAGGATAAGTTTATCCGAGTCACCAGACTCAGAAATCGCAGGTTTACAGCAGCTCAGATTAGAGACCAGGTCAATGCCACACAGAGTTCTAGCAGCAGATACATCTCACCAACTGTTAAGAGGAGACTTTGTGCAGCAGGCCTTCATGGTAAAATAGCTGCTAGGAAACCACTGCTAAGGACAGGCAACAAGCAGAAGAGACTTTTTTGGGCTAAAGAACACAAGGAATGGAAATTAGACCAGTGGAAATCTGTGCTTTGGTCTGATGAGTCCAAATTTGAGATCTTTGGTTCCAACCACCGTGTCTTTGTGCGACGCAGAAAAGGTGAACGGATGGACTCTACATGCCTGGTTCCCACCATGAAGCATGGAGGAGGAGGTGTGATGGTGTGGGGGTGCTTTGCTGGTGACACTGTTGGGGATTTATTCAAAATTGAAGGCATACTGAACCAGCATGGCTACCACAGCATCTTGCAGCGGCATGCTATTCCATCCGGTTTGCGTTTAGTTGGACCATCATTTATTTTTCAACAGGACAGTGATCCCAAATACACCTCCAGGCTGAGTAAGGGCTATTTGACCAAGAAGGAGAGTGATGGGGTGCTACGCCAGATTACCTGGCCTCCACAGTCACCAGACCTAAACCCAATCGAGACGGTTTGGGGTGAGCTGAGCCGCAGAGTGAAGGCAAAAGGGCCAACAAGTGCTAAGCATCTCTGGGAACTCCTTCAAGACTGTTGGAAGACCATTTCCGGTGACTACCTCTTGAAGCTCATGAAAAAAATGCCAAGAGTGTGCAAAGCAGTCATCAAAGCAAAAGGTGGCTACTTTGAAGAACCTAGAATATAAGACATATTTTCAGTTGTTTCACACTTTTTCATTAAGTATATAATTTCAAATGTGTTAATTCATAGTTTTGATGCCTTCAGTGTGAATGTACAATTTTCATAGTCATGACAATACAGAAAAATCTTTAAATGAGAAGGTGTGTCCAAACTTTTGGTCTGTACTGTATATATATATATATATATATATATAATATATATACACACTGCTCAAAAAAATACAGGAGCCAACAAATGAATTACTGCCTGTTCTTCTATGTACCGTATTTTTCGGACTGTAAGACGCACCGGACCATAAGATGCACCCCAAATTTTCAGAAGGAAAATTGGGAAAAAAAAATAATGTGTCAAATGGGGGTCCGTCTTACAGTCTGAATTTAGCTTACCACTGTGTGGGGTGGTTGGGCACTGTGGGGTGGTTGGGCACTATGGGGTGGCTGTGTTATGTGGGGTGGCTGTGTTATGTGGGGTGGCTGTGTTCTGTGGGGTGGCCAGGGTGGCCATATACTCACAAATCCGGGGCGGCGGCGCTCCCAATGCAGCTTGGCTGCGATGCGGTGGTGGTGTCCGGGCAGCAGCGGGCCTCTGGGCTGCGTGGGGGGCTCCGCCGGCATCTCGTCCCAGCCGGAAAGCCCCCCCGCAGCTGCGACGCGGTGCCGGTGCCTCCGGTGGCGGTCCCGATACAATGTGTGGTGCGGTGGTGGTGTTCGGGCAGCAAGCGGGCCTCTGGGCTGCGTGGGGGGCTCCGCCAGCATCTCGTCCCAGCCGGAAAGCCCCCCCGCAGCTGCGACGCGGTGCCGGCATGAGGAATGGCCGCCTGGGGCCTCCGGCAAGATGGCCGCCGCATACTCTCGTTCAAATCTCGGCAACGAGATCTCTTCCCTCAGGACAAGATCTCGTTGCCGAGATTTGAATGAGAGTATGCGGCGGCCATCTTGCCGGAGGCCCCAGGCGGCCATTCCTCATGCTGGCACCGCGTCGCAGCTGCGGGGGGGCTTTCCGGCTGGGACGAGATGCCGTCGGAGCCCCCCACGCAGCCCAGAGGCCCGCTTGCTGCCCGGACACCACCACCGCATCGCAGCCAAGCTGCATTGGGAGCGCCGCCGCCACTGAACTTTCCGGTATGTTGCGACCATAAGACGCACCCCCATTTTCCCCCAAAATTTTGGGGGAAAAAAGTGCGTCTTATGGTCCAAAAAATACGGTACTTCTCTAGACAATATAAAGATATATATATATAATATATTTATATATATATATATTGTAGGGATCCGCTCTGGTAGGCAGGGGCCGGGCCGCAGTAATGAGGCAAACACACAGGCTTTCAATTCAAAGTTCAGTGGTTTTAATAACGGGTTCACAAGTCCAGATAACAAAAATCAAAAATAGATCATAACATACTCCAGTTTGGAGAACCACTGGTCCCAGACTCACCCTTGTTGGGACAGGCTTAACTAAGCGGCTGCAGGCCAGCAGGGACCGCCAGGTGCCATTCCGGGTGGTCTGGTACTTGCTTCCTGGTGCACACTGACACACTGTAACAGAAATCACTTCTTCCAGGCTGACTCCAGCCAAACTCCTTCCTTCCACACCCACATACTACAACAGCTCCTTGTTAAATAGGCCTAGTCCACACCCTCAGGTGAGGTACACATCAGCTGACCTGATCACGTGACTATGACCTCATCACAGGTCCTTGTGATCAGGGAAAATCCTGACAAAACTTCAGTCTGCTAGGAGAAATATATCTCCCATCCATCAAGACCCCCTTTGGTGTACCACATACCTCCCTCATTTGTTCAACCTTAGGAGGGTGGACACATGACATACAGTGAACTCTGGACAGTGCATCTGCGTTCCCCTGTAATTTGCCTGCCCGATGTTCTACTGAAAATTTGAAATTTTGCAGGGACAGAAACCACCTGGTGACTCGTGCATTTCTCTCTTTGGCTTGACTCATCCAAGTCAGAGGGGAATGATCAGTTACCAACCAAAACGTTCTCCCCAACAGATAGTAGCGCAATGACTCCAATGCCCACTTGATGGCCAGGCACTCTCTCTCTACAATGCTGTATCTGGTTTCAGCTGGAGTAAGCTTTCGACTCAGGAAACTGATGGGATGCTCCTCCCCGTTAACCTCCTGAGACAGCACAGCACCCAGACCTACCTCTGAGGCATCAGTCTGGACAATGAATTCTCTTTTGAAGTCGGGTGTGATCAGAACTGGTGACCCACACAGTGCCCCTTTTAGTTTTACAAATGCTTCTTCAAACTGATCATTCCAGCGCACCATTACTGACTTCCTCCCTTTCAGGCAGTCAGTTAACGGCGCCGACAGGGTTGCAAAATTGGGAATAAACCGCCGGTAATATCCCACTAACCCCAAAAACCCTTTCACTTGTTTTGTGGTGAGGGGACGGGGCCAATTTTGGATTGCCTCCACTTTGTTTATTTGGGGTTTGATAACTCCTCTCCCAATCACATACCCCAGGCACCGAGCTTCCTCCAACCCTATGGAACACTTCTTTGGGTTGGCAGTTAGCCCTGCTTGTCTCAGAGAATCTATCACCGCCTGTGCCTTGGCTAAGTGACTTTCCCAGTCTGTACTGTACACCACAATAGGCCGCGGCATATCGGCGATGAGGACGAAGAACAACGCCCATTAACCTCTGAAATGTCGCTGGAGCGCCATGCAACCCGAAGGGTAGGACTATATACTGGAACAGTCCCTCGGGTGTTACAAAAGCTGTTTTCTCTCTCGCTGCTTTTGTTAGGGGCACCTGCCAATAACCTTTTGTGAGGTCAATGACTGAAAAATACCGGGCCTGCCCAAACCGCTCTATTAACTCATCGACCCGGGGCATGGGGTAGGCGTCAAATTTAGAAATTTCATTCAGTTTTCTGAAGTCATTAAAGAACCTTAGTGTCCCATCTGGTTTTGGTATTAGGACTATTGGGCTGGCCCACTCACTCTGGGATTCTTCAATGACCCCTAACTGCAGCATCTTTTTTACCTCTTCCGAGATGGCTTGTCGTCGGGCCTCAGGCACCCGATATGGCTTTAATCGGACTTTGACCTGCGTCTCCGTGACAATGTCATGTTGGATTAGGGCGGTACGGCCAGGGAGCTCCGAAAAAACATCGGTATTTCGGCTAACAAACTCTCGGACTTCCTGAACTTGTCTAGGAGACAAAGTGTCTGCTATTTTGACGGCGGAGAGGACTTCTCTTGCCTTCTCCTGAGGCAAGGAAGCCTTCTCTACTGGAAATGCAGACCGTGGACAATCCTCACCAAGCAGGTCTCTGTCTTTCCATGGTTTGAGCAGATTCACATGGTATACCTGTTCTGGCTTTCTCCGCCCTGGTTGGTGTACTTTATAGTTTACGGGACCCACCTTCTCCATGATCTTGAAGGGTCCCTGCCACCTTGCAAGGAACTTACTATCCACTGCAGGCACAAGTACCAACACCCGATCCCCAGGGTTAAAGGACCTTACCCGTGCCTCCAGGTTATAGACCTGCCTCTGTGACCTTTGTGCTGCTTCCATATGTTCTCGGACTAATGGTAGGACTGTCTCCATTCTCTCTTGCATTTTGGCCACATGTTCTATCACACTTTTGTGGGGAGTTGGTTGGTTTTCCCAGGCCTCTTTAGCTATATCGAGTAAGCCACGGGGATGTCTGCCATATAATAGTTCGAATGGCGAGAACCCCGTAGATGCCTGGGGCACCTCCCGCACTGCAAACATCAGGTATGGCAACAAGAGATCCCAGTCCTTACCATCTTTAGAGACTGCTTTTTTCAACATATTCTTCAGGGTTTTATTGAACCTTTCTACCAAACCATCTGTTTGGGGATGATAGACCGATGTGCGCAACTGTTTAACACTTAACAAGTGGCAGAGTTCCTTCATGATTTTTGACATAAAGGGGGTCCCCTGGTCTGTTAAGATTTCTTGAGGGATTCCCACCCGAGAGAACATACCCATGAGTTTCTTTTGCGATCAGTTTGGCAGAGGTGTGGAGCAGGGGAATAGCCTCAGGATACCTGGTAGCGTAATCTAGAACTACGAGGATGTGTTGGTGACCCCTTGCTGATTTATTAACAGGCCCCACCAGATCCATGGCTATTCTCTCAAACGGGACCTCTATAATTGTAATGGCACAAAGTGACTCCGAAAATGAGGCTGCGGACTGGTTACCTGGCACACGGGACAAGAGTTATAATACTGTTTAACTTCTTCATAGACCCCTAGCCAGTAAAACCATTGTAGAATTCTGTCTAGGGTTTTCTTTTGGCCCAAATGACCACCTAGTACATGCGCATGCACTAAGTCCATTACCAACCTCCGATAGGACTGCGGTACCAGGAATTGCTCGACAATTTCCCGATGTATTTTCTCAACCCAATACAGCAAATCTTGGTTCAGCTCGAATCGGGGAAATACTGTAGCTGCCCCGGGGTGTTGGGGTTCCCCATTGACAACCAGTACATTTTCCGGGGCTCGAGCCAACGTAGGGTCCCGAAATCACTTCTTCCAGGCTGACTCCAGCCAAACTCCTTCCTTCCACACCCACATACTACAACAGCTCCTTGTTAAATAGGCCTAGTCCACACCCTCAGGTGAGGTACACATCAGCTGACCTGATCACGTGACTATGACCTCATTACAGGTCCTTGTGATCAGGGAAAATCCTGACCAAACTTCAGTCTGCTAGGAGAAATATATCTCCCATCCATCAAGACCCCCTTTGGTGTACCACAATATATACAGTCCCTGACAGAAGTTATGTCGCTTATCCATATTATGTAAATCAAAGCTTATAACCTGATGTTAAATTCATCCATTGGTTTTATAAATTACTCTTTTGAAAGCTGAAACCCTCCCAAATTTGGTTTAGGTTAAGAAAATAAATTGGCATCAATGCTGAAACATTGATCATTTAATGAACACAGAATGGTCAGGTTTTGGCAAGACAAAAGTTTTGTCACCTGGTCATATAATGCACCCAATCCTAGTTTACATCCTCACCAGTGCTCAGTAAATGATCGGTTAATTAGTGGGTGTGTATAAAAAGAAACCCAGCACCCCAGACCTTCACTTGAACTGCAACTTGAGCTCTGACAACATGTCAAAAATCCACCCTGCAACCAAATCCTTGATTATCAAGAGGCTGAAGACCAGATCCACTGCAGAGGTGGCTGGCACCTTTGGTGTGTCTCAGCGTCAAGTACAAAGAATTAAAAAAAGATTTGAAGAGACTGGAGATGGGTATCACGGAGTGGATAGCAAGAGAACTCACCAGTGCAATCTCCCGGAAGACGTGTGCAGAAGAAAGCTTCAGGCTCCTAGGAACGCAGGGTGAGCAAGGCAGGAAAGAGATGGTTTCAGGGCCTGAATCACCTGACAGTTGAGGGGCGTGGCTTCAGCTCCAGGGAGCTAGAAGCTGAGGGAAAACTCCTAGAAAGGTAACTACGGGACAGAGTTACCCAGGGCACAGACAGAGAAGTAAATCAGAACAAGCCAAGGTCAAAGCACGAGAAGACAGTACAGTACAAAGGATGAGACAGAACGGATAGTCGGGGCCAGGCAGAGGTCAAAACCAAACAGAACAGCGAAGGTACAGAAACAGAATCCAACAAGCAGTATCCAGAGATCAGACCGAGTCAAAACCAAAGTATCAGGCAAACCAGAACACAGCACAAACACACTCTGCCAAGGGCGAAAGTATAACTGACAGGGATTGGAGCTTCCCAGGGCTATAAGAAGCTCTCCCCGAACCAAGGAGAGGCCACAATAATAAGCCCCAGGTGTGCAGGTAAGAGCTTGCACTGGGATCAAAACCTTAACCCCTATCGTGCAGGTCAACCCTGCACTGGGATCATGACAGTACCCCCCTCTCAACGGGGGGCCTCTGGACCCCCAGGCTTGCCCGGGAACCTGGCATGGAAAGCCCGAACCAGGCGATCCGCATGCATCAAACGGGCCGGCACCCAGGATCTGTCCTCCGGTCCATACCCCTTCCAATGAACCAGGTACTGTACCGACCGCTGCACCAACCTGGAGTCAACGATATGCTCAATCTCATATTCCATGTGTCCCTCAACCAAAACAGGAGGAGCAGCGGACTCGGACTCCCCCTGGACTGCCTCAAAAGGTTTCAGTAGGGATTTATGGAAGACGTTAGGGATCTTGAATGAGACTGGAAGACACAACCTGTAAGCCACTGGATTGATCTTTTCCACAATCTTGTATGGGCCAATGAACTTGGGGCCCAGCTTGGCTGATGGAACCTTCAACTTAATGTTTCGCGTGGAGAGCCAAACTTTCTCTCCAACCCGAAACATAGGACCTGGTGTTCTTTTCCTGTCAGCGAAAAACTTGTACCTGCCTTGAGACCTGGATATATTCCGCTGGACCTCCGCCCATGTATTCTTTAATCGCTGAACAGACCCCTCTGCCCCTGGACACCCAGAATCCAAATGAGAAAACTCACCAAAATGAGGACTAAAACTATAATTGATCAGGAAAGGAGACATACCAGTAGATTGGCTCACCCGACTATTGAAGGCGAATTCCGCCAACGGCAGTACATCACACCAGTCATTCTGTCTTGCAGAAGTCAGACATCTGAGGATCTGTTCCAGAGACTGATTAGTGCGTTCCGTCTGACCATTGCTCTCAGGATGGTATGCAGACGAAAAAGACAGAGACATCCCCAATTTCTTGCAGAAAGCACGCCAAAACTTTGCCACAAACTGCACTCCACGATCAGACACCACATTCAGGGGTACCCCATGCAACCGGATAACATGCTGTACAAACAATCTGGACAAAGTCTCAGCCGAGGTTAGTGCGGATAAGGGTACAAAATGAGCCTGCTTCGAAAACCTGTCCACCACTACCCATACCACAGTATTGCCCTTGGACGGAGGAAGATTAGTAATAAAATCCATGGACAAGTGAGTCCATGGCCTTTCGGGAACTGCCAAGGGCATCAGTTCCCCAGCCGGCCGGCTATGTGAGTTTTTAGAACGAGCGCAGACCCCACAACCAGAAACAAATTTTTTTATGTCAGAACTAAGAGTAGGCCACCAAAAGATCCTAGCCACCGCCCGACATGTGGCAGATATACCAGGGTGAGCACTGAGCTTGGATTCATGGAACTCCTGGAGGAGTTTAAGCCGAAGCTGCTCTGGGACAAACAACTTACCCCCTGGCTTGGCAGCAGGGGCCAGAGACTGGGCCCCCTCAATCTCCTGTTCCAACTCAGACGAGACCCCTGCCAACACAACCCCAGGGTGAAGAATGGAGGAAGGTGGCTCAGGGGGAGACACCGGATGAAAACTGCGAGATAAGGCATCAGCCTTGATATTCTTTGACCCCGGACGAAACGTAATAGTAAACTGAAAACGGGAAAAAAAAAGTGACCAACGGGCCTGTCTGGGCGTTAGTCTCTTAGCAGACTCAATATAAGATAAATTTTTGTGGTCGGTAATCACAGTAACCGAGTGACTGGCCCCCTCCAAAAAGTGCCTCCATTCTTCAAACGCTAACTTGACCGCAAGAAGCTCTCTATTGCCAACATCGTAATTCCTCTCAGCAGCAGAGAATTTCCTGGAAAAAAAAGCACATGGCCTGAGGTTGGTCAGAGTGGCAGGACCTTGGGACAACACAGCACCCACCCCCACCTCAGAGGCGTCCACTTCCACAATAAATGGTTTGGACGGATCTGGCTGTACCAACAAAGGAGCAGTCATAAAGCATTTTTTCAGACTAGCAAAGGCCTCTTTTGCGAGCGAGGACCAATTTTTCACATCCGCACCTTTGCATGTTAAATCTGTGAGTGGTTTGACCACCTGCGAAAACCCCCGAATAAATTTGCGGTAGTAATTGGCGAACCTCAAGAAGCGCTGGAGCCCTTTAAGATCTCGGGGTTGTACCCAATCAGCAATGGCCTGCACCTTCTTGGGGTCCATACAAAAACCCTCACAGGACACAATCAATCCCAAAAAAGATAATTCTTGAACAAAAAACACACACTTCTCCAATTTAGCAAACAGAAGATTTTCCCTAAGTCTTTGGAGAACAGTTCGTACATGATTCATATGAGAATGACTGTCGGGAGAATATATTAGAATATCATCTAAGTAGATAACAACAAAACGACCAATGAGATCAGAAAACACTACATTGATGAAATTCTGAAATATGGCGGGAGCATTGGTAAGACCAAACGGCATGACTAAATTTTCAAAAAGTCCCTCGGATGTGAGGAACGCAGTTTTCCATTCATCCCCCTTCCTGACCCTTATCAAATTATATGCTCCCCGAAGATCCAGTTTAGAGAACCATTTTGCCCCTGTTAGTTGGTTACATAAATCAGGAATCAACGGAAGGGGATACGTATTTCGTACAGTAATCTTATTTACTTTACGAAAGTCGAGACAGGGACGTAGATCGCCATCTTTTTTCTTCACAAAAAAGAACCCCGCCGCCACAGGTGAAACTGAGGGACGTATGTGTCCTTCATAGCTAAGCGCTCAGGTCCAGACAAATTAAACAGACGGGCTTTAGGTAGTTTAGCCCCCGGACTAGCTCGTTGGCGCAGTCAAAGGGTCTATGTGGCGGCAACGTCTCGGCCTCGCTTTCTGAGAACACATCTTCGAAGTCTTTCAGGTACTCCGGAATACCTTCCAGCTCGACAGATGACACAGACACAGATTTAACAGGTTTAACCAGCAGTGCAGATTCATAACATAACTTAGAATCATTAAACCCCCATTGAACAATCTCCCCCGTTTTCCAGTTAATAACTGGATTATGGCGTTGTAACCAGGGCATGCCCAACACCAACCCTGCTGGTAGATTGTCCAGAACAAAACAACTTAATTTTGCCTCGTGAGCAGCGCCCACTCTGAGCGAAAACAAGTCAGACATAAAGAGAATTCCCTCTTTTGTGAGGGGGAGGAGTCAATGGCCACCACCTTGATCGGAGCCTTAAGCCTAGCTGTCCCTATCTTGCAGCGTGTGACCAATTGAGAGTCAATCAGATTGATGAAGGACCCGCAGTCCACAAAGGCTGTGGAGGAAAAAGAATAACCGTCCACTAACAGTTCCACATGAAGCAACACCTTAGAGAACGAGGAAAAGTGTACCTGAGGGTCTGAGTAGTCTCCTCGATGACTACCCAGACCTAGTCGTTTCCCGCCGACCGGGTTGAGGACAGGCAGACAGGACACTCCTTTTTCCAATGTCCAGCTTTACCGCAGTAAAAGCACAACTGTTCTTCCCGACGACGTTTTCTCTCCTTTTCCTTCAGAGTGATAGCGCCCACGTCCATGGGCTCAGAGACAGTCTCTTTTCCACTGGGGAACAATGTAGTCTCCACCTGCATCACCCCCCTGGCCCGCAACCTGCGGTCCATCCGGACGGCCTGGATCATGGCGTCCTCGAGAGAGTTAGGTGGGGGGTGTAACGCCAAAGCATCCTGCAACCGCTCGGACAAGCCTCTGCGAAATAGTCCTCGGAGGGCGGCGTCCTCCCAAGAAATCTCTGCAGCCCAGCGGCGGAACTCAGTACAAAACCACTCGGCCGAGTGCTTCCCCTGACAGACGCTCATCACCATGTCCTCTGCCAATCGCACTCGGTCAGGCTCATCGTATATGTGCCCGAGGGCCTCAAAGAATGCATTCACCGACACTCTCTCAGGGGCAGTGGGAGGAAGGGAAAATGCCCATGCTTGTGGGGACCCTCTTAATAAAGACATGATGACCCCTACCCTCTGACTTTCATCCCCAGAGGACCGTGGTCTCAAACTAAAAAAAAGTTTGCAACCCTCCATGAAGATCCTAAACTCCTTTTTGTTCCCAGAAAAGAAGTCAGGCAGTTTAACAGGTGGATCTGAGGACACGAGCGCAACATCACTCGCCATAGCCCTCAGAGAACCAGCAGATAAAGCCCCCTGCACAGTCTCAGAAACCTGGCACTGTGAACACGACAGCGCTTGCTGTTCTAGAGATAAGTCCTGAAACATCTGACTCAGATTTTTCATCTGTTCGGACAGCGACTGTATGGGATCCATAACTCTCTGCACAACCTGCGCCCCAAACACAGCCGTGAAGCAAAAAAAAAACAAAAAAAAACTTAGTGGCCAGTTATAATATCACGGAGTGGATTGCAAGAGAACTCACCAGTGCAATCTCCCGGAAGACGTGTGCAGAAGAAAGCTTCAGGCTCCTAGGAACGCAGGGTGAGCAAGGCAGGAGAGAGATGGTTTCAGGGCCTGAATCACCTGACAGTTGAGGGGCGTGGCTTCAGCTCCAGGGAGCTAGAAGCTGAGGGAAAACTCCTAGAAAGGTAACTACGGGACAGAGTTACCCAGGGGCACAGACAGAGAAGTAAATCAGAACAAGCCAAGGTCAAAGCACGAGAAGACAGTACAGTACAAAGGATGAGACAGAACGGATAGTCGGGGCCAGGCAGAGGTCAAAACCAAACAGAACAGCGAAAGTACAGAAACAGAATCCAACAAGCAGTATCCAGAGATCAGACCGAGTCAAAACCAAAGTATCAGGCAAACCAGAACACAGCACAAACACACTCAGGGGTCAACACACTCTGCCAAGGGCGAAAGTATAACTGACAGGGATTGGAGCTTCCCAGGGCTATAAGAAGCTCTCCCCGAACCAAGGAGAGGCCACAATAATAAGCCCCAGGTGTGCAGGTAAGAGCTTGCACTGGGATCAAAACCTTAACCCCTATCGTGCAGGTCAACCCTGCACTGGGATCATGACAATGGGTTTGACAAGCCCAGGTCCGGCAGACCCTGTAAGACAACTGCTCAGGAGGAACGATTGTTTGTTAGAAAATCCAAAGCAAGCCCCTCTTCCACTGCAGCAGAGCTCCAATAGGCCTGGTCACCTCAAGTCCCTGTGTCAACTAGAACAGTTTGTAGGATTCTGTCTTGAAATGGCCTCCATGGTCGATTCAGTGCCCAGAAGCCAGCACTAAACAAAAGGTAAATAAAAAAACGTGTGGCATTTGCAAAGTCCCACAGCCTGCTAAACAGATGGACGCTGGAAAAGTGGCAGAAGGTGGATTTCTCTGATGAATCTTCAGTAGAATTACACCACAGCCACCGCAAATACTGCAGGAGACCTACTGGAGCCCATATGGATCCAAAATACACCCAGAAAACAGTTAAATTTGGTGGTGGAAAGATCATGGTCTGGGGTTAAATTCAGTATGGGGTGTGCGAAACATTTGCAAGGTGGAAGGCAATATCAATAGCGTAAAATATCAAGAAGTATTAGCTACCTCTTACATTCCAAATCATAAAAGGGGTCAAATTTTGCAGCAGGATGGTGCTCCATCTCAATCATCCATCTCTATAACAAAGTTCCTCCAGGCAAGAAAGATCAAGGTGCTCAAGGACTGGCCAGCTCAGTCACCAGACATGAACATCATTGAGCATGTTTGGGGTAGGATGAAAGAGGAAGCTTGGAAGACAAAACCAAAGAATCTAGATGAACTCTGGGAGGCATGTAAGACTGCATTCTTTGCTATTCCTGATGACTTCATTATTAAATTGTATGAATCATTGTTGAACCGCATGGATGCAGTCCTTCAAGCTCATGGAAGTCACACAAAATATTAAATATGACTCTAATAGCACCACAACTTAATTCACCAATGTTATGCAACATATATTTGAATTTTAAGATAATTATTTGTTTGAATATCACATTACTTTCTGTGGGCGACAAAACTTTTGTCTTGCCAAAATCTGACCATTCATTAAATGATCAATATTTCAGCATTGATGCCAATTTATTTTCTTAACCTAAACCAAATTTGGGAGGGTTTCAGCTTTCAAAAGAGTAATTTATACAACCAATGGATGAATTTAACGTCAGGTTATAAGCTTTGATTTACATAACATGGATAAGCGACATAATTTCTGTCAGGGACTGTACACTGCTCAAAAAAATAAAGGGAACACTCAAATAACACATCCTAGATCTAAATGAATGAAATATTCTCATTGAATACTGTGTACTGTGTACAAAGTTGAATGTGCTGTCAACATAATCACACAAAAATCATCAATGGAAATCAAATTTTGGAACCAATGGAGGCCTGGATTTGGAGAGACCCCCAAAATGAAAGTGGGAACAAGTTTAAATGAAAATCAAAACAAGACAAAATTAAAGTGGAAGCAAGTCAAAATGATGCTCAGTATTGTATGTGGCCTCCACGTGCCTGTATGACCTCCCTACAACACCTGGGCATGCTCCTGATGAGGTTGCAGATCCACTGCCAAACCGGTCATGCTGAAGGATGTCGCAGGCAGCAGGTTCACACTCAGCACATGTGACAGACGTGACAGAGTCTGGAGGCACCGTGGAGAGTGATCTGCTGCCCGCAACATCCTTCAGCATGACCGATTTGGCAGTGGGTCAGTAATGGTGTGGGGTGGCATTTCTTTGGAGGGCCACACAGCCCTCCATGTGCTCGCCAGAGGTAGCCTGACTGCCATTAGGTACTGAGATGAGATCCTCAGACCCCTTGTGAGACCATATGCTTGTGCGGTTGGCCCTGGGTTCCTCCTAATGCAGGACAATGCCAGACCTCATGTGGCTGGAGTGTGTCAGCAGTTCCTGCAAAATGAAGGCATTGAAGCTATGGACTGGCCTGCCCGTTCCCCAGATCTGAATCCGACTGAGCACATCTGGGACATCATGTCTCGCTCCATCCACCAACATCACATTGCACCACAGACTGTCCAGGAGTTGATGGATGCTTTAGTCCAGGTCTGGGAGATCTCTCAGGAGAACATCCGCAACCTCAGGAGCATGCCCAGGCGTTGTAGGGAGGTCATACAGGCACGTGGAGGCCACTCACAATACTGAGCATCATTTTTACTTGTTTCCACTTTTATTTTGGGGGTGTCTCCAAATCCAAGCCTCCATTGGTTCAAAAATTTGATTTCCATCGTTGATTTTTGTGTGATTATGTTGATAGCACATTCAACTTTGTACACAACAAAGTATTCAATGAGAATATTTCATTCATTTAGATCTAGGATGTGTTCTTTGAGTGTTCCCTTTATTTTTTTGAGCAGTGTATATATATATATATATATGTCTTTATATTGTCTAGAGAAATACATAGAAGAACAGGCAGTAATTCATTTGTTGGCTCCTGTAAAATCTCTGCAGGAGCCGACATGATAGAAAACATGGTTTACATACGTAAATTCATGCAGAATAGTTAGATTTATAGATGTCAGTGACTAATAGAGTTAGAATAGTGTGTATGTACAATTTTGGACCTGTATGTATTTAATAAAAGAATGTTTTCATGGAAAAAAATGGAGTGGGCTCCAGTGCAATTTTCTGCGCCAGAGAGGGAAAGCCAGTGAAAAAAAACAGTGTACAATGTACAATGCAACCGCCTTAGTCGTGATGAGACCTAATGTGTGTTTCAGAGTACCAAAGACTATTTTTGCAGCTGAGATTACTATGAAGCTCGACGAGAGTCACTGATCACAGCTGTGCTCTAAAGGAGCAGCCAACGCTGAAGAAAATAAATAGCAGGTAAGCATCACCTATTGTGTAGCAGCCAAAATATAGATTTTTTTTCAGACAGGATCCAGGCTTTTCTCCAGAGAATAAGACTTCTGCCATCGCCCAGCAACAGATGTTCATCACATTTTAAAGTCAATTATATGAATAAAAAGATCAAATGCATATTAGATTTACTGCTTTATTGTACACAGTCCAAACACTACTAACATATTAAATGTATAGACTGCAAAGACAAGGAAAGGTTTACAGTTCCTTCATTACACTCTCAATTTCCATCATTTCTGCCCTTCTCTATCTTCCTTTTATTATTTTTCTTCTTTCTTACACCACTGAGAGGTAAGCCTTCACGGCACAGAGATAATGATGTGTTATTATGTCCTATTGCTAATGTGATATCGTATTGCCTAATTTATCTGTATTACGCAAAAAAATGCATGACTTTTTATCTATTTGTTGAGGCTTTATAAAATTACCATATAAATGGTATTGAAATATATGAGTTAGGTGCAGTGTTTTATTCTGAACACTAGAAATCTATAACATTTAGAATCATTATTTCCCAAATTATAATCTATGACACACAAGCTTTATTCCAGCTCGGCTTTCCTTCCATCATCAAGGAGCCGCAGTCAGATGTCAACCAGCAGGGAGGTTTGATTTTTCACAAACATAACAGCGTATCTTCAAGGCCAATACTTAGCTTGACAACTCTGCAGACTTAAAACACCCAAACCCATCAAGTTCTCTGTGGTTAGAGATTTGAGCTGCAGACGTCTTGTTTGATGCCCATATCTCCTGCTGTTCCCTGAAGGAAAACTGTGTTTCAAGTTTTTTTTATTTGGGCCTATTTTCCTCAGGGATAAATCAACCTTATTAGAGACCAAATATTTCTTCACATGTTTATTTTCCTTCTAGGGGGATCAAACTCTTCTGAATTAATTTGAAACTTCATACTGATATACTATATGGACTAAAGTATTGGGACAACAACATATTACACCTACAGGAGCTTTCATGACATCTCATTCTAAATCTATAAGCATAATTTCTGAAGTTGGTCCTCCCTTTGCAGCTAAACCAGCTTCCACTCTTTTAAGGAAAGTCTTTCTACACAATTTTGGAGTGTTTGTGAGAATTTTTACCTATTCATCTAGAAGAGCATTTTGTGAGGTCAATAATGTTGGAAGAGATGGCCTAGCTCACAATCTCCAGTACTTAATAGTCCCAAAAGTAATAACTGTGGTAAGGTCAGGACTTTGTGTGGGCCATTTAAGTTTTTCAACACCAAATGTATTCAACCAAGTCTTTATGGACCTTGCAATGTGTACTAAAGCACAATCATGTTAGATCAGAAAAGGGCCTTTCCCAAACTGTTCCCACAAAAGTTGAAGCATACAGTTGTCCAATAATTCTTGTTATGTTAAAACACCAATATTAACCCCTTCACTTAAACTAGAAGCCAACAATTGAAAAACAACCGCTTATTACTTGCTGTCTTCCACTAAACTTTTAAAAATCAAGACAGATAACATTCTTCTTGCACTCGCCAAATCCAGAGTCACATATCCGTTTGCTAGACAGGAAAACGCAATTCATTACCCCACTGGGAGAAGTTTCTCTTTGTGGAAATCACCAAGTTAGAATAGGGAAATTTATAGGAGTAAAATCTATCCCTTTGGAAAGCTAAAATCCTTAAACACGTGACTGCAAATGGAGCTTCTGGTTTGGCTTCCTATCCCAACTCATGTGACAAGGACAGATCCTGACTTTTAGGATTGCTACTTTCACTAGGCCCTACAGTCCCTGTTTACTTCCTCTCTGAAGAGACTAAGTGCATCATTACTCAACAGGACATTTTGTCCACTGCTCCGGAGTCTAATGGCTACTCTACTCTATCCGACGCTTGGCATTTTGCTTGAATTTATGACTTGCATGGTGTTGCTCAGCCATGGAAACCCATGCCATGAAGTTCCTGGCGTACAGTTTTTGTGTTGATGTTAATGCCAGAATAGGTTTGCAACTGTGCAGGCAGAACATTGGTGACTTTTATGCACTGTGCACCTCAGCGATCCCACTCTATAATTTTACTTGGTCTGCTACGTTTCCATGGTCTATGTGAGTAGCTGTAGTTACTAAGCACTTCGAGTTTTAAATAATACCATTCATAGTTGATCATAGAATATTTTTGATGAATGAAATTTCACTAACTGACTTGTCATGTGCCAGTGAATGGGAATTCTTAAGAGATGCCCATGTGTCTTTTTGAATGATTTTGTAACGTATCTTTGTCTTGAAAAAGCCGGTGGGTTCACATATATGTGCACAGTTTAACGGTGTTCTCTGGCATCAACTTCCGGCATTGGATTTCACATTACCGTTGAAAGGTTTCAGCCTTTACATTCTGTTCCAGTGGAAGAATCAAATATGGATATTGTCCAGTGAGTAGCATCTAACTGACACATGCTCTCCAATTAACAGGACCAAATTCAAGCCCCCAATCCTCCTCCCTACTCTGACCCAGCTTGATTAAGGGTATGGCGAAGAAATTCTGTAAAACTGAATGACTACTATGCCCCATGATAACACTCCTAAGATACTGCCAATTTGCACTGCAACATATAAACCTTACCCACACCTTCCCTCACCTTTAACTTAAAAACTTAACTTAAATTGATCAAAATAGCCTCAGATAGACCAAACCATGATTAAGAGTGCCAATTGTGCTCAGAACATGTCAGGTGTGAACATTGTTTTCTCCTGTACAATGGATTTTTAAAGATGTAAAAATAAACATTGCAAGTTTTCCTAAGGGCCCCGTCTCACATAGCGACACACCAGCGATCCCGACAACGATCAGGATCGCTGGTGTGTCGCTACATGATCGCTGCTGAGCTGCCAAACAGGCAGATCAGGCAGCGATCAGGACAGCAACACTGCGGGTAATGTCACCTAGTTACCCGCAGTGTACGTTGGATACCAGCCCGCTGGTGAAGGAAGCTGGTAACCAAGGTACACTTCGGGTTTCCAGGCGCTGCGCAGTGCCTGGAAACCAGATGTGTACCTTGGTTACCAGCTCCCCTGCAGCAGCGCGCTGGTATCCAACGTACACATCGGGTTTCCAGGCACAGCCCCGCGCCTGGAAACCCGAAGTGTAACTTGGTTACCAGCTGATCGCTGGTCTTCTGCCTGTCACACGCAGCGATGCGTGCTGGCCAGCGGAAGACCAGAAAAAAAAGTCCAGGCATTTCTGACACGACCAGCGATTCACAGCAGGGGCCTGATCGCTGGTAAGTGTCAGACATAGCGAGATCGCTGCTGAGATCGCTGTTTAGCACTCACTATGTGAGACGGGGCCTTAACGCTGGACTTATTTCTTTCTAATTATCTTTGCAGCACTGTTACAACACCATATCTTTTCTTTTCTGTTTACTCTACTTTAACACTTTTTTTTGTTTGTAACCTGGATATCCTGGGAACCTCCCCCCATGAATAGCCAGCAGGTTGACTTTGAACTAGAACTCTATAGTTCTTTCAGTATTATGTTCAGTTGGGAATGTTTGATAATGTTTTTTTTTTCCTTGGGCAAGCACTAAACCAGAATGTGAGCTATAATATTGATCCAATATTATACATAACTGAGTTCCCCTACCTTATTTATAATTATTATGATAATTATTTTAAAATATACATTTATTTTAATTCAAATTCAGCAGTTCAATCAAATTTATCAATTTTTTTTTTTAATGCAAATTGAATACTCTTTATTTTGCACTGGGGTCTCTCTTTCAAAATGGCAAAAAATTATAAATGTAGGGTCTATAAAAAAAAAATAGCCAACATCGCCATTGACAGGTCCTGCCACCACAGCCCACTGTCTGGTCTTCAGCTTTGTCCGTTCTCTTCTTTTGTCCGGCACACGGCATCTTCTTCAGACATCTTCCATTTGTGCTGGGGATTTAGTTACAAAGGTCTGCAACATGCGTCACCCGAGGAGTCGACTAGGCCTCGGAGAGGATGTCATACATCAAAGAAAAAAAAGGCCATGCATAGAAGAGGGCCGGACGATGGGCTGTGGAGAAGGTGAGACAGGTGAGATGCAAGGCAAGAAACAATTTTTTTAACCCCTTTGCAAAAAAAAAATTAAAAAAGAATCAAAAATTTGGAATTAGACAAATCTGAAATTTTGGAAAAATTTGAGGCAAATTCAATTTTCATGTTATCATTAATAACAGAACATACAGTGGTTACGGAAAGTATTCAGACTCCTTTAAAGGGAATCTGTCACCCCATTTTTTGTATATAGGTTGAAGCCATCGCCATCAGGCTTATCTACAGCATTCTGTAATACTGTAGATACGCCCCCGATGTAACCTGAAATATAAGAAAAACGAGTTATATTATACTCACTCGGGGGGCGGCCTGATCTGATGGGCGTCGCAGGTCCGGGTACATCACCACCCATCTTCTAGCTGGAGTCTGGGCTAATATTTGCTGGCAATGTCAGGGAGCAAGTGTCAGTCCCATATGAGTTCCTCTTATGTGGCACGTGTGCAGTACTCACGGACACTGAGTGTACAGCGCCTTTCTCTCTGGTAGTCACCGGCACACTGCACCTTCTCTCTGTAGTCACCGGCACACTGCACCCTCTCTCTGTAGTTACCGAGCACACACTGCACGTTTCTCTCTCTCTCTCTGGTCTCCGCTGCTGGCGGCGGGAGATGGCGGACGCTGACCTGCGTGCTGCTGGTGCTCTCCGGATGGAGCACTCTTCTGCCTGGCTGCTATTGTGGCTGGACATACAGCTCCCCTCAGCGCAGCAGTCCCTCTCCTTCTGATCTGCTGCAGCATGCCTGGCCCTTCTCTCTGCTGCGGCCCCTCTGCAGGCAGTGGGGCCTGTCACAGAGCCGGCACTCTCTGAAGGGACGGGGCGCAGCGCTCCTCTCTCTGCACGCTGCCCCAGGTTCGCACAAAAATCCCTGCTGCGCGCTTTCCTCTTTTATCCCCCTGCTGCGCGCACTTTCCTCTTTTATCCCCTGCTGCTGCACGCGCTTTTCTCTCGTTTCTGCCTGCCTCCCCGGGTCAGCAGGCAGGTCCACCTCGCTAGAGCTTCCCCCAGCCAACAGGGGAAGGTCCGCCTCACTAAAGCTTGCCCAAGTAACAAGGGATACAGCCTCAACAGTTCCGGACCCGGCATGCAGGTACCCGCGGTCCTGTCGTCCCCCTTACAATATCACATGGTCATAGCCTAGGTATTCAGACCCTTTGCTCAGACACTCATATTTAAGTCACATGCTGTCCATTTCCTTGTGATCCTCCTTAAGATGTTTCTACTCCTTCATTGGAGTCCAGCTGAGTTTAATTAAACTGATAGGACTTGATTTGTAAAGGCACACAACTGTCTATATAAGACCTCACAGCTCACAGTGCATGAGAATCATGAGGTCAAAGGAACTGGCCAAGGAGCTCAGAGACAGAACTGTGGCAAGGAAAAGATCTGGCCAAGGTTACAAAAGAATTACTGTTGTACTCAAGGTTCCTAAGGGTACAGTGGCCATCATAATACTTTAATGGAAGACGTTTGGGACCACCAGAGGTCTTCCTAGACCTGGCCATACAGAGTAATAGTGGGAGAAGATCCTTGGTGAGAGAGGTAAAGAAGAACCCAAGATCACTGTGGCTAAGCTCCACAGATGCAGTAGGGAGATGGGAGAAAGCTCCACAAAGTCAACTATCACGGCAGTCCTCCACCCAAAGCCGCCATTAGGGTATCAGGGGCCGATGATCAGAGGGGGCCCCGTCTCTTCTGGTCATCGGGCCCCAGCAGCAGGAATCTGACGCAAGTCCAGTTAAACTCTATTGCCGTGTGTGCCCGGGTCCGCACGGCAATAGTTAAAAGCCGTCAGCCAATCGGAGGCTGGCAGCTGATGCATGTGCTTACATCGCCGGCGTATGATGTCACTGTCATTTGCCGGCGAGTGTGAATGGAAGGAAGATTGCGCCGCAGGAACGCTGCAAGTTAAGGATAAAGGTTTTTTTTATAGAAAGCAGCACGGGGGCACGATGGGAGACACGGGGAAGAATGGAGACACGAGGCAAGAATGGAGACACAGGGGGCAAGAATGGAGACACAAGGGGCAAGAATGGAGACACAGAGGGCAAGAATGGAAACACAAGGGACAAGAATGGAGACATGGGGCAAGAATGAAGACACAGGGGGAAAAAATGGAGACACAGAGGGCAAAAATGAAGACACAGGGGGCAAGAATGGAGACACAGGAGGAAGAAGGGGAGAAGGGGCAGAATGTAGATGCAGGGGGAAGAATGGAGACACGGGCAAGAATGGAGACACAGGGGCAAGAATGGAGACACAGAGGGAATGTATGGGGACACAGGGGAAGAATGGAGACACAGGGAGAAGAATGGGGACACAGGGGGCAAGAATGGAGACACAGGGGGCAAGAATGGAGACACAGGGGCAAGAATGGAGACACAGGGGGCAGAAGGGAGACACAGTGGTCAAGAATGAAGACATGGGGCAAGAATGTAGACACATGGGGCAGGATGGAGACAGATTGGGCACGATCATGGGGCAGGATGGACACAGATGGGGCAGGATCAGCGGGCATGATGGAGACAGATGGGGCAGGATCATGGGGCAGGATGGAGACAGATGGGGCAGGATCATGGGGCAGGATGGAGACATGGGCAGGATGGAGACACATGGCACAGGATGGATACAAAGGAGACAGATGGGCAGGATCACGGGGCAGATGGGGCAGGATCACGGGACATCACATGGGTACAGAATGGATACTCATGAGGGCAGGATAGGAGAACATATGGCTGAAGCCAGGAATGAGACACACGGGGACCAGAATGAGGGACATTATTACCATAGGGGCAAATTAAGGGATATTATTACTGTAATCATGTATTTATTTTATTTTTTGAGGATACTGTTTTAAATGGGGGTGGTCCTGTTACTGTGCAGAGCGACACTATGTAGTGTAGAAGTTGGGAAAAATTAAGTAATGTGTTCTGCAAGCAGTGCTCTAGATAACTGTGTTATTTCCTGCAGAGGCGAGCCATGGCTGGAAGAAGTGATGGCGGCCTGTGCTGGATGAAGTTGAAAAGCAAAGATGAAGGACTTCACCTAGAGATGTCACTGGTGAGTCAGTGTGTTACCTGTACACTGACACTATACACTGTATAATATATACAGCGGTTCTGTTAACAATGTCACCAGTGATCACTGTATTACCTGTACACAGACACTGCATACTAAGAACATATCTACTGTGTATAATGGCACTTACGGTGATAGTATTGTTTTTTTTAATTACTGATCAGTATTGTAGTATTAAGTTACACTGACATTATATACAGAGCTACTGTGTATAATGTCATTGATCACAGTATAACCTGTACAATATATACACCGCTCCTGTATAATGTTACTGTTGATCACTGTATTACCTGTACACTGATACTGTATACAGCGCTCCTGTGTATAATGTCACCGGTAATCACTGTATTACCTGTACAGACACTGCATACTAAGTACAGATCTCCTGTGTATAATGGCACATATGGTGATATTAGTATTGTGTTTTTTTTAATGATCAGTATTGAAGTATTCAGTCACTTTGTGGTGGTAATATGTTGTCTGGCCATAGTTTGGCGATATTTGTTCCTTGTATGTGCTGTTATTTGGTCACTATGTGGTGGTAATATGTGGTCTGGTCATGGTGTGGTGGTATTTGCTCCTTGTATGTGATATTATAGGTCACTATGTGGTGGTAATATGGTGTATGGTCATGGTGCGGTGGTATTTGTCCCTTGTATGTGATATTATTGGTCATTTTAAATATTGAAAATTAAATAAAAATATACCAAAATTCTAATGGATATTTTAACAAATGATTAATAGGATCGAATAGAGTATTGCTCAGCCAAAAGAGTCTACCGAGTCGTGGTGGTGGCGGCTTAAAAATCTTTTGTCCAAAATAAAAGCTGCTGGCTATATGTGTGATCTGGTGATCGGAACTGTTAATGTGTAGTGATGAGCGAGTATACAAGTTGAAAACCCAAGCAACGAGCATACTCGCTCATCAATATTAATTTGTGATTCGTGAGTAGTGGAGCTTTTCCAAGAGAGAGCGGTGGGGCTGTCGACAGTTCGAGGGGTGGAACCTGGGTGGAGTCTCAAGGGGCCCTGAAAATTTTCCCAGTATGGGGCCCTGAAATTCCTAATGGCAGCCCTGCCTCCACTAGTCTGGCCTTTACGGCAGAGTTGCCCAACGGTAGCCTCTCCTCAGTGCAAGATATATCAAAGCCCGAATAGAGTTTGCTAAAAAACATATGAAGGACTCCCAGACTATGAGAAATAAGATTCTCTGGTCTGATGAGATGAAGATAGAACTTTTTGGTGATAATTCTAAGGGGTATGTGTGGAGAAAACCAGGCACTGCTCATCACCTGCCCAATATAATCCCGACAGTGAAACATGATGGTGGCAGCATCACGCTATGGGGGTGTTTTTCAGCTGCAGGCACAGGACAATTGGTTGCAATTGAAGAAAACATGAATGCAACCAAATACAGAGATATCCTGGATGAAAACTTCTTCCAGAGTGCTCTGGACCTCAGACTTGGCCGAAGGTTCACCTTCCAACAAGACAATGACCCTAAGAAAACAACTAAAATAACAAAGGAGTGGCTTCAGAACAACTCTGTGACCATTCCTGACTGACCCAGCCAGAGCCCTGACCTAACCCCAATTGAGCATCTCTGGAGAGACCTGAAAATGTCTGTCCACCAACGTTCACCATCCAACCTGATGGAACTGGAGAGGATCTGCAAGGAAAAATGGCAGAGGATCCCCAAATCCAGGTGTGAAAAACTTGTTGCATCATTCCCAAGAAGACTCATGGCTGTACTAGCTCAAAAGAGGGCTTCCATTCAATACTGACCAAAGGGTCTAAATACTTATGACCATGTGATATTTCAGTTTTTCTTTTTTTAATAAATTTGCAAAAATTTCTACATTTCTGTTTTTTTTTCCGTCAAGATGAGTGTACATTAATGATAAAAAAATGAACTATTTTTAATTTACCAAATGGCTGCAATGAAACAAAAAGTGAAAAATTTAAAGGGGTCTGAATACTTTCCATATCCACTGTACTTACACGAAAATGGAAATAAATAAAAACATCAGCTCAGAGTAAAAAATATTAACCCACACTCCACTTCATCCACCAAAAATATGGGTCTCAGAAAATGGCAACACAAGTGAATTTTTTTTTTCGTATTACAAATTTCCAAATAAAAGAATACATGTATTGGTATCTCCATAATCGTACTGACCTGAAGAATCATATTGCCAGGTCAGTTTCACCATATAATGAACATGATAAATAAAAAAAAATAAAACAGCAACTGTGGAAATGCACTTTCTCAACCCCTTCACCCCCGAGGGTTGTTTGCACGTTAATGACCGGGCCAATTTTTACAATTCTGACCACTGTCTCTTTATGAGGTTATAACTCTGGAACGCTTCAACAGATCTTAGCAATTCTGAGACTGTTTTCGCGTGACATATTGTACTTCATGATAGTGGTAAAAATTTCTTCGATATAACTTGTGGTTATCTATGAAAAAAATGGAAATATGGCGAAAATTTGGAAAATTTAGTTATTTTCAAAATTTGAATTTTTATTCCCTTAAAACAGAGAAATATGTCACACAAAATAGTTAATAAATAACATTTCCCACATGTCTACTTTACATAAGCACAATTTTGAAGCCAAATTTTTTTTTTGTTACGAAGTTATAAGGGTTAAAAGTTGACCAGCGATTTCTCATTTTTACAACAAATTGTACAAAAACCATTTTTTTTAGGGACCACCTCACATTTGAAGTCACTTTGAGGGGTCTATATGGCAGAAAATACCCAAAAGTGACACCATTCTAAAAACTGCACCCCTCAAGGTACTCAAAACCACATTCAAGAATTTTATTAACCTTTCAGTTGTTTCACAGAAGCTGAAGCAACTTGGAAGGAAAAAATTAACATTTAACTTTTTAGTCACAAAAATGATCTTTACAAACAATTTTTTTTATTTCAACAAGGGTAAAAGGAGAAAATGGAGAGAAAAAGCTGTTGTGCAATTTCTCCTGAGTACGCCGATACCCCATATGTGGGGGAAAACCACTGTCTGGGTGCACGGCCGGGCTCGGAACGGAAGGAGCGCCATTTGACTTTTTCAAACCAAAATTGGCTGGAATTGAGATTGTATGCCATGTCGCGTTTGGAGAGCCCCTGTTGTGCCTAAACAGTGGAAATATTCCACAAGTGACACCATTTTGGAAACTAGACCCCCTAAGGAACTTATCTAGATTTGTTGTGAGCACTTTGAACCCCCAAGTGTTTCACTAAAGTTTATAATGCCTGGGTGTGAAAAAAAAAATTTCCACAAAAATGATTTTTTAGTCCCCAATTTTTTATTTTTCCCAAGGAAATTTGACCACAAAAGTTGAGTACGCTATATGTGGGGGAGAAATAGTGTTTGGGCGCACTTCACAGCTCGGAAAGGAAGTAATGACATTTTGGAATGCAGACTTTGATGGGTGTCATGTTCAGTTTGCAGAGTCCCTGATGTGCCTAAACAGTGGAAACCCCCCACAAGTGACCCCATTTTGGAAACTAGACCCCTAAGGGGCTTATCTAGATCTGTGGTGAGCACTTTGAACCCCCAAGTGCTTCACCCAAGTTTATAATGCCGGGCATGAAAATAAAAAATGCTATTTTTTTCCCACAAAAATAATATTTAAGTCACCAATTTTTCATTTTCCCAAGGGTAACATGAGAAATTGGACCACAAAAGTTGTTGTACAATTTGTCCTGAGTATGCTGATACCCAATATGTGGAGGGAACCACTGTTTGGGCGCACGGCAGAGCTCTGAAGGGAAGGAGCGCCACTTGACTTTTTCAAACCAAAATTGGCTGGAATCGAGATTGGATGCCATGTCACATTTGGATAGCCCCTGATGTGCCTAAACTGTGGGAATCCCCCACAAGTGACCCCATTTTAGAAACTAGACCCCCTAAAGAACTTATCTAGATCTGTGGTGAGCAATTTGAACCCCCAAGTGCTTCACACAAGTTAATAACGTAGAGCCGTAAAATTAAAAAATCATATTTTTTCCACAAAAATGATCTTTTCACCCTAATTTTTATTTTCCCAAGGGTAACAACACCTCAAAAGATATTGTGCAATTTCTCCTGAGTATGATGATACCCAAAATGTGGGGGTAAACCACTGTTTGGGTGCATGGCAGAGCTCAGAAGGGAAGGAGCGCAGCTTGACTTTTTCAACGCAGAATTGGCTGCATGCCATGTCGCGTTTGGAGAGCCCCTTATGTGCCTAAACAGTGGAAACCCTCCACAAGTGACACCATTTTGGAAACTAGACCCCTTAAGGAATTTATCTAAATCTGTTGTGAGCATGTTCAACCCCCAAATATTTCACTAAAGTTTATAATGCCTGGGTGTGAAATAAAAAAATACCACAAAAAATGATTTTTTTTAGTCCCCAATTTTCCAATTTTTGATTTTTCACAAGGAAATTGGACCCAAAAGTTGTAAAATTTGTCCTGAGTATTCTGATACTCCATATGTGGGGGGAAATACTGTTTGGGCGCACGGCAGGGCTCGGAAAGGAAGTAATGTCATTTTGGAATGCAGACTTTGATGGGTTTCATGTTCAGTTTGCAGAGTCCCTGATGTGCCTAAGCAGTATAAACCCCCCCACAAGTGACCCCAATTTGGAAACTAGACCCCCTAAGGAACTTATCTAGATGTGTGGTGAGCACTTTGAACCCCAAGTGCTTCACAGAAGTTTATAATGCCCAGGCATGAAAATTAAAAATCCTATTTTTTTCTCACAAAAATGATCTTTTAGTCACCAATTTTTTATTTTCCCAAGGGTAAAGGGAGAAATTGGACCCCAAAAGTTGTTGTCCAATTTGTCCTGAGTACGCTGATACCCAATATGTGGCAGAAATCTACTGTGTGAGCACACGTCGGGGCTCGGAAGTGAAGTAGTGACGTTTTGCATTGCAGACTTTGATGGAAAGTTCTGGGGTGTCATGTCGCGTTTGGAGAGCCCCTGATGTGCCTAAACAGTGGAAACCCCCCCACAAGTGACCCCATTTTGGAAACTAGACCCCCAAAGAAACTTATCTAGATGTGTGGTGAGAACTTTGAACCCCCAAGTGCTTCACAAAAGTTTATAACGCCCGGGAGTGAAAATAAAAAAATTATATTTTTTCCACAAGCATGATCTTTTAGTCCCCAGTTTTATATGATCCCAAGGGTAACAGGAGAAATTGGACCCAAAAAGTTGTTGTCCAATTTGTCTGGAGTACGCTGATACCCTATATGTGGGAGAAAACTACTGTATTGGCACAAGTCGGGGCTCGGAAGTGAAGTAGTGACATTTTGCATTGCAGACTTTGATGGAATGGTCTACGGGTGTCATGTCGCGTTTGGAGAGCCCCTGATGTGCCTAAACAGTGGAAACACCCCACAAGTGACCCCATTTTGTAAACTAGACCCCAAAGGAACTTATCTAGATGTGTGGTGAGAACTTTGAACCCCCAAGTGCTTCACAGAAGTTTATAACGTAGAGCTATAAAAATAATAAATCAGATTTTTTTCCACAAAAATGATATTTTTGCCCCCAATTTTTTATTTTCCCAAGGGTAACAGAAGAAATTGGACCCCAAGAATTATTTAGCAATTTGTCCTGAGTATGCTGATACCCCATATGTGGGGGTAAACTACAGTTTGGGCGCATGGCAGAGCTCAGAAGGGAAGGAGCACCGTTTGACTTTTTCAAAGCAGAATTGGCTGGAATTGAGATCAGACGCCATGTCACATTTGGAAAGTCCCTGATGTGCCCAAACAGTGGAAATCCCCCAATTCTAACTCCAACCCTAACCCCAACACACCCCTAAACCTAATCCCAACCCTAATCATAACCCTAATCACAAACCTAACCCTAACACACCCCTAATCCCAACCCTAACCCTAATCCTAATTTTAGCCCCAACGCTAACCCTAACTTTAGCCGCAACCCTAACCCTAATGGGAAAATGGAAATAAATACATTTTTTTAATTTTATTATATTTTCCCCAACTAAGGGGGTGATAACGGGGGGTTTGATTTACTATTTATAGCGGGTTTTTATGATTGGTAGCTGTCACACGCTAAAAGACGCTTTTATTACAAAAAAATAGTTTTTGCATCATCACATTTTGAGAGCTATAATTTTTCTACATTTTGGCCCAGAGTCACGTGAGGTCTCATTTTTTGCGGGATGAGGTGACGTTTTTATTGGTACCATTTTTGGGCACATGACATTTTTTGATCGCTTTTGATTACGATTTTTGGGAGGCAGAATGGACAAAAAATTGCAATTAATGAAATTCTTTTGGGGGGGCGTGTTTATACTGTTCCGCGTGTGGTAAAATTGATAATGCAGTTTTATTCTTTGGGTCAGTACGATTACAGCGATATCTCATTTGCATCATTTTTTTATCTTTTGGCGCTTTTATACAATAAAAACGATTATATATAAAAATAATTATTTTGCATCACTTTATTCTGCGAGCTATAACTTTTTTATTGTTTCGCTGATGATGCTGTATGGTGGCTTGTTTTTGCGGGACAAGATGATGTTTTCAGCGTTTATTGTTTATTTATATTCGTCTTTCTGATCACGTGTTATTCCACTTTTTGCTCGGCGGTATGATGATAAATCATTGTTTTTTAGCCTTTTTTGTTTTGTTTTTTTAAGGGGTTCACTAAAGGGGTTAACTAATGGGACAGTTTTATAGGACGGGTCGTTACGGATGCGGCGATACTAAATATGTGTACTTTTATTGCTTTTTTTATTTACATGAAGAAAGGAATTTATTGGGGAATATATTTTTTTTAATGAATTTTTTTAACCCCTTCACCCCCAAGGGTGGTTTGCACGTTAATGACTGGGCCAATTTTTACAATTCTGACCACTATCTCTTTATGAGTTTATAACTCTGGAATGCTTCAACGGATCTTCGCGATTCTGAGCCTGTTTTCTCGTGACATATTTTACTTCATGACAGTGGTAAAATTTCTTCGATATACAGTAACTTGCGTTTATTTTTGAAAAAAACGCAAATATGGCGAAAATTTTGAAAATATTGCAATTTTCAAACTTTGAATTTTTATTCCCTTAAAACAGAGAAATTTGTCACACAAAATAGTTAATAAATAACATTTCCCACATGTCTTCTTTACATCAGCACAATTTTGGAACCAAAATTTTTTTTTGTTAGGAAATTATAAGGGTTAAAAGTTGACCAGTGATTTCTCATTTTTACAACAAAATTTACAAAGCCATTTATTTTAGGGACCACCTCATATTTGAAGTCACTTTGAGGGGTCTATATAGCAGAAAATACCCAAAAGTGACACCATTCTAAAAAGTGCACCCCTCAAGGTACTCAAAACCACATTCAAGAATTTTATTAACCCTTCAGGTGCTTCAGAGGAGCTGAAGCAACGTGGAAGGAAAAAATGAATATTTAACTTTTTAGCAACAAAAATGATCTTTTACAAACTTTTTTTATTTTCACAAGGGTAAAAGGAGAAAATGGACAGATAAAGTTGTTGTGCAATTTCTCCTGAGTACGCCAATACCCCATATGTGGGGGAAAACCACTGCTTGGGTGCACGGCCGATCTCGGAAGAGAAGGAGCGCCGTTTGACTTTTTCAAACTAAAATTGGCTGGAATTGAGATTGGACGCCATGTCGCGTTTGGAGAGCCCCTGATGCGCCTAAACAGTGGAAACCCCCCACAAGTGACACCATTTTGGAAACTAGACCCCCTAAGGAACTTATCTAGATCTATTGTGAGCACTTTGAACCCCAAGTGTTTCACAAAAATGATTTTTTAGTCCCAAATTTTTGATTTTTCCCAAGGAAATTGGACCCCAAAAGTTGTTGTCCAATTTGTCCTGAATACGCTGATACCCCATATGTGGGGGGGGAACTGTTTGGGCGCACGGCAGGGCTTGGAAAGAAAGTAGTAACGTTTTGGAATGCAGACTTTGATGGGTGTCATGTTCAGTTTGCAGAGTCCCTGATGTGCCTAAACAGTGGAAACCCCCACAAGTGACCCCATTTTGGAAACTAGACCCCCTAAGGAACTTATCTAGATCTTTGGTGAGCACTTTGAACCCCCAAGTGCTTCACACAAGTTTATAATGCCTGGGCATGAAAATAAAAAATCCTATTTTTTTCCCACAAAAATTATCTTTTAGTCACTATTTTTTTATTTTCCCAAGGGTAACAGGAGAAATTGGACCACAAAAGTTGTTGTCCAATTTGTCCTGAGTACGCTGATAACCCATATGTGGGTGGGAACCACAGTTTGGGCGCATGGCAGAGCTCGGAATGGAAGGACCACCATTTGACTTTTTCCAACCAAAATTGGCTGGAATTGAGATTGGACGCCATGTTGCATTTGGAGAGCCACTGATGTGCCTAAACAGTGGAAACCCCCACAAGTGACCCCATTTGGGAAACTAGACCCCCCAGGAACTTATCTAGATCTTTGATGAGCAATTTGAACCCCAAGTGTTTTACACAAGTTTATAACGTAGAGCCGTAAAATTAAAAAAATCATATTTTTTCCACAAAAATTATCTTTTCACATCAATTTTTATTTTCCCAAGGGTAATAAGACTTCAAAAGTTATTGTGCAATTTGTCCTGAGTACGCGGATACCCCATATGTGGGGGTAAACCACTGTTTGGGTGCATGGCAGAGTTTGGAAGGGAAGGAGCGCCGTTTGACTTTTTCAACACAGAATTGGCTGGATACAATTTCGTGTTTGGAGAGCTCCTGATCTGCCTAAACAGTGGAAACCCCCCACAAATGACACCAGTTTGGAAACTAGACCCCTCAAGGAACTTATCTAGATGTGTGGTGAGCACTTTGAACCCCGAAGTGCTTCACAGAAGTTTATAACGTACAGCCGTAAAATAAAAAATCTTTTTTTTTTACTAAAATGATTTTTTCGCCCCCAATATTTTATTTTCACAAGGGTAACAGGAGAAATTGGACCCCAAAAGTTGTTCAATTTGTCCTGAGTACGCTATTACCCAATATGTGGGAGAAAACTACTGTATGGGCACACGTTGGGGCTCGGAAGGGAAGTAGTGACATTTTGGATTGCAGACTTTGATGGAATGATCTGGGGGCGTTATGTCGCATTTGGAGAGCCCCTGATGTGCCTAAACAGTGGAAACCCGCCACAAGTGACCCCATTTTGGAAAATAGACACCACAAGGAACTTATCTAGATGTGTGGTGAGCACTTTGAACCCTAAAGTACTTCACAGAAGTTTATAATGTACAGCCGTAAAAATAAAAAATCCTTTTTTTTTTACAATATTTTATTTTCACAAGGGTAACAGGAGAAATTGGACCCCAAAAGTTGTTGTCCAATTTGTCCTGAGTACGCTGATACCCAATATGTGGGAGAAAACTACTGTATGTGTACACGTTGGTGCTCGGAAGGGAAGTAGTGACGTTTTGGATTGCAGACTTTGATGGGGGCGTCATGTCGCATTTGGAGAGCCCCTGATGCGCTTAAACAGTGGAAACCCCCACAAGTGACCCCATTTTGGAAAATAGACCCCGCAAGGAACTTATCTAGATGTGTGGTGAGCGCTATGAAGCCCCAAGTGCTTCACAGAAGTTTATAACGTACAGCCGTAAAAACAAAAAAATCATTTTTTTTTTTTTACAAAAATGATATTTTCGCCCCCAGTTTTTTATTTTCCAAGGGTAACAGAAGAAATAGGACAAATTGCACAATAACTCTTGGGGTCCAGAGTACGCTGATACCCCATATGTGGAGGTAAACTACTGTTTGGGCGCATGGCAGAGCTCAGAAGTGAAGGAGCACCGTTTGACTTTTTCAACGCAGAATTGGCTGGAATTGAGATCAGACGCCATGTCACATTTGGAGAGCCCCTGATGTGCCTAAACAGTGGAAACCCCCCAATTCTAGTCCCAACCCTAATCCCAACCCTAACCACAAACCTAACCCTAACACACCCCTAACCCCAATCCTAACCCTAATCCTAACTTTAGCGCCAACCCTAACCCTAATGGGAAAATGGAAATAAATACATTTTTTTAATTTTATTATTTTTCCCTAACTAAGGAGGTGATAAAGGGGGGTTTGATTTACTATTTATAGCGGGTTTTTATGATTGGCAGCTGTCACGCTAAAAGACGCTTTTTATTGCAAAAAATAGTTTCTGCATCACCACATTTTGAGAGCTATAATTTTTGCATATTTTGGCCCACAGAGTCATGTGTGGTCTTATTTTTTGCGGTACAAGTTGACGTTTTTATTGGTACCATTTTTGAGCACGTGACATTTTTTGATCGCTTTTTATTTCGATTTTTGGGAGGTTAGAATGAACAAAAATCAGCAATTCATGAATTTCTTTTGGAGGAGGCGTTTATACCGTTCCGCGTGTGATAAAATTGATAAAGCAGTTTTATTCTTCGGGTCAGTACGATTACGGCGATACCTCATTTATATCATTTTTTTTATGTTTTGGTGCTTTTATAGAATAACAATTTTGTATAAAAAATTATTATTTTTGCATCGCTTTATTCTGTGAGCTATAACATTTTTATTTTTTCACTGATGATGCTGTATGTCGGCTCGTTTTTTGCGGGAGAAGATGAGGTTTTCAGCGGTACCATGTTTATTTATATCCGTCTTTTTGATTGCGTGTTATTCCACTTTTTGTTCGGCGGTATGATGATAAAGCATTGATTTTTTTGCTTTGTTTTTTTTTTTTTTAAGGGGTTCACTAAAGGGGTTAACTAGTGGGACAGTTTTATAGGGGGGTCGTTACGGACGCGGCGATACCAAATATGTGTACTTTTATTGTTTTGTTTTTTTTATTTGCAGGAATAAATGAATTTATTGGGGAATATTTTTATTTTTTTTTGGAATTTTTTTTTTACACTTTTTATTTTTTCAACTTTTATACTTTGTCCCAGGGAGGGACATCACTGTGTAGGGTGAGATCGCTGGTGTGACAGTGTGCACAGCACTCTGTCATACCAGCGATCGCTCTGGCAGTGCTGCAGGCTTCTCAGTGCCTGCTCTCAGCAGGCACTGACGAAGCCGCCTCCCTGCAGGACCCGGCGGCCATCTTGGATCCGGGTCCTTGGAGGGAGGAGAGTCCCTCGGAACAGCGCGACACATCGCGCTGTTCTGAGGGTGTCAGGGGAGCGTGCAGGGAGCCCCCTCCCTGCGCGATGCTCCCCTGTGCCCCTGGTACACCGCGATCATGTTTGATCGCGGTGTGCCAGGGGTTAATGTGCCGGGAGCGGTCCATGACTGCTCCTGACACACAGTCCCGGGTGTCACCTGTGATAATCAGCTGACACCCGGCGGCGATTAGCTGCGCTCCCCCCGGGAGCGCAGCTGATCGCCCTGGACGTACTATTCCGTCCATGGGAATGAGGTCCAGGGTCACATGGACGGAATATTTCGTCCGATGGAATAAAGGGGTTAACACTTGTTATTTTTTTTTTTTTTTTACTTTTTTACTTTGTCCCAGGGTGGGACATCACTGTATAATACCAGATCGCTGGTCTCACAGTGTGCACAGCACTCTGTGAGACCAGCGATCTCACAGGCAGTGCTGCAGGCTTCCTCAGCGCCTGCTCTCAGCAGGCACTGAGGAAGCAGCCTCCCTGCAGGACCTGGCGGCCATCTTGGATCCGGGGTCTTGCAGGCAGGAAGGCCTCAGAACAGCGCAATCACATCGCGCTGTTCTGAGGGTCTCAGGGAGCACGCAGGGAGCCCCTTCCCTGCGCAATGCTTCCCTGTCCCCCCGGTACACAGCGATCATGTTTGATCGCAGTGTGCCAGGGGTTAACGTGCCGGGAGCAGTCCGTGAACGCTCCTGGCACATAGTGCCGGATGTCAGCTGTGATAATCAGCTGACACCCGGCCGCGATCAGCTGCGCTCCCCTTGGGAGCATATAAGGGGTTAAAATTTTTTGCCACACTTGTTTTTTTCCCTGCTTCTGTAATATCACATGATAGAATAATTGATGTCATTCAAAACTATAACTTGTCCAGCAAAAAGCAAGCTCTCATTTGGCTATGGTGACAGAAAAATAAAAAAGTTATGGCTCTTAGAAAATGAAGAGCAAAAAACGAAAGTGCAAAATTTAAAAAATCACCTGATCAAGGAGAGGATCTTTTCCTCTCTGTTCTGAAGAACTAGGGAATTCTTAATTTCATTGTTTTAATTTTATTGTTTACTGCTCAATGCCTAGGTTCCCAGCCTCCACTGTTGTCTGCTGGTGCTGGACTATTTTCTAGGCAAAGAACACAGGACTTCCAAGCTTCTTTTTATCTACTGAGCTTGTAATCACTGACCTTAAAATGGCTGTATCCAGCAAGCTACAGTGACACTGTGCTCATCTGATGTTATAGAAGCAAAGTTTCTTTCTACTGCAACATCAGGGAGCGCACATTTTGAACCAAAAGCAATCAATCATTCTGCAGTATACTGACTTCAAGCAAGCAGAAGCCGGGAAGAGGAGAAACCGTGTGCCCCTAAAAAACAACATGAGATTACCCCTTTAAGATAAGCAAGTTGAAATTCTTCAAAAGGTGTAACGATGAAACATTGAATTACAGAAGCGGTTGTCATTGTGTGATTCTATTGTTTGTAACTCTTCTGTGTGAATGTAACAAAATTATGTCAAAGATGACCCAAAATAACTGGTGTCCAACAGCTGTATGAGATGTGCGTGTGCTGTACTGCTGGACAGTATACAGTAGTAAAAAAGATATCCAAATAATCCTGTGTATTATGAATTTAGAGTGGTTTTATTCACAGCGTGTTTCAAGTATCCATAACTTGTTCCTTAGTAGAAACCACATAAAGAATAAATAGTTGGTGTGACAGCATCCATGCAGGCACATTTCAACCCATGCAAATGTCAAACATGAGGACAACCAAGGTCCATATACGAAATTACAGAGGTGGTACCCCATTGTGGTCCCCCCGTAAATAGCCAGAATCAAGAGCTGTTCTGGCAGACACAATGTCTTTTTAATAAAATGATGGCTTTTCATCTTATCTCAGCAGTGTTTATCATTAGAGTCTTTCGAAACACTAATTTTAGCAACTAATGCCAAGAACGTCTACAAAATGAGGTGCAAAAAAAACCTTGTAGTGTGAACTCCTCTATCGAGGAGTTCTGAGTTCACTAGTTTCTGAATAAACACATTTCTGTTCATTTAGCATCTGCTCCATGAATTTAACAGCATGTATAGAACAAAGTGTTGGCACTTCATGTACTTTCCAATATATATGGCTAATTGCAAAATTACTTATAAACATCTACAAATCAGAAGCTCATTAATAATGTCAATATCAGACACTGACTTAATAGCCCATGGGACAACATCTCGGACAGAAAACCACAAGCACAAATGGTAATATTGAACGGCGTTTTGGTTTTTTAAACCACCTTCAAATCTAAAAAGTTGTTTCTCTGCTTCATTAGAAAGTCTATCAATAAAATATCCAAATAAAACAAATGTCACATAGTGCAGCAAGCCAAGGAAAATGTCAATACATGAAACAGCAAGTGAGAGTGCGACTTGGCAGGTGTGTAATCCAATTTGACCATAATGGTAGTGCCAAATAGCTGTAAGGCCACGTTCATATATGCAATATTTGGTGAGGTTTTTTACCTCAGTATTTGTAAGTCAAAACAGGAGTTGAACAATCAGAGGAAAAGGATTATAGAAACACGTCACCGCTTCTGAATTTTTCATCCACTCCTGGTTTTGGCTTACAAATACTGATGTAAAATACTGACCAAATACTGAAAGTGTGAGCGTGGCCTTAAACCCCCGTCTCACACAGCGATGTCGCTAGCGAGATCGCTGCGGAGTCACTAGTTTTGTGACGCAGCAGCGATGTCCCCAGCGATATTGCTGTGTGTGACATTCAGCAACGATCAGCCTCCCTGCCGGGTATCGCTGATCATTGCTGAATGTCCTGGACATTTTTTGGATCGCTGGTCTCCCGCTGACAGGCACGCATCGCTGCGTGTGACAGGCGGGAGACCAGCGATCTGCTGGTAACCAAGGTACACAGCGGGTTTCCAGGCGTGGGGCTGTGCCTAGAAACCCGCTGTGTACCTTGGTTACCAGCTCCCTGCATCAGTGCGCTGGTATCCAAGGTACACTGCGGGTAACTAAGCGATGTTTACCCGCAGTGTCGCTGTGCTGATCGCTGCCTGAGCTGCCTGTCTGGCAGCTCAGCAGCGATCATATAGTGATACACCAGCGATCCTGATCGTTGTCGGGATCGCTGGTGTATCGCTATGTGAGACCCAGGCTTTAGTCAGTGTTCACACAATGAGTTTTTGATGCTTTGTATGTTATCTGCATAAAAAAAAACTGCATCTTACAGTTGCAGTAAAATGGATAGGATTTATACAAATCTCATGCTCACTGTGCTTTTTTTTCACGTGTAATCTGCGCCTGACTATATCAATAAATTTTTATCAAAGCCAAATGACAGGAAGTAATAATGACAATGCAGCTTTATTTAAAACAAGACACATTAACAAGAGACAAAGGAATGGCAGAGCAAAAAATGCATGTTACAGAAATGCAGTCAAAAAGGAATAAAAAAAGGCAAGTAACCTAATTTTACTTGATAGGTGGAGAAAATCTGCAACATCAAAATCTCATCATGGGAACATAGCCTTACAGCTCCAGGAGCCATGGCAATCATTTTTTATCTACAGCAGACATAGATCTTCAGGTAATGAAAGTGTATCTGCAGTTTAAAAGGAATCGGTCAGACGGATCATCCTCTTAAGCTGTCTGTATGGGCACGCAACTCATAGGAACTTGAATAAATTGATACCTTCATATCTGTGATCCGATGTTTTATTCCAGATAAATCCAAAGTTTTTCCTATATGTTAATGAGCTGTTCCGGACTATGGGCCGGACACTGATCTGCATGAGAATCTGCCTGCAGGGATTATTGTAAATGGAAGGATACATTACCAGTGTGATGTGTGATGGCCGCTCTCTGCGCTACTGATCTCACTGCAGAGCTGCGTGTGACTAAAAGGGTTATCATAGAATCATAGAATGGTAGAGTTGGAAGGGACCTACTGGGTCATCTGGTCCAACCCCCTGCTCAAAGCAGGATTCACTAAATCATCCCAGACAGAAGTCTGTCCAGCCTCTGTTTGAAGACTTCCATTGAAGGAGAACTCACCACCTCTCGTGGAAGCCTGTTCCACTCATTGATCACTCTAACTGTCAAAAAGTTTTTTCTAATATCTAATCTGTGTCTCCTCCCATTCAGTTTCATCCCATGGCTTCTAGTCTTTCCTTGTGCAAATGAGAATAAAGATGATCCTTCTACAATGTGACAGCCCTTGAGATATTTGTAGACAGCTATTAAGTCTCCTCTCAGTCTTCTTTTTTGCAAGCTAAACATTCCCAAATCCTGCAACTGTTCCTCATAGGACATGGTTTGCAGACCGGACACCATTCTGGTCACTCTTCTCTGAACTTGCTCCAGTTTGTTGATGTCTTTTGTAAAATGTGGTGCCCAAAACTGGACACAGTATTCCAGATGAGGTCTGACCAAAGAGGAGTAGAGGGCAATAATGACTTCACGTGATCTAGACTGTATGCTTCTGTTAATACATCCCAGAATTGTATTTGCCTTTTTTGCTGCTGCATCACACTGTTGACTCATGTTCAGTCTGTGATATATTAGTATACCCAAGTCTTTTTCACATGTGTTGTTGCTTAGCCATAATCCTCCCATTCTGTATAAGCTTTTTTCATTTTTATTTCCCAGATGTAGTACTTTGCATTTTTCCCTGTTAAAAACCATTCTGTTAGTTGCTGCCCACTGCTCCAGTTTATTTATATCTTTTTGAATCTTCTCTCTCTTCTCTAGTATTAGCTATCCCTCCTAGCTTTGTGTCATCAGCAAATTTAATCAGTTTACCCTTAATTCCTTCATCTAAATCACTGATAAAGATGTTGAACAATACAGGGCCCAAGACAGAGCCCTGTGGTACCCCACTTGATACATTCTTCCAACTGGATGTGCAGCCATTTACGACCACTCTTTGGGTCCTATCACTAAGCCAGTTATGAATCCACCTAACAGTTGCCTTGTCCATTCCATACTTAGTCATTTTTTCAATAAGGATTGTGTGAGATACTTTGTCAAATGCTTTGCTAAAGTCAAGATATAATATATCTACAGCATTTCCCTGATCCACCCAGTCAGTGATTCTGTCACAGAAGGAAATTAAATTAGTCTGACATGACTTATTAGTTACAAACCCATGCTGACTCTGGTTAAGCACTTCATTCTTGTCCAGGTACTTACATACATGTTGTTTAATAATTTGTTCAAAGATCTCTCCTGGTATAGATGTCAGACTCACCGGCATATAGTTCCCTGGGTCCACCTTCTTCCCCTTTTTGAAGATAGGAACAACATTTGCTCTTCTCCAGTCTTCTGGGACTTCTCCTGTTCTCCAAGAATTTTCAAAGATTATGGACAGTGGTTCAAGAATTTCTTCTGCTATCTCCTTCAGTATTCTGGGGTGTAATTCATCTGGACCTGGAGACTTGAATTCATTTATGTTAGCTAAGTGTTTCCTCACTATTTTTCTCTTTATAGATATCCTGGATTCTCCTATTCCCTTAATAGGACAGTGAAGATCAGTTGATGTTACATTTCCTTTCTGAGAGAAAACAGATGCAAAATAGGAATTTAAAAGTTTGGCGTTCTCAACATCCTTTCTTACCATTTCATAATTTTCATCCTGTAAAAATCCTATAGCATCTTTGACTTTTCTTTTACTTTTGACGTATCCCCAAAATCCTTTTTTATTGCTTTTGACATCTCTTGCAAGCCTTAATTCATTGTCAGCTTTAGCTAATCTGATTCTTGCCCTGCAGGTTCTGCAGACAACATTATATTCTTCTTTACATATGCCTCCCTCTTTCCATTTGATAAACATTTCTTTCTTCCTTTTTAGCATGTGTTTAAGCTCTTTGTTTATACATCCTGGTTTCCTTAAATGCTTCCTATTCTTCCCTCTTTTTGGAATTGGTAATGATTGTGCTTTGAGAATCTAATTTTTCAAGATTTCTCATCCTTCCTGGACATTTTTGTCCTTAAGGATATCCAGCCATTGGATCCCTCCGATTCTCTTTCTGAGTCCCTTAAAATCTGCCTTTCTGAAATCTAGCCTTGAAGTCTGAGTCTTCACTTCTTCCTCCTCTAGTTATCCAAAACTCTAAAATAGCATGGTCGCTACTGCCTAAGGTCCCAGCCACTCTTACCTCCTCAACCATTTCCTCCCTGTTTATGAGGATTAGATCCAAGGAAGCAGATCCCCTTGTTTTCTCCCCTACCTTTTGGAAGATAAAGTTGTCAGCAAGAGAGGATAAGAATTTCCTGGACCTGTTTTGCCTGAGAGAGATTCCCAACAAATGTCTGGATATTTGAAATCTCCCATGACCACTATCATGGTTCACTCACATTGGCGTATAACACGGTTGAGTGCTATTTGCTGTTTTATTGGATAGCAATCGGCCCAATGTTATACTATGGGGCAGTGCAGATCTGTGATGTTTATCAGATAGCACTCAGCCCAAGGTTCTACTATGGGGCAGTGCAGATCTGTGATGTATCAGATAGCACTCAGCCCATTGTTATACTATGGGGCAGTGCAGATCTGTGATGCTTAAGGGCAGCACGGTGGCTCAGTGGATAGCACTACAGCCTTGCAGCGCTGGAGTCCTGGGTTCAAATCCCACCTAGGACAACATCTGCAAGGAGTTTGTATGTTCTCCCTTTGTTTGCGTGGGTTTCCTCCGGGTACTCTGGTTTCCTCCCACACTCCAAAAACATACTGATAGGGAATCTAGAATGTGAGCCCCATCAGGGACAGCGACGATAATGTGTGAAAACTGTAAAGCGCTGCGGAATATGTTAGCGCTATATAAAAATAAAGATTATTATTATTATGTTTATCAGGTAGCACTCGGCCCAATGTTATACTATGGGCAGTGCAGATCTGTGATGTTTATCAGACAGCACTCAGTCCAGTGTTATACTATGGGGCAGTGCAGATCTGTGATGTTTTATCAGATAGCACTCAGCCCAATGTTATACTATGGGGCAGTGCAGATCTGTGATGTTGATCAGATAGTACTCAGCTCAATGTTGTACTATGGGGCAGTGCAGATCTGTGATGTTTTATCAGATAGCACTCAGCCCAATGTTATACTATGGGGCAGTGCAGATCTGTGATGTTTATCAGATAGTACTCAGCTCAATGTTGTACTATGGGGCAGTGCAGATCTGTGATGTTTTATCAGATAGCACTCAGCCCAATGTTATACTATGGGGCAGTGCAGATCTGTGATGTTTATCAGATAGTACTCAGCTCAATGTTGTACTATGGGGCAGTGCAGATCTGTGATGTTTATCAGATAGTACTCAGCTCAATGTTATACTATGGGGCAGTGCAGATCTGTGATGTTTTATCAGATAGCACTCGGCCCAATGTTATATTATGGGGCAGTGCAGATCTGTGATGTTTTATCAGATAGCAATCGGCCCATTGTTATACTATGGGGCAGTGCAGATCTGTGATGTATCAGATAGCACTCAGCCCACTGTTATACTATGGGGCAGTGCAGATCTGCCAGTATAACATTGGGCCAAGTGCTATCTGATAAGTCATCACAGATCTGCACTGCCCCATAGTATAACAATGGAAAAAGGAAGAGGAAAAATATCTTCAGCATGTAATCCAATAAAATAATTTTTTTATTCAAGACATTTTAAAATGTATATATCAAAAATACAAATGAACAAAGGAAAGGAAGGATGGGGTCCCCATAACAACCAACGCGTTTCAACCTCTTGTGGTCTTAGTCATGGTAATGGTACCATGTATTTGTATTTTTGATACATACATTTTAAAATGTCTTGAATAAAAAAATGATTTTATTGGATTACATGCTGGAGATATTTTTCCTCTTCCATTTTCCATTGTTATACTATGGGCAGAGCAGATCTGTGATGATTTATCAGATAGCACTTGGCCCAATGTTATACTATAGGGTAGTGCAGATCTGCAATTTTTTTCCTCATGTCGATTCGGCATGAGACAACCATCGCAGCATCTGCAAGTGACTCTGCAAATTGAAGCATGAGCACCCATTCAAGTCTATGGGTGCGTGTGAAACTTTGCACACAGAGAATGGAGAAGATAGAGAAATTAAGTTCTCCATCCTCTCTGCACTTGTGATACGATTTTCTCACACTAAGGTGACACTTGGATCAAACTTTGACAGAGTGTGATCCGAGTGACATTAGCGTAATTGTTCTGATTCTCTCGCATGAGAGAATCTACTGCCATGTGAGCGAGCCCTAACTGACACATCTGCAGGCTCCTCTCACTGCTTCAGTTTCTATCTCACAGGCGGACAGGGTTGCAATATTGATGCAGTACAGCAGAGCTCATCAGAGAGCTGCAAAAAATGTGTTTGCAAGAAGACAAAGTTAATTTCTCCTGGTTTGTGTTAGTTACAAGTCTCACACTGGTAACTCCACCTTTCATTTAAAATAATCTCTGGAGGCAGATTGTCATGCACATCAGTTTCCGTTCCATAATCCTGAACAGCTCATTACATATATATAACAAAACAACAAAACAAGGATTTCTATGGAATAAGACATTGGAGTATACATTTTACATTGTTTTTTTTACTGTAGAGACAACCTCTTGATAAGGAATACCAATCAGAAATTTCAGTCCACGGGAAGGTTTTACTTTTTCACAAATACTAGAACACAAGTTATTCTTTTAGCAATTGATAGGTACTTTTATAGCTGTAATTTTCAAATATTTTCATTCAAAATACTTTAGCAAAAAACAGTGCCATAATTGTGCTACAAGCAGATTTTCAAAACTTTTCCATCTCCCTATATATAAAAAAGGTTCTTAACCCATTTCTGACTTCGGATGTACTGGTACTTCCTATTTTCCAAAAAGTTCCCTCAAATGGAGGTACCTGCATGTCAGGTGATCATCGTGTGAGCACAGGAGATGGGAGCGATCACCACAGGAGCTCAGCTTAACTAACAGCTAGCACGTCCCTGCTTACCCTTCTAAATGCCAAGGTTAGTAGTGACCACAGCATTTAGAAAGTTGTGAGAGGGAGAGGGCTTCTTCTCTCACCTCACTGGCCCCCTCCCACAACTTATTAGGGTAGTCATGATAATTCCGGGTCAGCCAGGAACGGTGAACTCTTAAGCACTGAAATAAGGCCATGCCATCAGTAGTGAGTGTTAAAAACAAGGAGAAATTGAAATGATTGCCTCCACAACGCAATCACAGAGTGTCACAGAGCGGTCTGTGTCACAGCGCGATCACAGAGTGCGTACGGTTGCCTGTTAGCCTCTGCCATAAGTAAGGTCTAACAGACCTCCTGTGAGTGTAACACTGGATGTTAGCCCAGAAATCTATATAGGTAAATAAAAGATCAAGAAAAAAAAGTTAAAAAAAAAATGTAAAAATATATTTTTTTAAACCCCACAAAATAAATAACGTAATAACCACAAAAAGTATTTGCCATTAAACACAGATTTTTATGTAAAAACAGAAATAGACAAAAAAAAAGCACAAATTAGGTATTACTGAATCTGGAACAACTCGAACTATAAAACTGTGAAACTATAAAGGCCTTAGAGAAGACAATGCAACAAAAAAATAATTTCTTTCATCATTTCACCACATAAAAAGTGTTATACAACACGATCTAAACGTCTTCTGTAAATAAAAATGGTGTCACTTAAAACATCATCTTGTTCCAGAAAAAACAAGATGTGACACAGCTCCACCAGTGGATAAACTTATAATTCTCAGAATATGGTGATCCACACAGTTTTATTTGTTAAATTATTCCTAAAGTTTGAAAACATAAAAAAACTATACAAATCTGGCATCTATAATCGTAACATACCGTATATGTATTGCTGTAATCATTCTGACCCAAAGAATAACGCTTTCATATCACATTTTCCACATAGTTAACAGCATTGAAAAGAAAATGCCAATTGCTATTTTAGTGTTCATCTAGCCTCCTAATAATTAGAACAAAAAGTGATCAAAAGATGATAGGTACTCCCAGGGCCGGCTCCAGGTTTTTATGGGCCCCGGGCGAAAGAGTCTCAGTGGGCCCCCTTAACACAGACCACGATTCATGATGCACAGATACTGCAGAGAAATATAGGTATAGCACAACGCCAAACACTTCTCTTCTTCCATTACATGAGTGATATCTATTGTAAATTGTACAATAGCTCAAACGCCGCCAAATCCTCACAGCGCACAGTACAGACTGGACAGTACAGTCCTCCATACAATATTATGGGCACCACATAGTCTCCCCTCATCACCCATATAATACCCCATGCAGGATGTCACCCCGCCATCCCCCATATAATGCTCCATACAGAATACTGGACCCAATATAATGCTCCATACAGAATACTGGACCATATATAATGCTCCATACAGGATACTGGTCCCCATATAATGCTCCATACAGGATACTGGTCCCCATATAATGTTCCATACAGAATACTGGACCCAATATAATGCTCCATACAAAATATGAAGCTCTCCTCTACACTGTGCTGCGTTCTGCACGGTTACTGCTCAGGAAAGGGCGCTGTGGAAAGACTCCCCATTATCATCATCATTGCCTGCCCATCATCATCATCATTGCCTGCCCATCATTATTGCCTCCCTATTATCATCATTGCCTCCCCATTAATATCATCATCATCATTGCCTTCCCATTATCATTGCCTCCCCTCATCATCATTGCCTGCCCATTATCATCATCATTGCCTCCCCTCATCATCATTGCCTGCCCCTCATCATCATCATTGCCTCCCTATCATCATCATTGCATCCCCATTAATATCATCATCATCATTGCCTTCCCATTATCATTGCTTCCCCATCATCATCATTATCATTGCCTCCCCATTAATATCATCATCATTGCCTTCCCATTATCATTGCCTCTCCATCATCATCATCATTGCCTCACCATTAATATCATCATCATCATTGCCTTCCCATTATCATTGCCTCCCCATTAATATCATCATCATTGCCTTCCCATTATCATTGCCTCCCCATCATCATCATTATCATTGCCTCCCCATTAATATCATCATCATCGCCTTCCCATTATCATTGCCTACCCATCATCATCATTATCATTGCCTCCCCATTAATATCATCATCATCACCTTCTCATTATCATTATCTCCCCATCATCATCATCATCGCCTCCTCACCACCATCACTGCCTGCCTCCCCCCACCACCATCACACATACAGCACCGCAGGCAGCACTCTCTCACATACACACAGGCAGGCACACACACACACATCGATCTCACCTATCCGACGTCCGTGCGCTCTCTGCCACAGCCGGCCGCTGAAAGATGACGTCATTCAGCGGCGCTGCTGTGAGAGAGGAAGCGCCGGCGCAGGCGCCCCCTGGAGCTTGGAGCTGTGGCAGCGGAGGCACGGGGAGAGGTGAGTATTGCGCCGGCTGCTGCCGGGGCCCTGAGCAAGCAGAGGGGGCCCAGTGTCGGCGCTGACACCGCTAACGGGCGCCGAGGTGCCCGACGGCAAGTGGGCCCCCCCGCCTGCTCAGGGCCCTGGCACTTGCCCGGGTGTGCCGGGTGCTGAAGCCGGCCCTGGGTACTCCAAAATAGTAAAAATAAAGGCATCAGCTCATCTTGCACTAAAAAAAGGCCACACATGATTCTGTCAGCAGAGAAAGAAAAGTTGTACCTCTCAGAATATGACCATGCAAACAAAAAAATTTTAATGGGAAAAAAAGTTTTTAATTTGCCTTATTCCTTATATAGCACAAAGAATGGCATAAAAAACAAGTAATTCTTGAACTGCTGCTGAGTTGTTCATTCTACCTCTCAAAACACAAGATTTTCTGTGTTCTACAATGTGCACTTGTCGGGGTTTCTGTCTAAACCTGATAAAACCATTCACAGTACTGTAATGATGCAGGTGGAGAAACTTCGGATTCCGCATAGCCTCTGTTCTGGCAGTGTCCCATCTATTTAAGGATACACAAAATCACAATTATGCTGCTGAGCACCTCTAACAAGATGGACACTGCTAACTAGAAGCCAGACTGAGTTCAAAGTAAGGCCGGGATCACACATGCGAGAAACACGGCCGAGTCTCGCATGTGAATAGAAATACATGCAGCCGCACACTCCACTCCCGAGTGCCGGCGCCAGTGCTGGGAATTCACATGCGAGACTCGGCCGTGTTTCTCGCACCCCATCTTGATTGAAAAAAAAACAGAAATTTAGACATTTTTGCAAATGTATTAAAAAAGAAAAACTGAAATATCACATGGTCATAAGTATTCAGACCCTTTGCTCAAACACTCATATTTAAGTCACATGCTGTCCATTTCCTTGTGATCCTCCTTGAGACGGTTCCACTCCTTCATTGGAGTCCAGCTGTGTTTAATTAAACTGATAGGACTTGATTTGTAAAGGCACACTCCTGTCTATATAAGACTTCACATCTCACAGTAGTGCATGTCAGACCAAATAAGAATCATGAGCTCAAAGGAACTGGCCAAGGAACTCAGAGACAGAATTGTGGCAAGGCACAGATCTGGCCAAGGTTACAAAAGAATATCTGCTGTACTCAATGTTCCTAAAGGCTGGGTCTCACATAACGATACACCAGCGATCCCGACAACGATATGCACTTGTCAGGATCGCTGGTGTATCGCTACATGATCGCTGCTGAGCTGCCAAACAGGCAGCTCAGGCAGCGATCTGGGACAGCGACACTGCGGGTAACATCGCTTAGTTACCCGCAGTGTACCTTGGATACCAGCGCGCTGATGCAGGGAGCTGGTATCCAAGGTACACAGCGGGTTTCCAAGCGCTGCGCGGTGCCTGGAAACGCGTTGTGTACCTTGGATACCAGCTCCCTGCATCAGGGCGCTGGTATCCAAGGTACACAGCGGGTTTCTAGGCACAGCCCCGTGCCTGGTAACCCGCTGTGTACCTTGGTTACCAGCGGATCGCTGGTCTCCTGCCTGTCACACGCAGAGATGCGTGCCTGTCAGCGGGAGACCAGCGATCAAAAAAATGTCCTGACATTTCAGTGACGATCAGCGATACCCAGCAGGGGGGCTGATCGTCGCTGAATGTCACACACAGCGATATCGCTGGTGAGCTCGGTGCTGCGTCACAAAACTAGTGACTCAGCACCGATCTCGGTAGCGATATCGCTATGTGAGACGGGCCCTTAAGAGCTCAGTGGCCTCCATACACTGTGTTCCAAATTATTATGCAAATTTTGTTTAGGAGTGATAAGG
>JARQOD010000003.1:501423425-501481251 GCA_033576555.1 Oophaga sylvatica | reverse complement strand
GAGTGATATCTATTGTAAATTGTACAATAGCTCAAACGCCGCCAAATCCTCACAGCGCACAGTACAGACTGGACAGTACAGTCCTCCATACAATATTATGGGCACCACATAGTCTCCCCCTCATCACCCATATAATACCCCATGCAGGATGTCACCCCGCCATCCCCCATATAATGCTCCATACAGAATACTGGACCCAATATAATGCTCCATACAGAATACTGGACCATATATAATGCTCCATACAGGATACTGGTCCCCATATAATGCTCCATACAGGATACTGGTCCCCATATAATGTTCCATACAGAATACTGGACCCAATATAATGCTCCATACAAAATATGAAGCTCTCCTCTACACTGTGCTGCGTTCTGCACGGTTACTGCTCAGGAAAGGGCGCTGTGGAAAGACTCCCCATTATCATCATCATTGCCTGCCCATCATCATCATCATTGCCTGCCCATCATTATTGCCTCCCTATTATCATCATTGCCTCCCCATTAATATCATCATCATCATTGCCTTCCCATTATCATTGCCTCCCCTCATCATCATTGCCTGCCCATTATCATCATCATTGCCTCCCCTCATCATCATTGCCTGCCCCTCATCATCATCATTGCCTCCCTATCATCATCATTGCATCCCCATTAATATCATCATCATCATTGCCTTCCCATTATCATTGCTTCCCCATCATCATCATTATCATTGCCTCCCCATTAATATCATCATCATTGCCTTCCCATTATCATTGCCTCTCCATCATCATCATCATTGCCTCACCATTAATATCATCATCATCATTGCCTTCCCATTATCATTGCCTCCCCATTAATATCATCATCATTGCCTTCCCATTATCATTGCCTCCCCATCATCATCATTATCATTGCCTCCCCATTAATATCATCATCATCGCCTTCCCATTATCATTGCCTACCCATCATCATCATTATCATTGCCTCCCCATTAATATCATCATCATCACCTTCTCATTATCATTATCTCCCCATCATCATCATCATCGCCTCCTCACCACCATCACTGCCTGCCTCCCCCCACCACCATCACACATACAGCACCGCAGGCAGCACTTCTCACATACACACAGGCAGGCACACACACACACATCGATCTCACCTATCCGACGTCCGTGCGCTCTCTGCCACAGCCGGCCGCTGAAAGATGACGTCATTCAGCGGCGCTGCTGTGAGAGAGGAAGCGCCGGCGCAGGCGCCCCCTGGAGCTTGGAGCTGTGGCAGCGGAGGCACGGGGAGAGGTGAGTATTGCGCCGGCTGCTGCCGGGGCCCTGAGCAAGCAGAGGGGGCCCAGTGTCGGCGCTGACACCGCTAACGGGCGCCGAGGTGCCCGACGGCAAGTGGGCCCCCCCGCCTGCTCAGGGCCCTGGCACTTGCCCGGGTGTGCCGGGTGCTGAAGCCGGCCCTGGGTACTCCAAAATAGTAAAAATAAAGGCATCAGCTCATCTTGCACTAAAAAAAAGGCCACACATGATTCTGTCAGCAGAGAAAGAAAAGTTGTACCTCTCAGAATATGACCATGCAAACAAAAAAATTTTAATGGGAAAAAAAGTTTTTAATTTGCCTTATTCCTTATATAGCACAAAGAATGGCATAAAAAACAAGTAATTCTTGAACTGCTGCTGAGTTGTTCATTCTACCTCTCAAAACACAAGATTTTCTGTGTTCTACAATGTGCACTTGTCGGGGTTTCTGTCTAAACCTGATAAAACCATTCACAGTACTGTAATGATGCAGGTGGAGAAACTTCGGATTCCGCATAGCCTCTGTTCTGGCAGTGTCCCATCTATTTAAGGATACACAAAATCACAATTATGCTGCTGAGCACCTCTAACAAGATGGACACTGCTAACTAGAAGCCAGACTGAGTTCAAAGTAAGGCCGGGATCACACATGCGAGAAACACGGCCGAGTCTCGCATGTGAATAGAAATACATGCAGCCGCACACTCCACTCCCGAGTGCCGGCGCCAGTGCTGGGAATTCACATGCGAGACTCGGCCGTGTTTCTCGCACCCCATCTTGATTGAAAAAAAAACAGAAATTTAGACATTTTTGCAAATGTATTAAAAAAGAAAAACTGAAATATCACATGGTCATAAGTATTCAGACCCTTTGCTCAAACACTCATATTTAAGTCACATGCTGTCCATTTCCTTGTGATCCTCCTTGAGACGGTTCCACTCCTTCATTGGAGTCCAGCTGTGTTTAATTAAACTGATAGGACTTGATTTGTAAAGGCACACTCCTGTCTATATAAGACTTCACATCTCACAGTAGTGCATGTCAGACCAAATAAGAATCATGAGCTCAAAGGAACTGGCCAAGGAACTCAGAGACAGAATTGTGGCAAGGCACAGATCTGGCCAAGGTTACAAAAGAATATCTGCTGTACTCAATGTTCCTAAAGGCTGGGTCTCACATAACGATACACCAGCGATCCCGACAACGATATGCACTTGTCAGGATCGCTGGTGTATCGCTACATGATCGCTGCTGAGCTGCCAAACAGGCAGCTCAGGCAGCGATCTGGGACAGCGACACTGCGGGTAACATCGCTTAGTTACCCGCAGTGTACCTTGGATACCAGCGCGCTGATGCAGGGAGCTGGTATCCAAGGTACACAGCGGGTTTCCAAGCGCTGCGCGGTGCCTGGAAACGCGTTGTGTACCTTGGATACCAGCTCCCTGCATCAGGGCGCTGGTATCCAAGGTACACAGCGGGTTTCTAGGCACAGCCCCGTGCCTGGTAACCCGCTGTGTACCTTGGTTACCAGCGGATCGCTGGTCTCCTGCCTGTCACACGCAGAGATGCGTGCCTGTCAGCGGGAGACCAGCGATCAAAAAAATGTCCTGACATTTCAGTGACGATCAGCGATACCCAGCAGGGGGGCTGATCGTCGCTGAATGTCACACACAGCGATATCGCTGGTGAGCTCGGTGCTGCGTCACAAAACTAGTGACTCAGCACCGATCTCGGTAGCGATATCGCTATGTGAGACGGGCCCTTAAGAGCTCAGTGGCCTCCATACACTGTGTTCCAAATTATTATGCAAATTTTGTTTAGGAGTGATAAGGTAAGAATTTTTTTTGTTTGTCAGTTAAACTCATTGATGGTGATGTGTGTCAGGGCTCTTTATATCACTGTAAGCAATTGCAGACACCTGTGCTAATTAGTTTGGCAGGTGTGTCCAATGAAAGGCAAGACTACTTAAGAAGGCTGTCCCACATTATTGAGCAACCTACATTTTCTGCCAAAATTGGAAAGAAAAAGGATGTGTCGGCTGCTGAGAAGCAAAAAATTGTGGAGTGTTTAGGTCAAGGCATGACTATAATCAACATTGCCAAGACACTTCATCGTGATCATTGCACAATCAAGAAGTATGTAGCTGATTCACAGTACACACGTGTGCGTGCTGATAAGGGAAAATTGAGGACTCTATCCTACAGGCAATTACGTCAGGTTGAAAGAGCAGCGGCAAAAAAGCCTTATCACAGCAGCAGACAACTTTTTGAAGCTGCTGGTGCCTCCAACGTCCCCCGAACAACAAGATGCAGGGTACTTCAGAGGTTTGCAGCTGTGCGTAAGCCATCCTGTCGACCTCCTCTATCCACTGCACACAAGCAGAAATGGCTCCAGTGGGCCAAACAATACATGAAGACTGACTTCAAAACTGTTTTGTTCACCGATGAGTGCCGTGCAACGCTCGATGGTCCAGATGGATGGAGTGGAGGATGGCTGGTTGATGGACACCCCATGCAAACACGGCTACGGCGCCAACAAGGAGGAGGTGGAGTAATGTTTTGGGCTGGAACCATGGGGAGAGAGATTGTCGGCCCCTTTAGGATCCCTGAAGGGGTAAAGATGAACTCCATAGTGTATGTTGAGTTTCTCAAACAGCACTTCCTGTCATGGTTCAAGAAGAAGAACCGTGCATTCCGCAGCAAGATCATTTTCATGCATGATAATGCACCATCTCATGCTGCACATAACACATCTGCATCTCTGGCTGCTATGGACATAAAAGGGGACAAACTTATGGTGTGGCCCCCATGCTCCCCTGACCTCAACCCCATTGAGAACCTCTGGAGCATCATCAAAAGGAGTGTCTATGACGGCGGGAGGCAGTTCACATCTAAGCAACAGCTCTGGGAGGGTATTCTCTCCTCATGCAAAACAATTGAAGCAGAAACCATCCAAAACCTGACAAATTCAATGGACGAGAGTTCAGAAGCTCCTTTCGAACAAGGGGTCCTAAGTGCAAATGTAACATCACCTAGAATAAAGTTTTGAGTTGAAAACTGTTTGATTTCAGTTTGTAATAACCTGCTAATGCTTATAATTTCAAAAATGACCATTTTTTGTTCCTTATTAAAATGAAAAGGTTGAAAACTCTGCTGTGCATAATAATTTGGAACATGCATTTTGAGTGCAGTGTGAGTGTTTTATTTTTTAAAAAATATACTGTTATCATAGGCAGTTTGTACAAATACCTTTCAATTGTACTCTAATAGTTATTTGACTGGAAAATGACAATGACTGCAATTCATATAGGTAATTTGGGAAAATCTGAGAAAATATTATTTGCATAATAATTTGGAACACAGTGTAATCCTTAAAGGGAGTCTGTCACCCCATTTGTCGAGTATAAGATGTGGCCACCGCCATCAGGGGTTTATCTACAGCATGCTGTAATGCTGTAGATAAGTCCCTGATGTCACCTGAAAGAGAAGAAAAACTAGTTATATTATACTCACCCAGGGGCGGTCCGGCGTCCGGTCCGGTCCGACGGGCGTCGCGGTACGGTCCGGCGCCTCCCATCTTGCAGCGAAGATGTCCTCTTCTTTGCTTCCCGTCGCGGCTCCTGCGCAGGCGCACTGATCTTCCCTGTTGAGGGCCGCATCTTATACTCGAAAAATGGGGTGACAGACTTCCTTTAAATGGAAGAAGTTTGGGAACACCACAAGTCTTCCTAGACCTGGCCATCCAGCCAAACTGAGCAATCGTGGGAGAAGAGCCTTGGTGAGAGAGTAAAGAAGGACCCCAAGATCACTGTGGCTGAGCTCCACAGATGCAGTAGGGAGATGGGAGAAAGTTCCACAAAGTCAACTATCACTGCAGCCCTCCACCAGTCTGGACTTTATGGCGGAGTGGTCCGACAGAAGCCTCTCCTCAGTGCCAGACATATGCCAGATTTTTGTGGTATTTCCTTATAAAGGAGTCTTCTTTTACTCTGAAACGTGTTGAATAAAACCAAAATTATTAATACGCCTGGACTTGCAATGATTCAGTAGCAAGGAACATTAACCACGTTTTTTTTCCCATTTGATATCTATCAGTGCCAGACATATGAAAGCCCGCATAGAGTTTGATAAAAAAAAACACATGAAGGACTCCCAGACTATGAGAAATAAGATTCTCTGGTCTGATGAGACGAAGATAGAACTTTTTGGTGATAATTCTAAGTGGTATGTGTGGAGAAAACCAGGCACTGCTCGTCACCTGCCCAATACAATCCCAACAGTGAAACAGGGTGGTGGCAGCATCATGCTATGGGGTTGTTTTTCAGCTGCAGGGACAGGAGTCAGGACAACTGGTTGCAATTGAAGGAAACATGAATGCTTCCAAGTACAGAGATATCCTGGATGTAAACCTCTTCCAGAGTGCACTGGACCTCATACTTGGCCGAAGGTTCACCTTCCAACAAGACAATGACCCTAAGCACACAGATAAAATAACAAAGGAGTGGTTTCAGAACAACTCTGTGACCATTCTTGACTGGCCCAGCCAGAGGCCTGACCTAAACCCAATTGAGCATCTCTGGAGAGACCTGAAAATGGCTGTCCACCAACGTTCACCATCCAAAATTACGGAACTGGAGAGGATCTGCAAGGAAGAATGGCAGAGGATCCCCAAATCCAGGTGTAAAAACCTTGTTGCATCATTCCAGAGAAGACTCATGGCTGTACTAGCTCAAAAGGGTGCTTCTACTCAATACTGAGCAAAAGGTCTGAATACTTATGACCATGTGATATTTCAGTTTTTCTTTTTTAATAAACTTGCAAAAAATTCTACATTTCTGTTTTTTTCAGTCAAGATGGAGTGCAGAGTGTACATTAATGATAAAAAAATGAACTGTTTTGAATTTACCAAATGGCTGTATAGAAACAAAGAGTGAAAAATTTAAAGGGGTCTGAATACTTTCCGTAACCACTGTATATGTAAACCCAAATGGTACCAATAAAAACTTCAACAACTCACAAAAAACACATCCCCACTCAAGTTCATCATCTGTCAACGAAATTAGAGGGCATTTCAACATTACTAATGACACAAATGCTGTGGAAAAATGAAATGGCTCCTCTCAGCCCAGCCCAACCCAATCCCACCTCCCCCCAAAATCCTACTGAATTTATACTCCCAAATCCAAACGCCTCAATACCTGCTTAGCCTCACAGCGTTCATAAACTGTAGCTAGTGTCCACATATATACCACTGCTATAAAAGGAGAGAACTCACTTAACAATTTGCAAGATGCCGCTCCAGAAGCACAATCTGGACACAATGTATTGGGCACTACAAATGCATATTTGCAATTTTCACTCTGAAACATCAATTGTGTTCTTATTTCTGGAAATCAACCACAAAGTCATCCTTTCATTCTAAAGTTGCACTCCTTCCCTTCTGAGCTTTGCACTGTGCTTTAACAGAAGAAGTTTCTGATCAGATATAGGGGTACTGTTGTACTCAGAAGAAATTGCATAACAAACTTTGTGGTCTGTTTTCTTCTATTACTCAGGGATAAACTGAAAAACTTGGGCTAAAGCAACATTTTGGTGGAAAAAAAAGTAATTTTTCACTTCTACAGTCTCCGGTTATAAAATTCCATGAATTACCTGTGAGTTCAAAATGCTTATTACACCCCTAGATGAATTATATTGGAAAAAGTTATTTCACTACTATGATATTGATATATCATCAATGTCAAATCGATGATGATACGACACCGGTCACCCCCCTCAATTAGCTGTTATCAGTTTCGGCTGGATGTTAACACTTTTCTGTACATTGTCACTTCTGGGTACAGCAGATCTACTGCTATTCAAATGAATGGGAGCTAGGCCGCAGAATAGGGACAATGTCCAAACCCATTATTTTCAATAACATATGTAATTTTTCTTTAAATGTGGTTTTACAGCTAAGGCATATTTAGAAATGATCCACTACTCTGTTTAGCAATTCATGAGAAGCTTACCTAGAGCCATATTAGTCACAAGCACTCTGGTAAAAAAATGTTATGATCACGAATAATTGATTTTTTCCCATTTCTGCACTTACTTTTGATGTGCGCATTCCTTTTTGAAAATAAGTACATACTTTCAAAGTAAATGTACAGTAAATAAACTTAGCGAGACCAGGCTACAATAACAAGCAATCAGATTCAAAAAGTTGCACAAGATGATAATAAGCTTGTTAGTGACATCTATTGGAAAGGATCAGCCATTGTACAAAAGTTTAATGTTGTATTGATTTTTATGTACAGATGTTTACTTTTTTAACACTAAACAGCTTGTATCATAGTAAATGTCACCTTCCAAAGTAAAGACCCCATTAAAAATTATTTTTAGTTTGTATTTCACTATTTCCTATTCCCTGTTTTTATTTGCTCACTGTTATATACACTTTTTGTAAAATAAACCTTAAATTGAAAAAATGATTGTTAACCTCTCAACGACATAAGTGTTTTGGTCCAAAATTCAAAGAATACACTTTTTAGAGATTTTGTGAATGTGGTGGTGACAAAAAGTTAAATGTTCATTTTTTTCCTTCCACATTCCAAAAATTCCTGTGAAGCACCTGAAGGGTGAATAAACTTCTTGAACGTGGTTTTGAGCACCTTGAGGGGTGCAGTTCTTAGAAAGGTGTCACTTAAAACTTAAAAGTTAGAAAATTGCAAAATTTTCCAACTTTTTGCCAAATTCCCGTTTTGTTTTTTCATAAATAACACCAAGTCATATTAATGAAATTTTACCACTATTATAAAGTACAATATGTGATGATAAAACACTCTCAAAATCAGTGGGATCCATTGATGTGTTCCAGAGTTATTACCACATAAAGTTACACTGGTCAGAATTGTAAAATTTGGCCATGTCATGAAGGTGAAAACAGGCTCAGGGATGAAGGGGTTAAGACAGTTAATTTGTCCCAACTTTATCAAAGTGGTTCATGCTGTTTGATAAATATTAGTGATGAGCGAGTATGCTCGTTGCTCGGGTTTTCCAAGTTATCTTACTCTGTGGGAAAAATGTGTGCCGCAATTCTGGAGCACAGTGTTGCATGTTAAGCCACACCCCATTGCTGATAAGCCACACCCCATTGCTGATAAGCCACACCCTTTTCAGTTAAGCCACATCACTCGAGTCAGACAAGTTGTAAAAAGTTCTAAAACACATTTTAAAAATATAATTTTGGTGCATAAATAACACTGGAATTTTGGTACATTTAACTTGCTAAATATGTCCCAGTATGTCTCCTAAGTGGTCATAAAAGATCTATGAGGGGGACATTCAATTTTTTTTTAATCTGCTGTTTTCAATTGAATATAGGGCATTAACTGAAACTATAGTTTCAGAGGAAAACAGCCCTCTTTTATGCCATCAGTTCCCATCAGAGCTTATCCAGCTCTACTATGCCCCCATGCTCTGTTCACTAGAAAAAAAAAGATAAACTGTTCTAAACGGCTTCCGGGTTTTTCTAGGGTCTGACACTTGTCTTTCCTCTGTGTCACTGCACGAGCTTTAATCCTGCACTTGTGCTTAGGTGAAAAGGTGACAATTACAATTTTTGAATATATAAAAATACACAAATAATAAACAAGTCAATGGGGTCTGGCCAATGTTGCTAGTATCTGTCATGTGACGGCTCAAGCACTAGCTGTAATTTTGCTGTTCTGCACCTGTGACTGAGTGGAATTAGCAAATGTAGCTATGAACAAAACTTCTGCATTTATTAGATTTGGGATTTTTTGACTGACAAGAGTAATTATGATTAGTGTTGAGAATTCCGATACTGCAAATATCGGGTATCGGCTGATATTTGCTGTATCGGAATTCCGATTCTGAGATCCGATATTTTCGTCATATCGGATACCGGAATCGGAATGTTCCTGTCACGGTCAGTGTCCGTCGGTCGGGTCTGTCAGGAGTCAGCGGCACTTACCTGGCAGAAGATCTCCGGCGGTCACGTCCTGGACTGCTTGATGGCCGCCATCATCTTCTCCCTGGCGGTCACGTGCAGTTTCTCGCGATAACTGCACGTGCTGCCGGGTAATCGCAGCCGTAAAGCAGTCCGATGACCTCACCGCCGGGGAAGCTGGTAAGCAGCTGTGCTGCGCCGGGATGTTAGGCTCTGCCTGACATTCTGATGTAGCAGAGCTGGATCGTCGTGGGACCCTCGTTACTATGGACTGCGTCGGACAGGTGGTATACTGTTGGTTTGTTTTTTTTCTTTTTTTACAGGAGATCGATGGCGTCGCAGGAATGAGAGTGTAATAAAAGAAATGAAAACTGTGTGGTATTTTATTTCATTAAAAGACTTTTTTCTTGCTGTGTCTTTTTTTTAAACATTTAAAAACTTTGGGATTAATAATGGATCGGTGTCTTATTGACACCTCTCCATTATTAACCGGGCTTATTGTCACCGTGCAATCAACGGTGACATTAACCCCTTATTACCCCGCTTGCCACCACTACAGGGCAAGTGGGAAGAGCCGGGTAAAGTGCCACAATTGGCACATCTTTGGATGTGCCATTTGTGGGGCTGCTGCAGCCTGGTATTATCAGGCTGTTGAGGGCCAAAATCCATGGGCCTTGACAGTCTTTTAATACCAGGCCGCAGCAGTCTGCATTTTACTTGGCTGGTTAACAAAAATAGGGGGGATCTCCACGCCATTTTTTTTTGAGGGGATCCCTATTTTTGTTAACCAGCCAAGCTAAGCAGACTGCTGTGGCCTGGTATTATCAGGCTTGCAAGGTCCATGGATCTTGGCTCCTTAACAGCCTGAAAATCCAGGCCTCAGCAGTCTGCTTCATCAGGCTGGTTAACAAAAATAGGGAGGACCCCACGCCATTTTTTTTCGAAGGGAACCCCTATTTTTGTTAATCAGTTCCCTCTGACATCACTGATGGTGTCCCTGGCTGACCTGAAGTGAAAGTGGAAAGCAATCAATTAAGCTTTCCACTTCCTCTCCTGTCAGCCAGGAGAGGAAAAGATTCATTCGGGGGTTTACTGTGAGGCTGCAGCATTAGCTGCGGTCCCTGCAGTAAACATTAACCCTTTCTGATGGATTACAGCGTGGGACCTGACTGTGCATGGGATAGGTAAGAAAATAATTTTGCTTTCTTATTTTATTTTTATTACAGGAAATGGTTTTTGCAGTAAAATAAAAGATGGTCAAAAGCATGTGTCTTTATTTCATTAAAATGATTTTTAATTAAAGTGTGTGTGTTTTATTTTTATTTCATGCAATAGGATTAATAATTGATAGTTGTCTAATTGACAGCTCTCAATTATTAACCTGGCTTAAGGTCACCTTTCAATAGCAAGGTGGCTTTAACCCCTTATTAACCCATTCGCCACCGCTACAGGGCAATGGGAATAGACGGGCAAAGTGCCAGAAAGGGTGAATCTAATTATAGATTTGTCTTTTCTGGGGTGTCTGGGGGCAGATGTTAGTAGCCGGGGGGGGGGGGGGCAAAAATAATGGTCCCTCTCTGGGCTATTATTATCTGCCCCCACTCGCTGGCTTTGTCTGTCTGGTTGAGAAAATAGGGCAGGAGCCCACGCATTTTTTTTCAACAATTTTACACCTCATATATATATATATATATATACATGTCATTGAATTTGTGACACATATATATATATATATTTATAGTTCATACACTTCTACATAGTATAATAGCCGCTAATTCAATTGCCGGCTTTTGTGAAAATGCAGAACCCGACATGAAATGACACATGGTTTACATAGAGTTAACCATGTCATTTCAAGTTGTTTGTTATATTGTTTTCACTAACAATTACATGAGTGTATGTGTGCAAAATTTCACACCTGTAGGGGTTAAGTGTAAATTCGTAGCAAAAAAGTCCGTTTTTTTTACAACGAATTTACACCTTTAATTAACCCCTACAGGTGTGAAATTTTGCACACATACACTCATGTAATTGTTTGTGAAAATCAGATATCAAACTACATGAAAAGACATGGTTAACTCTATGTAAACCATGTGTCATTTCATGTCGGGTGCTTCTGTATTTTCACAAAAGCCGGCATTACCCGGCAATTGAATCAGAGGCTATTTTACTATGTAGAAGTGTATAAACTATAAATATATGTATATATATATATATATATATATATATATGTCACAATGACATGTATATATATATATATATATATATATATATATATACATGTATTCTATGTGTGTATATTTAGTGTTTACAAGGAAAGAAAGGGGTTTTTTTAGTTACGATATTTCTGTCCCATAGACTTGCATTGGATTTCCGGTATAGGAATCGGGTATCGCCGATACTTTTTGGGTATCGGCGATACCCATTCCGATCCGATACTTCTTGATATCGGAAAGTATCGCTCAACCCTAATTATGATACAAAAAAGCATTCTAGTTACTGATATATTATTCATAACATTTAGAAATTTAAAATCATCCATCATTCAATAAAATTTTATACACTAAAAAAAATAATAAAAATAAAACAAACCTAGAGATTTCTCTGCTGTACATGTATTACAGAATTCTTTACTGCGCCAGTGAGAAAAATACATTGTACAAAATATGCCAAAAGGGAGTTCAGATTTCAAGCTCGGAAAAGCATTTTTAAGATCTGAAAACTAAGCAGCAAAACATACTTGAGCTGATGTTCATACTAGCATAAGCCAGAAATAAGTCCCCAGTAGTGATGAGCGAGTATACTTGTTGCTCGGGTTTTCCGGAGCACGCTCGGGTGATCTCCGAGTATTTATAAGTGCTCAGAGATTTACATTCTGTTGCCATAACTGCATGATTTGCGGCTACTTGACAGGAGGAATACATGTGGGGATTCCTTAACAAACAGGCATTCCTCACATGTACTCAAGCTGTCCAGCAGCCATAAATCATGCAGCTGCGGCAACAGAAACTGAATCTCCGAGCACTTCCAAATACTCAGACACCACCCGAGCGTGCTTCCCGAGCAACGAGTATACTCGCTCATTACTAGTCCCCAGTTTCTGCAGGGTGGTCTTAGACTTTCTGACTTTCTGCACTGAAAGCCGTCAACCATTCCTTTCTACTGTTGAGTGCAGGAAAAGCACTTCACTATGTCACGGTGCTTGTTAGGGTGGCGCTGGTCTGTGCTTTACCTGCACACCAAGTTTCTTCATTACAATGCACACTGATAGTGAGTGTCTTGCCGCCTTGTCACTTATTAGAGCTGGCAAGGGAGCACACAGTCACTGTGTATACTGCACAATGAGAAGACCCTACTGAGCGAACCTACTGAGCATACATCGGAATTGACAACCGATGAATGCTTAGTAGATCATGTATAAGCACAGCCACTGAAACAGATGTCACTGATGACGTTTCGTTGCAGAGTAGGGACAGAGACTGCAGAAGTGACCACAGCCTCTGTCCCCTAAAAATGGATCATTTGAGTATCCCAGCATGCACTGGGGGTTCTCAAACAAGAGTCACCAAAGAGGTAAAAAGTACAAAAAATAAAGCAGTTAAATAGTGCAGTGAGGGAATATGGAATTTTTAATTACCGTAATGTATAATAGAAAGATTATATTATATTATGACATTAAAAAGAGACATTTAGGATTAAAATAAATGTTAGTTTTGGACCCCCCACTTAATCTGCCATTAAAGGGACCAAAGGGATAGAAATGTGTCCAACATTCTGGATTGTTATTCAGTCCTTGAAAATGTTATGACATTTAGGCTTATTTCACATATCTGATATTCACACCCAAATATGGAACCACAATGTCTGGATTGGTTGAGGGTCTCATGACCTAAACTCAGCAGCCTCATAGGTATATAAGACGCTGTTGAGTTTGGATCAGAAGACTTGTAGATGGTTTATACAGGAAGTCTGTACTTAAACTGTGAATGTTGGACGTGTGAAACCAGCCGTACTTTTATGAGTACAAAAAACTCAACAGAAAACTTTTAGTCATAGATTCTTTTAAAATGTTACATTTATTAAGAAATAGTTATAAAACATTGATTACCAAACAAGATATCAACAAAAAGATATTGGCCCTTTAACCCCAGTCTGACATCGGGCGTAAATTTACGCCAATGTCGGACTCCCTCCCTTAATAGTTGGTGTGACAGCATCCATACAGGTACATTTCAACCCATGCAAATGTCGACAATGAGGACAACCCAGGTCCACATAGGATATTACAGTGGAGGTACCCTATTGTGGGCCTCCTTTTATTTGCCAGAATCAAGAGCTGTTCTGGCAGACACAAGCTGTCTTTTTAACCCCTTTCCAACATCAGGCATAATAGTTGGCTGATGTCAGACTCCTTCCTTTGGATGTGGGCTCCGGCGTTGAGCCCAGATCTTTCCCAGCACATGTCATCTGTTTTGAACAGCTGACATGTGCCCGGAATAGCCGTGGGTGGAATCGTTAAATGCCACTGTCAAACTCTGACAGTGGCATTTACCGTAACATGCGCTTCCAGCAATCGTGACGGAAATCCGCCCATCGGTGACCCCGTCACGTGATTGCGGGTCACTGATGGGTTCGCATGACAACCAGAGGTCTCCTGGAGACCACAATGGTTGTGAGTGCTGGATTGCTGTGAGCGCCGACCACTGGCGTGAGGTATTCTGCTAAATACAGGTGATCTGATCATCGCCTGTATGTAGCAGAGTCGGTCGGGTTATGGCAGCTTCTAGTCTCCCATGGAGACTATTGAAGTATGCCAAAAGTGAAAAAAAAAGTTTTTAAAAATATTTAAAAAAAATAAAAAATATAAATGTTCAAATCACCCCCTTTCGCTCCATTAAAAATAAAACAATAAAAAAAAAAATCAAACATACACATATTTGGTATTGCCGCGTTCAGAATCGCCTGGTCTTTCAATAAAAAAAAAGATTAACCTGATCGCTAATTGGTGTAGAGAAAAAAATGCATTAAAATGCAATAACGGGCAATCAAAAGATCGCATCTGCACCAAGATCGTATCATTAAAAACGGCACCTAGGCGCGCAAAAAATAAGCCCTCACCCAACCCAAGATCACGAAAAATGGAGACGCTACGGGTATCAGAAAATGAATAACATAAATGGAGGCTAAGACTAGATAATGGCGCACCAAATAAATGGGAAGTCCCTGAGTGTGTGCCATCTAGTCAGGACTATAGTTGTAAACCCATCGTCAATTGATCAGAAACAGGAACGTGATGTGACCATCACAAAAAGACGATGACGGGTATCAAAAAAATATATAAATCTTTATTGAAGTATAAACAAGAACAATTGTATATAAAAGTTAATAGGCAAGAACAATGCAAGGCAGATGGACCACACCAACACGTGCGTGTCCAGGAAAACAGGAAGACGGGCCAACCCAGGCAATTAAATGTATAGTAAATGTCTAATTGTGGGTAAAAAATCACTTATCAATATGAGCTAGTCAAAAACCCCGCATATAAGATAGGATCCAAATATGACCATATATTGATGTTTAGACCTGTGTAAGCATAAATACAAGCCCCTAAACCAAACACTGGAGAGGATACTTAAGCTAAGAGAAAAATCTGAAATGACAAGTGTCAAGGTAGCCAGTAATTACCTCTAACAGGAAAGTGCGGGTGGAAGCCTGGATCAGCACGTCTGCCCCGACGCGCGTTTCGGCACGCCCCCTGACGAAGGTAATCGTGCCGAAACGCGCGTCCAGGCTTCCACCCGCACTTTGGATCCAATTGTTCTTGTTTATACTTCAATAAAGATTTATATATTTTTTTGATACCCGTCATCGTCTTTTTGGGTATCAGAAAATGGCAATTTTTTTTTTTTTTTTTTAACAAAGTTTGGATTTTTTTTTCACCAGTTAGATAAAAAAAGAATCTAGACATGTTTGGTGTCTATGAACTCGTAAAAGAACTTAGTAAAAGAGTAGAACAAAAAACAAGTGTGGGATTGCACTTTTTTGCAATTTCACCACATGTTGAATTTTTTTCCTGTTTTAAAATACAAGACATGGTAAAATTAATGGTGTTGTTCAAAAGTACAACTCGTCCCGCAAAAAACAAGCCCTCACACCGCCATTTTGACCAAAAAAAAAAAAGTTATGGCTCCGGGAAAAAGGGAACAAAAAATGAAAATGCAAAAATGAAAATACGTCTGGTCGTTAAGGGGTTAAAAAACCTGAAATGTCGATAGCTGCAATAATCATGAGGCAGGTCATGGGCTGCTAGGCTAAATCACAAAATTATATAATAGTGTGAACTGAACTCAGAGTTGGCTAGTGGCCACTATGATGGGAGTCCTTACACTTTCTACTCCTTGGCTAGAAGAGCTAATATCACTAAAAACACAATTCTGCTCCTAACATGAGATATTACATCTTTCCTTGAAAACCTAATCAAGTCTTTTACCCTTTACATTGCTATTACCTACCTAATTTGTTATGCAATGCAAGTTATTACATGAGTACTAACACATGCTAACTTATGTTTTATTCAATTCAAGTCAAGTCATTGATTCTATGAGTATTGCTATGTTTTGTTTAATGGTTTATAGATCATATCTACTTCCTTCTTTCATTGTTACTTAATGATTATTTTTGGCCCTGTGTAGATTGATATTAACATCATTGTTGCACACAGTCTATTTAACTCCTTTAAGACATTGTCAGTAATAATACGTCCCGGCATTCTGGTGCTTATTGACGCGGGAAGGATTATTACGTCCAGGCGATCGTGCGCACACACGGGGTATGTGTGCGCACACGGGTTATGGGGATGCTACTGCATCCCCATGCTATACAAGTGATCAGCCTGCAAAAAATTATAGTCCCATAGTGGGACAAAGTAAAAAAGTTTAAAAAAAAACTATTTTTTTAAATAATTGTAAAAATATTTTTTAAGTAAAAAAATAATAAAAAAATTAAAAGCTATTGTATCAATAAATAAATATTTGTATGAAAATAAAAAATATAAAAATAACAGTACACATATTTGGTATTGCCGTGTCCGGAACGACCCGACCTATAATACTGTCCCACTAGTTAACCACTTTAGTGAACACCATAAAAAAAACACGGCAAAAAACAATGCTTTATCATCCTACCACCGAACAAATAGTGGAATAAAAGACAATCAAAAAGACGGATATAAAAAACACGATACCACTGAAAAAGTCATATTGTTCCGCAAAATAACAATATGCCATACAGCTCCATCAGTGGAAAAATAAAAAGTTATAGCTCTCAGAATAAAGCGATGCAAAAATAAATATTTTTCTATAAAATAGTTTTTATTGTGTAAAAGCGACACAACATACAAAAAAATATACATGTGGTATCGCTGTAATCGTACTGACCCGAAGCATAAAACTGCCTTATCAATTTTAGTACCCACGGAACGACATAAAACTCACCCAAAAAAAGTTCCTGAATTGCTGTTTTTTGTTCATTCTGTCTCCCAAATTCAGAATAGAAAGCGATCAAAAAATGTCTTGTGTCTGAACATAACACCAATGAAAACGTCAACTCGTCCTGCAAAAAACAAGCCCTCACATGACTCTGTGGGCCAAAATATGGAAAAATTACAGCTCTCAAAATATGGTGATGCAAAAACTATTTTTTGCAATAAAAAGCGTTTTTCAATGTGTGACAGCAGCCAAACATAAAAACCCGATATAAATCTGGTATCACTATAATCGCACCGACCCGAAGAATAAAGTTGCCTAATCACTTATACCGCACGAGGAACAGCGGAAAAAAAAACCAATTTTTCAGCTGCTGTTGTTTCATTTCTGCCTCCCAAAGATTGCAGTAAGACTCAGCGCACATTTATCCTGCACTCTGCACTGAGCGCTTGCACCAGGGTTTCTGTATAAATCTCTGAAATATATGATTCAAAAGGAAACCTCTGGCGGAAGATTCCCTTTAATGAAGTAGATGGAGGCACTGTAGACGCTGTCTAACCTGTGATCAGGCGGTGTCCGTCTTTTTAGGATTGCAAAGAAGGGCTGTCGGCCACAGTTTTGTGCTTTTCCGAAAAGAAGGACACCGCTGAACAAAGGCCAAATGGAGTCCAGAGTAACTCTACAGTCTCATTATAGTGAATGGGGTTTCATCTGAATCCCGTCACTCAGAGATTTAGATGGAAACCCCAAAGTAAGTGCTGAGCGTAGAGCATCGGATAACTGTGATCCCAAACGTTATGTAAAATGTTCCCAATAAAAGCTTCAAATCAATCCACAGAAAAAGCAAGTCTCCACTGAGGTCTGTCATCTGTTGAAGGAAATATAAGAGGCTTCCACGTTACTGGTAGTACAAAGGCTCTGGAAAAGCGAAATGGCTCTTGACTCGCCAAATGAAATTCAGCAAATTCACCGCTCCCAAATCCAAGTGACCCTCTCTTATGAGCTCCACAGTGTACCTAAGCTACATATAGAGTCCACATGTTTGGCATTTCTGAAGCAATGAGAGCCTGTCTAACTTACAGGTGCATTTCTCTAGAAGCACGGGCTGGGCTTACCGTACTGGTGACTGCAACATACAGGTCACTACAGCATACTGGTCACTACAATGGCAGTTTACAATTTTCAATTGGAAACATTCATTGCGGTTTGATTCTGGAAAATACCCATGGAGTCAAAATCGTCACTACACCTGTAGAAAAAGTCCCAAATGGGTATAATTTCCAAAATGGGGTCACTTGAGGGGGCATTCTGCTCTTCTAGCAATTAGGGGCTCTGTATATGGAGTCCACCACCTGTTCTAGGAAAATCTGGGCTCCAGGAGGCAAATAGCCCTCCATTCCTCCCAAGTCTCTCTGTATGGCTAAGTAGTACTGTACAGCCACATATGGGGTATTTGCCACGTTCAGTAGAAACTGAGGGACAAATTATGGTGCCATTTTTGCTCATATAAAATCAGGGGCTAAAACAACATTTTGATGGTAAAAATGTAGTTATTTTTTCTTCATTGTCCTATGGTGTAAAATTCTGTAACACACCAGTGGTGTCAATATGATCACTGCACCCCTATATGAATTCATTGAGAGGTGTAGTTTAAAAAATGGGGTCACTTATGGGGGGTTCTGCTGTTCTGGCATCTCAGGGGCTCTGCCAATGTGACAAGGCACCCTCAAACCATTCCAGCAAAATCTGAACTCCAATATGGTGCCTCTTCCCTTCTGAGCTTTGCACTGTGCCTCAAAAGTAGTATTCCCCTACAAATGACGTATCGGTGTACTCAGGAGAAATTGAATAACAAATTGTATGGTGCAAGTTCTCCTGCTACCCTTTGGGCTAAAAACATATTTGTGGGGAAAATGTGATTTTTTTTCGTTATCACGGCTCAATGTTATAAACTTCTTTGAAGAACCTGAGGGTTCAATGTGCTCACCACACATCTAGATCAGTTCCCTGAGGGGTCTTGTTTCTAGTGGGGGATTTTCACTGTTTAGGCACATCAGAGGCTCTCCAAATGCAATATGGCATCCGCCAATTGTTTCAGCAAATTTTGCATTCAAAGTCAAATGGCACTCCTTCCCTTCCAAGCTCTGCTATGCACTCAAACAGTAGTTTTCTCCCTCATATGGGTTATCGGCATGCTCAGGAGAAATTACAAAACAAATTTTAGGGTCCACTTTTTCCTGCTATCCTTGTCAAAATGAAAAAAAAATGGATCTGAATTAAATTTTTTATGAAAAAAAGTTAAATGTTCATTTTTTTTCCACATTCCAAAAATTCCTGATTCATCTGAACGGTTAATAAACTTCCTGAATGTGGTTTTGAGCACCTTGAGTGGTGCAGTTTTAAGAATGTTGTCACTTTTGGGTATTTTCTCTGACATTGACCCTCAAAGTGACTTTAAATGTGATGTGGTCCCTAAAAAAATGGTTTTGCAAATTTTGCTGGAAAAATGAGAACATGCTGGTCAACTTTTAACCCTTATAAATTCCTAACAAAAAAAAGTTGGTTCCAAAATTGTGCAGATGTAAATTAGACATATGGGAAATGTTATTTATTACCTAACTATTTTGTGTGACATACCTCTGTGATTTAAGGTATGAAAATTCTATGTGAAAAAATTGTGAAATTTTAAACATTTTTGCCAATTCCAGTTTTTTTTCACAAATAAGTACAAGTCATACCAAAGAAATTTTTACCACCATCATGAAGTACAATATGTCACGAAAAAAACAGTCTCAGAATCACCGGGATCCATTGAAGCGTTCCAGACTTATTACCTCATAAAGTGACAGTGTTCAGAATTGTAAAAATTGACCTGGTTATTAATGTGCAAATCACCAAAAGGGGTTAAAACTCAATTGGTTGCATTGTAACTTAATATATTCAGATGTATTTTACTCACCATCCATGTAATAAAGAACTATCATTCAATAAAACTGTTGGAAAAATAAAAATAAAAGTTTGTGATTTGTACCATTACAGACATCACAATGTCCACAAGATGGTTCATTCGTAGTCCTTCATTAAGGGGAAGTTATCATCAAAAATTCAATATTTTGATCATTTTTGTGACACTGGCCAAGGTTCATCAAGACTGGTAATATTCTTGTCAGTCTTGATGAGTGGGTGTTAAGTCAGACACTCTTAATTCATTAACCCTCCGTCAGGGGCAATATGTTTCATAACGAGTTTAGGGGCATTGCGCCTGTCAAGCACAGGCTAGAAAATTGGCTATATTTTCCTTTTTTTAAAATTTCAATGTTCTAAAAGTGATCAGTTACCTTAATGTAATAAATGAGAATACACATAATCAGGTGGAAAAAAATGATTACTAACCAGAAAAGTAATATGTTTCAAAGTGCACACATTTTGCTACTTGCAAAAAAAACCCGACAGTTTTCTTCAAAAACTATTAGTAAACATAAAATTTAGATAAGCAAAATAAATTATAAGGTTGCTGAAATAGTACTGTACTCAAATCAGTCACTATCACATGTTAGCGGTTCACCTGTAAAAGTACACTTGCAGAGCAAGTTTGCCCTATAGGCGCCTGCAAGATATAGCAAACCAATAAACGCCCTAAGTTCAATTACATCAATAGGGTTGACATCTCGCTTTCTATGAAACTGTCCCTTATGGTGTCCATGCACTGATTTGTATATGTCACAATTGTGACCAGAATGTCATCAGTGAATAAACACTTCCAGCTTTCCATTTAATTTTTAGCATTCCTTGCAGTTCCTATGACACAAGGAAGGTGGCTCAAAATGTTATGCGAGCATGTGCGAGAACGTTTAGGGGGTGGCTTTTTTATCCATTTTGTTGTTTTATCTTTGCCCAAATAGTATGTTTCTATGTCTTGAGCATCCTCCTCACTCTCTCTATCTTGCTCTGTATCAGACACATCTGGACATTCTTCCACATCATCTTCTGAATCAATGTCACTTTCTTCCCCTAAATCTTCTAGCTGTAAGGGGTCTGTCTCATCATCATCCAGCAGTATATTTTGCACTTACTCAACATGAAGGGCATTTGACAAGTCAAATATACTCCTCGCCATTTCAGAAGAAAAGCTGAAGCAAGAGAGAGAATATGTGTTAGGGCGCAATGTGCCTGAGAAGCACACTCTTATTTCTAACAAAACCTATGACAAATCCACAAATTTAGCACTAGCTATTCATAAAACAAGCTAAAAAAAACAATTGGGATGAATAAAAATAGCAAATACTAACCGTCAAAGGTGTGACACATTCAGGGGCAATGAGCCTGAGAAGCCAAAACACTGATATCTGATCTCCTGAAGTTCTGCAGCACAAGAGGCTTCGCAGGTTTCACACAGCCTTTAAAGTTAGGAAGGTGCTGGGAGGAGGGTGTTTCCCAGACAAACCACTTAAAATAGAGAAATGAAACTAAGTGAGCTACGCCTGTCAGACCAGTTGCCCCTGACGGAGGGTTAAGAGGAAAATGCCTCTTAATGAATCTGGTACATCTGACAAGTGGTGTGCGCCTCTACATGCTACATAAGAAATCTTACTCCACTGGAGTAAAATGTCGGGTGAAAGTAAAGCCACAGCTCATCACGAATTAGATGAGCTGTGGCGTGCTGCACAAGCTCCACTAATTTTGGCAGGGCTGGGAGATACTGATGTGAAAACACAAAAAGTTGCAAAAATGTCTGTGGAGTTTGTAGTCAGCTGTAACGGAAGCAGACATGGCTGCTGTTTTTGGCCGATCTCCGAGAACGAGCACACCACAAGTTTCTCAATCCACCATACCATCTCCGCCTGTACCTCTCTCATGGTCCAGCAGTTTGTCCAGTTCACTGTACTCCATCCTCACTCAGCACTGCAGCCAGCCGACAGTTCCACAGTTGTGGTCATGGAAAAGATTGTTTCCTCCTACGCATGACAAAGCTAAGAGATTGAACTCCACCATCTCCAATCTGTTGGCCACGGAAAAGCTGCCTTTCTGTCTGGTAGATACAGACGGGTTCCAAAAGCTGATGGCCGTCACAATCCCCCAGTACCAATTGCCCAGTCGCCATTACTTTCAAAGAAAGTTGTGCCTGCGCTACACCAGCATGTCGCAGACATCACCCATTCCTTGACTAAATCTCTGTCTGCCAGGGTGCATTTCACCACAGACACTTGGATGAGTAAGCATGGCCACGGGCATTACATCTCGCTGACTGGGCACTAGGTGGCTCTGGTGGCTGTGGGGATAGGCGCTACTCCACAAGTCTTGGAATCCCCAAGGCTTGCAGGACAAACCTCTACATTTAACACTTTCTCCACTATATCTGCCTCATCTATCTCCTCTAGGGCATCCACCTGCGCCCCCAACCTCTGCCTTAACGAGACACGCGTTCCAACAGTGCTGAGTGAATCTCCACCACCTCCATACTGCAAAGCCAGAGCTCACCACAATCAGGCCGTATTAAAATTAATATGCCTTGAAAATCGCAGTCATACAGCTGCAGAGCTGTCTACAGCTCACCAGGCTGAGTTTGATCAATGACTGTCTCCGCTGAACTGCATCCAGGGAAGGCTGTGTCCGATAACAGTGCGAACCTGATGGTGGCCCTACGGTGAGACAAGCTCACACACGTGCCTTGCATGGCTCACGTCCTTAACCTGGTGGTACAGCCATTATCCTGGCCTGAGTGAGATGCTCCAGAAAGAACATAAGCTGTGTGCTCATTTCCGTCGTTTGCACCCCTCTGGTCATCGCCTTGCATCGATACAGAGGTCTTTGTCCATGCCAGTTAACAGATTGATATGCGATGTGCCGACACGGCGGAATTTCACTTTGCACATGTTGCAGCAACTAAGGCAGCAGCAACGAGCCCTGACGCAGTATGCCATGTCATATAGCCCGGGCTAACGCAGTACAGATGTGGCACATATTACGTTTGCAGAGTGGGCACAGATTAAGGACCTTTGCATCCTTCTGCACAGTTTCAAAATGGCTACTAAGATGGTTAGAGCTGACGCAGCCGTCATCAGCAACACTATTCCGGTCATCTATAAGCTGGAGCAGACTTTGAATATCCTGCAGGAGGTGATGGTGGTCCCAGAAGAAGAGAAGGAAACAGAGAAGGATGTAGAAGGGATAACATTATCTCTAAGTTCAAGACTGTCGTCACAACAGCGGGCACCAAGGGAGGGTGGATTGCTGCGATCGAGGGAGGCTGGTGATAATAGACCAAATGTTATCGAAGGTTCAAGATCCGAGGAACAAATGGAGGAGGAAGAGGTGATGGGTGAGCAACTGTCAGATGAAAAGGATAATCCTCCTCTCTCTGTTGTTCATAGTTGGCAGGAGGGGGTGGAGGAAACGAGCCTCATTGCTGCCCAGCCACCAACACAGCATGAGCTTGGACCTCATGGTAGAGCCCAACATATGAGTGGCTTCCTGCTGCACTATCTGCAACATGATCCCCTTATAGTTATGATTAGGAATCCTGTTGACTACTGGGTTGCCACTTTGTAAGATCCACATTATAAAGCCAAATGTTGCCAGATGATTCCCGTCCTGGAAAGGGACCCGCGAATGCTGGAGTATTGAAACACGCTTTTCCACAATCTTAATCAAGCTTTTCCCCAAGATAGCAGTGAAGCACACAGTTTGCATCACAGCTCTAGACTTCCAACCTCCATCACGTTAATTTGTCCATGCCAAAACCCAAAACATTAGCAGCAGTGGTGGAAGTGGAAAAAGCAATTTCTTTGAATCCTTTGACACTTTTTTTTAGACCAACTCGTGCACCAGAAGAACAGAGTCCAAGTCTTACACATGGTGAACGAATGGAGAGGATGGTGCAGGAGTATCTAGAACTGAATATCAATACCATCAGGGAGGGTTTAGACCCTTTCACATTTTGGTCTTCCAAAATGGATGAGTAGCCTGAGCTCGCCTCACATGCCTTGGAGGTTTTATCGTGCTCAGCAGCCATTGTTCTCTCAGAGCGTGTCTTCAGCACTGCTGGTGGTATCCTGATGGATAAGCGCAGCCGCTGTCCCCTGTAGACCGCCTAACTTTCAACAAGATGAAAAAGTCATGGATCTCCAAGTACTTTTGCAACCCAATCGCAGACTGTACAGAGTAGGTGATATTGCATTTTTTAGTGTGATGCATTAATGTCACGTAACTGAACTCTGCAATATCTTTAGTGTGGCTTATGTGCCTGCTGTGGCTGCTGCTGCTAACACAAAATTGTGGAAATGTGAACAGTCATGGTTGGTCTACATCTGCTCGGTTAGCTGTAGTGAAAGACGTCTCAGTCCCAATTATACTATTTCTATTCTCGTGACAGTTATTCCACTTCGGTGGTGTCAGGCCCTCATTTTTTAAAATGTGAAAACTACAGGTTGGGTGTCCATCTGCTGGATTGGGTCTAGTGGAAGACATATCCGTCCCTATGATACTATTTCTACAGGGGTGAAATTGATGCTGCTTTTGTGGTGTCTGCCAGTAATTTTTGGATATGTTAACACTCCTGGTTGGGTGTCCATCTGTTGGATTGGGTGCAGTGGAAGGCCTGTCAGTCCCTATTATACTATTTCTACTGTAGTGAAATTGATGCCACTTTGGTATTGTCTACCAATAATTTTTGGAAATGTGAACATTCCTGGTTGGGTCTCCTTCATGCGTGTTGCCTGTAGCAGTAGGCCTCCAACACCATCAGGCCTCCACTTCCTTGAACTCAACTACCCGTGTTAGTATCCTTAAATTTTTCTGACAATGGTAGTGTACAAAACTGATATTTGTGCCACCTGAGTGTGGCTCAGCATGAAAGCAGGCAGAGGTGTTGCATGGGGTATTAGGTCTCCCAGCAAAGGAGGCCTACACCGATCCCTCACCCACCTAATTTTACGGTGAGGTTCAACTGAAAGCTGTAAATGCTGTCCCAGACCCTGATACCTCATGCCTGGCTGATTGCTGCAGTGCCATGCTAAAATTTGTACTGTGGGTGAATTGAAGCCACTTTCCTGGTGTCTGTCCCTCATCTGTTGTGTTTTGGCAGCATTTGGGGCCGATATAAGGTGTTGTGCATGCATTTGTTTTTGCCTCCCATTGAGATGAATGGCGTTCGGTTATGTTCAGTGAATATTCAACGAATTAATAGGCGAACATTGCAAATTCGGCAATCGTAATCGGAAACCGAACATTGAAATATTTGCTCATCTCTAGTGTCTACATGTTTCACCTGGTTTCCTCAGGGGGCTTTCAGGATTATAATTGAGTTAGAGGGCTGTTTTGTGCTATTGTATTATTGAAAAGACTCATGGCCAACATATAGTGATAAAAAACATACAATGATATCACATTTTACTAAATTTACAATTTCGTAACTAGTTCTCTGCTTTTGGTTTTGTGTAATTTATACCTGGACACCAGTAGACATGATACATCATTGAAAGTTCATCACTATCTACACTTTTTATCAGTTTTGTGGGCAATTTGTGCTCTTTAAAGGGCTCCATAGAGCCACGGCTAATTTTACTGTCATATACTTAAAATGCACAAACATGAAAGTGTTTTGAAACCTGACTGTGAATTGTTACTGGGTTAGAACACATCTTAATCAAACTTTTATATTTTGCCCCAATGTAATTCTATGTTGCAAGATCTATAAAACTTGTTTGATTTGCAAGCAACCACGGGGATTTGGATACAAGATTACATAAGTGTCAGGTATGCACCACCAGGCTATAACGTACCTTTTAATTAGCTCTGTAGGCACTAAATCCCCATTACTTGAAATAAAAACCCTAATTATTGTTTATACAGCGCAACCATGCTTCTTCTTGTAGTGATATATGAATAAGAATGTAGAGTATCTGGTCATACCAATTTACATTTATATTCTAATAGAAGGATTTTCATAAATTTTAATACATTTCTTAATCCTCAAATTCACTTTTATGTGTATAACATAGACATTCATCATCAGCTTATGTGTGATACTTATTACAATATATCCCTAATTCAATGTACTAAATCCAGCAATATCCTCTTAATGTAGCTGAAAACTGGTTGTAAATATGAATTCTGCTGAGAATCAATTGTAGGAAAAATAATGTATACATTTTCAAAATGTATTTCATAAATTAGATTTAATGAATTGCTTATCAAATATACGTTTAGGGAAGGCCAACATTTCAGATTTTTCCCAGATTCCTATGAAAACTATCAAATGTGACTTACGCAATTTGCCATGATACCTATTCGAGAATTTTGCACCATTGAGTAAAAAAATATACCATATATAAACATACAAAATATGGAGGGGGTTTCTAAACATTGGTGGCAGACGCCATCTTTCAGAGGCATTAGTAACTTTTTTTTTAACATGGAAGACTGATGGCATCTATTGAGGCATCTGTCAGATTGATATATATTTTTTTCATGTTTGCTTGACTCCTGTACCATACATCTCGTGTTATATAAAGTGGGGTTTAACGACAAGCTAAGGAAAGACACATCTGTATACACAGTGGGTATGTTCAATTTTTTATTTATTGTTGAAGAGCAGTGGTGGCCAAACATTTTTTGTGTCAATAGCTGCCTACAAAATTGCACTGATCTTGACACCCCGGGAAGCGAACCTCATGATATTCTCTATGACAGCGCTCTTACCCTGGTAAAAAAAAAGGGTGAAAAGCATTATTTGCTGGGACAGCAGCATTTACACAGTCTGAGGCGGGGTCCTTCACCAGTTGCAAAGTCTGTCTGAGGCAGTAGCATAGTAACATAGTTATTAAGGTTGAAGGAAGACTTTAAGTCCATCTAGTTCAACCCATATCCTATCCTAACCTGCCCTAACATGTTGATCCAGAGGAAGGCAAAATAAACCCCATGTGGCAAACAGTAAGCTTCACATTGGGGAAAAAAAATCCTTCCCGACTCCACATACGGCAATCAGACTAGTTCCCTGGATCAACGCTGTATCTAGGAAACTAGTGAATATAGCCTGTAATATTATACTTTTCAAGAAAGGCGTCCAGTCCCTTCTTAAATTTTAGCAAGGAATCACTCATTACAACATTAGACGGCAGAGAGTTCCATAGTCTCACTGCTCTTACAGTAAAGAATCTCTGTCTGTGATTATGGCTAAACCTTCTTTCCTCCAGACATAGAGGATGCCCCCTTGTCCCCGTCACAGGTCTAAGAGTAAAAAGATCATTAGAAAGGTCTTTGTACTGTCCCCTCATATATTTATACATTGTAATAAGATCACCCCTAAGCCTTCGTTTATTCCAAACTAAATAACCCCAAGTGTAATAACCTGTCTTGGTATTGCAGACCCCCCAGTTCTCTAATAACCTTGGTCGCTCTTCTCTGCACCCGCTCCAGTTCAGCTATGTCTTTCTTATACACCGGAGACCAGAACTGCACACAGTATTCTAAGTGTGGTCGCACCAGTGACTTGTATAGAGGTAAAATTATGTTCTCCTCATGAGCATCTATGCCTCGTCTAATGCATCCCATTATTTTATTTGCCTTGGCAGCAGCTGCCTGACATTGGCCACTAAATGTGAGTTTGTCGTCCACCCATACACCCAGGTCTTTTTCAGTGACAGTTTTGCCCAGTGTTTTACAATTAAGCTATACATCTTGTTTGTTCTACCCAAGTGCATGACCTTACATTTATCCCCATTAAAGCTCATTTGCCATTTATCAGCCCAAGCTTCTAGTTTACATAAATCCTCCTGTAATATAAAATTGTCCTCCTCTGTATTTATTACCCTGCAGAGTTTAGTGTCATCTGCAAATATTGAAATACTACTCTGTATGCCCCCTACAAGGTCATTAATAAACATGTTAAAGAGAAGCAGCCCCAATACTGACCCCTGTGGTACCCCACTGCTAACCGTGACCCAGTCCGAGTGTGCTCCATTAATAACTACCCTTTGTTTCCTATCCATGAGCCAGATCTTAAAGAAAGTTCGTCACCCCCCAAAATGCATTTTAAATCAGCTATACAGTGTGATAGGGCACTTATCCCCAATAAAAAACATCCGAGCACTGTACCTGTTATTTGAACTGAACTTTTAATTCATATGAAAATGAGGGGGCTATGTTGCACCCTTGGCATGGCCAAAACTTTGGATCACAGCTATGCTTTCTCATTTGCTTATTAGGCCCCTCCCTGCTCCTGATTGACAGTGCTTGCTTCCTAGAGCAAGCACTGTATGAATGCTGCGTGCATGCATCCAAGTGCCTACGCAATGATGTCTTGCGTTCTCTTCCTTGACTACTTTCTTTTAACGCTGCTCGTTACACTAATACACCCGGAAATGCAGCAAGTGGAGTCAGAAGACAAGAGACAGGGAGGAGACCTTGAGCGACCACTGCATGAACACGCAGCAGGGAAGCAAGCACTGTCAATGAGAAGCAGGGTAAAGGCCACTATATGCAAAGGAGGAGGCATAACTGTGCCTCAGAGTATTAGCCATGCCAGTGGTGCAAAGGAGCCTCCTCACGTCAATATGAATTAAAAGTTATTTTCTTAGGCCACCAGTAACAAGTGCAGTGTTAATATGGTTGTTATAGGGGCTAAATCCCTTACAACACTGTATAGTCCATTTAAAATGCATTCATAGAGGGAAGGACTCTCATTAAAAAAGGTAACCCCAAGCATACCAGGCATTAGCTACCAGATCTCAGAAGAACCCCGGTCTTCATACTTTAACCTATACAGGGATATGGACAATTATTGCCAGTGTATGATGGGTGTCTTCCATCACACACTAAATAGAGCTTGACAAAATAAGAAACTTTTTAAAGCACCTGTCCAACAATTATTTTATTTAATCACTAGCGTGATGCCACTAATGTAAGTTCCCTGACCCTAGTATTATATTTACCAGCCACCATCTTCAGCTGTTCCCGCCATCACTCTAGTCCCGAGCCACAATCTTGTGACTACAACTTCTGTCAAACTGGAAGTTAGAGGTAACGGTCACAAGCTCTCAATGCCAGTGCAAGAGAGTGTGTTCTGGTTCTCATAGACTTACATTGAGTAGTGTCTTCAGGATTGCCCAGTAAAAACTGGTGCGATCTGGCAGGTTACAAACATTGCAGATGACGACCGGAGTGGTGGCGATAACAGATGAAGAAGGTAGTTGGTAAGTGTAAGACTAGGGGAAGGGAACTTACATTAGTAACACCACTCCAGGGGTAAATTAAAAATAAACACTGAAGTGGTGCTTTAATTTAAAAATATCAACATTATATCAAAAATATGTAAAAAAAAACATTCATTTTAGGATTTGAAAATCTACTGACTAGATGCATCCCAAAAGCACAGCAATCATCAGTTGATGGAATGTGTAAAAAGTGGACAGAAATTTTGACTGGTGAACTAGTGGCTAAAGGGGAATAGCATTTAAAACAGACTTCTGTTGCTATAATAGGACTGGCATAATGAAGTCCTCTTCTCAGAAGAGGCTGCAATTTGTGGCTTAGATCAGGGTTTCTCAATGCTTCTCAAGTAGTCTTTATAGTTCGTTATTTTATTGGTACTAAACTAATAACTATTTGTTAAAATATAGAATTAAAGTAAATATATACATATTCATCCATATTCCGACATGCTATTTGATAATAAATTACCTTATTTTTCGGACTATAAGACGCACTTTTTTCCTCCAAAAATGTGTAGGAAAATGGGAGGGTGCATCTTACAGTCCGGATGTACCGGCTCTAAATGTGGTGGGAAGGTGGGGGAGCAGCAGGTCACAGAAGTAGGAGGCGGCAACTCCGGCTAACTCCAGTGCCCGCTGCTAAAGAGAAATGAATATGCACTGCATTCCATGCCCATGAGCGTGGAGGGCAATAAATTTCATTTCTTTCTGGCATCCTGGTATGACTGGTCCCATCCTTATTCTGTTATGATTGGCCTCATCCCGTTCCTGGAATGATTGGTCCCATCCTTATTCTGGTATGATTGGCCCCATCCCGTTCCTGATATGCATGGGCCCATCAGAAAAAACGTAAAAAAAACAAACCATTACACTTACCTTCCTCCGCTTCCTCGCAGTCGCAGCGTCTTGTTCTGGTGCCAGCAGCAACTTAATGCTTGTAAGCAGCGCATTGCAGGGACATCAAGTGCTGCTTGCAAGCTGAAGGGCAGCTGCGGGAATACTCACCGGGACTGTTCATTGGAGATCGCGGTGAGAATTCATTCCTCTTCAGTAGCACGCAGTGTCAGCCACCAGCTTCCTGCTGCTGTCGGCAGTCACGTGTGCCAATATGTAAGAGAAATGAATATTCTGAATATTCCTTTCTCTTACGTATTGGCACAAGTGACCGCCGGCAGCAGCAGGAAGCCGGTGACTGACACTGCGCACTACTGAAGAGGAATGAATACTCACCGCTCTCTCCGATGAACAGTCCCGGTGAGTATTCCGGCAGCTGTGCTCTGCTTGTGAGCAGCGCATGATGTCCCTGCCATGCGCTGCTTACAAGCATTAAGCAGTTGCTAGCACCAGAGCAGAACGCTGCGAGTGAGCGGAGGAAGGTAAGTGTAATGGTTTTTTTTTTCATCTTTTCTGATGGGGCCAATCATACCAGAATAAGGATGGGACCAATCATACCAGGACTGGGATGGGGCCAATCATACCAGGATAAGGATGGGGCCATGCATACCAGGACTGGGATGGGAGCAATCATACCAGGATAAGAATGAGACCATGCATATCAGGACTGGGATGGGGGCCAAACATACCAGGTTAAGGATGGGGCCCTGAATACCAGGATAAGGATGGGGCCATGCATACTTGAACGGTTGCAGGATTTGGGAATGTTTAGCTTGCAAAAAAGAAGACTGAGAGGAGACTTAATAGCTGTCTACAGGGTCGGACTGAGGCACCGGGACATCGGAGAAATCTCCGGTGGGCCTCGGCCCCCAGCCCCTGCCTCCTTCATTAGTCCCTGCCCTGCATGTCGATAGTGCCTACACAACTGACCGGCCATGCTGTGTGCAGATGTCAGGCGCAAACTCCCCTCATCCAGCTGAGAGCACTGCGCCAGCCATTTCCACATCATCCTATAAATCATTCCTAGCAATCACATCGCTAGGCTGTTCTGTGCGCACAGGACCTGTGATGAGGTCACGGGAGGGGAGGAGTTAGGGGTCACATGATCAGGGGCCTCTGTATGCAGGACTTTGCGGTGCTGATTGTCATGGTGCTGGATGAGGGGAAGTTTCTGTGTGATGACGGGTTTACAGGGTGGATGTAGCAGAGCTGTTTGTGTATGAGGTGTACGGAGCAGAGCCACGTGTGTATGGGGTGTACAGAGCAGAGCCGCGTGTGTATAGGGTGTACAGAGCAGAGCCACGTGTGTATTAGGTGTATGTAGCGGAGCTGTGTGTGTATGGGGTGTACGGAGCGGAGCCGCATGTGTATAGGGTGTACGGAGCAGAGCCACGTGTGTATAGTGTGTACGGCGCAGAGCCACGTGTGTATTGGGTGTATGTAGCGGAGCTGTGTGTGTATGGGGTGTACGGAGCGGAGCCGCGTGTGTATAGGGTGTACGGAGCAGAGCCACGTGTGTATAGGGTGTACGGAGCAGAGCCGCGTGTGTATAGTGTGTACGGCGCAGAGCCACGTGTGTATTGGGTGAATATAGCGGAGCTATGTGTGTATGGGGTGTACGGAGCGGAGCCGCGTGTGTATAGGGTGTACGGAGCAGAGCCACGTGTGTATAGGGTGTACGGAGCAGAGCCGCGTGTGTATAGTGTGTACGGCGCAGAGCCACGTGTGTATTGGGTGTATGTAGCGGAGCTGTGTGTGTATGGGGTGTACGGAGCAGAGCCGCGTGTGTATAGGATGTACGGAGCAGAGCCGCATGTGTATAGGGTGTACGGAGCAGAGCCACGTGTGTATAGGGTGTACGGAGCAGAGCCGCGTGTGTATAGTGTGTACGGCGCAGAGCCGCGTGTGTATGGGGTGTACGTAGCGGAGCTGTGTGTGTATGGGGTGTACGGAGCGGAGCCGCATGTATATAGGGTGTACGGAGCAGAGCCGCGTGTGTATAGGGTGTACGATGCACAGCCGCGTGTGTATAGGGTGTACGGAGCAGAGCCGCGTGTGTATAGGGTGTACGGAGCAGAGCTGCGTGTATTGGGTGTACGTAGCGGAGTCACGTGTGTATTGGGTGTACGTAGCGGAGCCACGTGTGTATTGGGTGTACGGAGCAGAGCCATGTGTGTACTTGATGTACGGAGCAGAGCCACGTGTGTATGGGGTGTACGGAGCAGAGCCATGTGTATACGAGGTATACGGAGCAGAGCCACGTGTGTACGGAGCAGAGCCATGTGTGTACTTGGTGTACAGAGCGGAGCAACATATGTACAAAACAGCCCTGTGTGTACGAAGTGTACGGAGCTGAGCCGTGTGTACGAAGTTTACGGAGTGGAGCCATGTGTGTATGGGAGGGGAGCAGTGAAGGAACAGGCACCGGGAGAGAGGAGAGCTGGGCGAGGAACTGGTGACTGTGTCCGCAGCTGGCTCTTGGCTGTTCCTCATCCAGCAGTGGGCAGTCTGTGGACGCCCAGCCGTGCACTATGGCAGCTGTGGAAGTCACCGGGACCAGCAGCTGCAACGGGAGCAGCGACACCTCCAGCCCCGGCGAGGAGAGGATGAGGCGCCTCTTCCAGACCTGTGATGGGGACGTCGATGGCTATATCAGCAGGTATGGGGGGCACAACTGCAGGGTTCACTTATCCCCCTGTGAGTGCAGGAGGCTGGGCTGAGAGCCCTTGTGCCCACTGATGATGCCACCCTCCGGGCCCTGGGGGCACAGGGGCTCCACTCATTCTGCTCTGGTACAGCACATGTCCCTCCTTGCCAATGTGCTGCCCACCTTTCCTGGGTACAGCAGGGAGAATCTGCTGACAGGGTGAGTCCTCAGGGCGCTACTGCCATTGTTCTGAGAAGTGGAGTTATTTCTAGCAGTTCCTGACATTTGTGCCCATGTACTTAGAAGAGATTATGAAGGGCAACGCTGGCACATGAGAAATCCCAGCGGGATGTGACATTCGGGCTCAGTCTTACAGGATTTATGGCAGATATGACACATCTTAGTTTACCTGAGGCCATGTTCACACTGAGGTGTAAGTGCTCCAGAATCTGAAGCAAAAAAGTCTGGGGCTGACCCTGTGGTGCTTGCTGTGGGTTCTGCGCGTGGAATACCCCATCCCATTGTGTAAGGCCACGGGCCACCCACTGCGGTGTCCAGGAAGATTGTTCACTAGGTGACATGTCACAGGTTAAAAGAAATCCACTGGAATGACCAGCAGTGCAGATTACCCATTGGAGTTTATGGGGGCGATTTGTGGGTAGTTCATATGTTAATCTGCTCTGTGGAGACTAAAGGTACTGCCACACTAAGAGATCTCGTTAGCGATCACGATAACGACGCAAGCTAACGAGATCGTTGGTGTGATCGATTTTAGGTCGCTAGTAGCTGCCAAACAGGAGATCTCATAAACGACACATCAGTGATCAGCGATCTCTTTAACGACTTTGGCGGTCGTTAGGATCTGTCATTAGCATGTACTGAGCACAACCTTTTCCATGCCCCTCAGCACAGATATATGTTATATATGTGCTATAATTTATGTTTTGACGGCGTATAGCGCTCCCTTTCATTGTTCTCGAGCGCTTCTGATTCATAGGAATTTCCAGCACCTCTCCTGCTCTCTGCATCCTGCTAGCCTGCTTTGCAGCTACTGCGATCCTCTCTGTGACGCAAAAGAGAACCTAGTTCCACCTGCCTGCTTCTACAGCTATTGCGATCCACTCCGTGACGCTAAAAAACCCTAGTCCCGCCTGCGCCGCTGTCATATGCGACACAAACGAGGTCGCTCGTCGTTCGCAAAAGGTGCTAAACACAGCGATATAGGCTCACCAGCGGGACGCCAACGATCAAAAAACGGCCCAGAACGCTAGTGAACGATCAGCGACATCATAGCAGGGGCCACATCATTGCTACATGCCACACACAACGACGTCGCTAACGAGATCGCTAAATAGTGACGTTTTAGCGATGTCGTTAGCGATCTCGTTAGCGATCTAGCTTAGTGTGGCATACCCTTAAGGCTACTTTCACACATCAGTCTTTTTGTGTGAGAGAGAGAGAGACCTTGGATTCCGGATCAGTTTTTTTGACGGATTTGACAAAACACTGGTCTGGTTCCATACACTTGTATTATTTCCGGCCGCCTGATGCGCCGATTCAGGCACTATCAGGCGGCTCCGGAAAAAAAAACAAAAAACTTGCAGTCAGCGTCTTCTCCGGCCGCCGGAATGTACATTTCCGAAGGATCCGGCCAAAAACGGATGCAAAGCAATGACATCAGGCGCGATCCGGCGCTAATGACAGTCAATGGTAAAAAAACGCATCCGGTACCGGATGCGTTTTTTTAAAAACACGCCAGATCGCGCCTGACGTCAAAAGGCTGATGTGTGAAAGCAGCCTAAGGTAGGCTCATACTGAGGTGTTTTTTCTCAGTTTTTGCAGTAGAAAATCTTTAAAAAAAACACCAGTTTTAGAGTTTGTGTTGTAAAACACTGCCAAAAAACCCTCTGTGTGAACATGTTCTACGAGAGGAAAAACAATCTGTTTTTTAAGAAGAAAACTCTTCAGGAATTATTACTTTTCTCTTGGGTTTTGTAGACCTAAAATCTCCTTTATATTAGTATTTTCTGGATTTACCTGAGCTCTTTTTCAACACTTTATTCTTGCCGGAGCTTTTTCTTTGTGGGGGAGCGTCTTCTGACAGTCGATGACTTTAAAAAAAATCTTTATAACGAATAAGAAAACAGTAGCTTTTTTTTTTAAAACGAAAGCACTGACATTCGCTTGAAAGACTTCATGATCTTGACATCTTTTTAGCTTTCCCATTCACTTATATTTTAAAGGGAACTTCTCATATCACCAAATAATGTTAATCTGCAGATATTAGCCGCCGCCTGAATCAGCGTGGGAGCGATGAGGAGAGGTGAGTATAGATATATATATATATATATCCTGGTTGCATGATACCCTGTATGAGGGGGGGCATGTAACTCTATGAGGAGGGATGCATTATATTCTGTGCGGGGCTGTATTATACTATATGAAGGGGGCTGCATTATATTCTATGGGGGGCTGCATTATACTCTATGATGCTTGCTGCATTATATTCTATGGAGAGCTACATTATATTCTATGAGGAGGGCTACACTATATTCTATGAGGAGGGCTATATTATACTTTATGAGGGGGCTACATTATACTATATGAGGGGGCTACTTTATATTCTATGAGTTGGCTACTTTATATTCTATGAGAGGGGCTACCCCAACCCCTGCTACATAATTACTACCTTATATTATACCCTGATATTAGGGCGCTTTACCGCACAATTGGTGGTCTTGTATTTATTTCTATGTAGCTACATAGCGGGCCCCAAGAATGATTTTCTCTGGTGGGCCCAAGGTGCTCCAGTCCGACGCTGGCTGTCTACAAATATCTCAAGGGCTGTCACATTGTAGAAGGATCATCTTTATTCTCACTTGCACAAGGAAAGACTAGAAGCAATGGGATGAAACTGAATGGGAGGAGACACAGATTAGATATTAGAAAAAACTTTTTGACAGTTAGGGTGATCAATGAGTGGAACAGGCTGCCACGAGAGGTGGTGAGTTCTCCTTCAATGGAAGTCTTCAAACAGAGGCTGGACAGACATCTGTCTGGGATGATTTAGAGAATCCTGCTTTGAGCAGGGGGTTGGACCAGATGGCCCAGGAGGTCCCTTCCAACTCTACCATTCTATGATTCTATAAGATGGGGACTGTTGTGAATGGACTTGAAATTAGTTCTGAGCAGAGGCTCCCTCTGGTGGTTACAAGCGGTACTGGACTGTCCAGTGAAGATTGTGAGGAGTGGGAATCAGGTGTTACTGACTGGTCTTATATAAGGGAGTCGCCTTCCCATCAGGGTTGCCGGTGATCAATTGTTCTGGTCTCAATCCTTGAGTCCTGTTTCCTTTGTAGCCTGCTGTGTCGTGTCTGCATTTCCTGCTAACAGATAAGACATTTTCTTCTTTTTGTTTTTGTGCTTGATTTTTGCATTTTGTCCTGCACTTCTGTGGGGGCCTTCAGGGTCCCCTCCGGGGGCTTTTGCCCTCTCAGTTTAGTTCAGCCACTGATGTTTGTACTTTTGCTTTTTCCAGTTTTTTCAGTGGCTGCTGTTTTGATTTTGTTACACCAGAGAACTAATTTAGGTGGTAGAGGTCGTGTGATCTCAGGTGATTTTGAAATTAGTAGAGTTGGTGCTTTTCAGGGTTTTTTGGGATTGCAGTAAGTGCCCTTCCTATCCTTTTCTATTTAGGTAGTTTGGGCCCCAACGTTTGCTCATACTATTTTCTGTCTGTGTCAGTATTTCATCTTGTCTAACCGCCATTACATGTTTGGGGGCTTTCTATGTTCTTTGGGGATCTGCTCCGGGGCAGATAGCTTTCCTCTTTCTATCTTTAGGTGTAGTTAGTTTCTCAGGCTGTGACGAGGCGTCTAGGACCAACGTAGGAACGCTCCACGGCTGCCTCTAGTTGTGGTGGTTAGTCAGGGTACTGCAATCTCATAGATTCCAACTTCTCTGGTGTATTGCCTTTTTTACCTGCACTCCTCAGCTACCGAAACATAACAGTATCACCGGCCTAAAAATTTAAAATTGTATGGTACTCACAGAAGGGAAAAAATATTGTGAAAGAAAAAAGGTTGTCAGAGTTGTCAGAGATATTTTTCTGTTTGTTGCATTTTTTTTCTCTCTGTATCTCTGGGTGCTGGGGAGGATTTTTTTTTCTCTCAATGGAGTTTGCACAGTTGTCTGGCCGTGTGGATCAGCTTGCCCTGAGGTTCGGAGTATTGCTGCCTATCTTGCTAGGTTGCCTGTTGTGGAACCTAGGATTCCCATGCCAGATTTGTTTTTAGGGGATCGAGCTAAGTTTCAGAATTTCAAAAATAATTGTAAATTGTTTTTTGCCTTAAAATCTAAGTCCTCAGGGAACGCAGCGCAGCAGGTTCAAATTGTCATCTCTCTCCTGCGCGGCGATCCTCAGGATTGGGCTTTTTCCCTGACACCTGGGGATCCTGTTTTGAGTGATGTTGATGCATTTTTTCAGGCTTTGGGGTTATTGTACGATGAGCCTAATGTCACTGATCAAGCTGAAAAAGCCTTGTTGGCATTAAATCAGGGTCTTGATGACGCTGAGTTATACTGTCAGAGATTCCGTAGGTGGGCAGTCCTGACCAAGTGGAATGACGACGCTTTGGCGGCCCTTTTTCGGAAGGGTCTGTCAGATAATGTAAAGGATGTTATGGTGGGATTCTCTGTCCCCTCTGGTCTCAATGATTCTATGTCATTAGCGATTCAAATTGACAGACGTTTGCGTGAGCGGAGAAGTATGCGTGGAATGGTGTTGCCTTGTGAACCTGCTTCTGAACCCATGCAGTGTGATAGAGTGGTGTCTGGGGCACAGCGTCATGAGTTTCGAAAGCGCAATGGGTTATGTTTCTACTGTGGTGATGCCTCTCATGCTATTTCAGTCTGCCCTAAGGGGGAAGACGTTTTGCACGCTCAGTTGTCTTGGGTAGTGTTCAGACTAAGTTTTGATTAACTGTCACTCTGATATGCTCTCTGTCCTCATTTTCTGCTCAGGCTTTCGTTGATTCTGGAGCAGCTATTAACCTGATGGATTATGATTTTGCTAAACGTTGTGGGTTTCCCTTGATACCCCTACAGAAGTCTATTCCCCTACTGGGGATCGATTCTACCCCTTTGGCTGAGAATAAACCTCAGTTCTCTACTCAGGTGATAATGAGGGTTGAACCTGATCATCAGGAGTGCTGTAAATTTTTGGTTCTGTATAATCTGCATGATATTATCGTACTGGGCTTCCCTTGGTTGCAGTCTCATAATCCTGTTTTGGATTGGAAATCTGTGTCTGTAACCAGTTGGGGCTGCCAATGTGTTAATACCAACACTCCTGTTTTTTCTGCCTCCCCCCAGGCTCAGGATGTTCCTGACTTTTTGATTGATTTTTCTGATGTATTTAGCGAAAGTAAATCTGCATCCTTGCCTCCCCATAGGAGCTATGACTGCGCTATTGAATTAGTGCCTGGTAGTAAATTCCCTAAAGGTCGCCTTTTTAACTTGTCTGTACCTGAACATGACGCTATGCGGTCTTATATCAAGGAATCATTGGAGAAGGGTCATATCAGACCATCCTCTTCACCCTTAGGTGCCGGTTTTTTCTTTGTGGCCAAAAAGGATGGTTCATTAAGGCCGTGTATTGATTATCGTCTTTTGAACAATATTACTGTAAAATATCAATACCATTACCTTTGATTTCTGACCTGTTTTCCAGGGTGAAAAACGCTACTTGGTTTACCAAGCTTGACCTCAGGGGGGCATATAACCTTATTCGCATTAAGCACGGGGATGAATGGAAGACGGCATTCAAAACCCCTGAGGGGCATTTTGAGTACCTTGTGATGCCCTTTGGGCTCACTAATGCTCCTTCTGTCTTCCAGTTCTTCATGAATGACATTTTCAGGGATTTTGTGGATAAATTTCTGATTGTTTATTTGGATGATATCTTGATTTTTTCTAATGACTGGGACTCTCATGTGAAACATGTTCGAACTGTATTCCAGATTTTGAGAGAGAATGCTCTGTATGTGAAGGGATCAAAGTGTCTTTTTGGCGTACAGAGGATCTCATTTCTGGGATTCATTTTGTCCCCATCTGTTATTGAAATGGACCCGGTCAAGGTTCAGGCCATCTGTGATTGGGTCCAACCTACTTCATTAAAGGCTCTTCAAAGATTTTTGGGTTTTGCCAATTTTTATCGTAAATTTATTGGTAATTTCTCGGTTATTGTTAAACCATTGACTGATTTGACCAGAAAGGGTTCTGATGTGGTGAATTGGCCTCCTGAGGCAGTCTCTGCATTTCAGGAACTTAAGCAGAGATTCACTTCTGCTCCTGTTCTACGGCAGCCTGATGTTTCTCTGCCATTTCAGGTGGAGGTTGATGCCTCTGAAATTGGGGCAGGTGCCGTTTTGTCCCAAAAAGATCCAGAGACCTCTAAAAGTAACCCTTGTGCCTTTTTCTCTCGAAAATTTTCTCCTACTGAACGTAATTATGACGTGGGTAATCGGGAGTTACTGGCCATGAAGTGGGCTTTTGAAGAGTGGAGACATTGGCTGGAGGGAGCCAAACATCAGGTGGTGGTCCTTACGGACCATAAGAATCTGGTTTATCTGGAATCTGCCAAGCCACTCAATCCTAGACAGGCCAGGTGGGCCTTGTTTTTCACACGTTTTAATTTTGTGGTTTCCTTTCTTCCTGGCACTAAGAATGTTAAGGCGGATGCCCTCTCGAGGAGTTTCCTTGCGGACTCTCCTGAGTTATCTGATCCTTCTGTTATTTTGAAAGAGGGTGTAGTTCTTTCCGCCATCTCACCCAATTTGAGACTTGCTCTGGAGGGGTGTCAGGAGGATAGGCCCGAGCGCTGCCCTGTTGGAAAATTGTTTGTCCCGGACCACTGGAAAAAGAGTGTGATGTCTGAGATTCATTGTTCCGCGTTGGCTGGGCATCCCGGAATTTTTGGTACCAGAGACTTGGTTAGTCGGTCCTTTTGGAGGCCTACCTTGTCTCGTGATGTCAGGGAATTTGTGCAGTCCTGCGGGACTTGCTCTCGCTCCAAGCCTTGCTCTCGCTCTAGTGGTTTGTTGATGCCATTGCCTGTGCCCAAGAGACCATGGACCCATATCTCTATGGATTTCATTTCCGACCTCCCTGTTTCTCAGAGAATGACCGTCATCTGGGTGATTTGTGATAGGTTTTCCAAGATGATACATCTTGTGCCATTACCTAAGTTGCCTTCTCCTCTGAATTGGTGCCTTTGTTCCTTCAGCACGTGGTTCGTTTACACGGCATTCCTGAGAACATTGTGTCTGACAGAGGAGTCCAGTTTGTTTCCAGATTTTGGAGGACCTTTTGTTCTAAACTTGGTGTTCAATTGTCTTTCTCCTCGGCGTTTCATCCTCAGACCAATGGTCAAACTGAGAGAACAAACCAGACATTGGAGACTTATCTAAGATGCTTTGTGTCTGCTGATCAGGATGACTGGGTCTCTTTTTTGCCTTTGGCTGAGTTTGCTCTTAATAATAGGGCTAGCTCTGCCACTTTGATGTCTCCATTTTTCTGTAATTCTGGGTTTCACCCTCGATTTTCTTCAGGACAGACAGAGGCTTCTGTCTGTCCAGGTGTTGACTCTGTTGTGGAGCGTATGCAGCGGATTTGGGACCAGGTAGTGGAGAGGTTGTCCCTCTCTCAGGAGAGGGCCCAGCGGTTTGCTAACCGGCATAGGACTGATGGTCCTCGGTTTAAAGTGGGGGATTTGGTCTGGTTGTCCTCAAGAAATATTCCTATGAGAGTGGCATCTCCTAAGTTTAAGCCTAGGTTCATTGGACCTTATAGGATCATGGAGATTCTTAATCCTGTTTCTTTTCGTTTGCTTCTTCCAGGGACATTTAAGATCCATAACGTGTTCCACAAGTCCTTGTTGAAGAGGTTTGTTGAGCCAGTGGTTCCTACTGCTTTGCCTCCTGACACTGTTCTGGTTGAGGGCAATATGGAGTTTGTGGTTGAGAAAATATTGAATTCTCGTTTTTCTAGACGGAAACTCCAGTATTTGGTTAAGTGGAGAGGTTATGGTCAGGAAGACAATTCTTGGGTGTTTGCTTCGGACATCCATGCTAGGAGACTCATCCGTGCGTATCATAGAACTCATCCTGACCGACCTGGTTGCTCAGGTGAGGGTTCGGTGACCCCTCCTCAAGGGGGGGGTACTGTTGTGAATGGACTTGAAATGAGTTCTGAGCAGAGGCTCCCTCCGGTGGTTACAAGCGGTACTGGACTGTCCAGTGAAGATTGTGAGGAGTGGGAATCAGATGTTACTGATGGTCTTATATAAGGGAGTCGCCTTCCCATCAGGGTTGCCGGTGATCAATTGTTCTGGTCTCAATCCTTGAGTCCTGTTTCCTTTGTAGCCTGCTGTGTCGTGTCTGCATTTCCTGCTAACAGATAAGACATTTTCTTCTTTTTGTTTTTGTGCTTGATTTTTGCATCTTGTCCTGCACTTCTGTGGGGGCCTTCAGGGTCCCTCCGGGGGCTTTTGCCCTCTCAGTTTAGTTCAGCCACTGATGTTTGTACTTTTGCTTTTTCCAGTTTTTTCAGTGGCTGCTGTTTTGATTTTGTTACACCAGAGAACTAATTTAGGTGGTAGAGGTCGTGTGATCTCAGGTGATTTTGAAATTAGTAGAGTTGGTGCTTTTCAGGGTTTTTTGGGATTGCAGTAAGTGCCCTTCCTATCCTTTTCTATTTAGGTAGTTTGGGCCCCAACGTTTGCTCATACTATTTTCTGTCTGTGTCAGTATTTCATCTTGTCTAACCGCCATTACATGTTTGGGGGCTTTCTATGTTCTTTGGGGATCTGCTCCGGGGCAGATAGCTTTCCTCTTTCTATCTTTAGGTGTAGTTAGTTTCTCAGGCTGTGACGAGGCGTCTAGGACCAACGTAGGAACGCTCCACGGCTGCCTCTAGTTGTGGTGGTTAGTCAGGGTACTGCAATCTCATAGATTCCAACTTCTCTGGTGTATTGCCTTTTTTACCTGCACTCCTCAGCTACCGAAACATAACAGGGGACCCTGCATACAAGTATAAGGATGAGGGCGAACATTCCTGCCAGGATGAGGATGGGGGGGACCATTCCTACCAGGATAGGGATGAGGGGGGCCATGCATACCAGGCTAGGGATGAGGAGGCATGCATACCAGGATGGGGATGAGAGCCCATGCATATCAGGATAGGCATAAGGGGGCTATGCATACCAGGATAGGGAGGAGGGGCAATGTGTATCAGGATGGGGATGAGCGGACCATATTTTCAAGGAGAGGTGATTAATTATTATTAAGCACAGAATTTACCACATTTTTTTTCCTAATTTCCTCCTCTCAAACCTAGGTGAGTCTTATGGTTTTATAGTCCGAAAAATACGGTAGTTCAATTCCACAATAGTTATAGTCATGTGTTACGTGCTCATGTATTATTCCTCTAAACATGCAATATTCTATAGATTTGTCAGATAAAGTATATTACAATTTTCTATCAATTAATCTGAATCTTATTTATTGGGGGTGTAATTGTTTACTCATATAATATATATTTGGATATACAGTATTTTTTGGACTATAAGAAGAACTTTTTTCCTCCAAAATTTTGAAGGAAAGTGGGGTGATTGCGTCTTATAATCCGGATGTACCTCAACCCGGCTCTGGCTGTGGATGAAGGGAAGGGAGTGGCACAAGCGGAGGAGCAGGTGACAGGAGACAGAAGCTGTCTGCTGCAGCTGACATGTATGCTCGCTGTTAAAGAAAATGAATATTCACTTCTCCCCACACCCATAGTCCCTCTCACCTGTATGTACAGAAGTCGGCGCTGAGAGGTGGGAGGGACTATTGGAGTGGAGAGCAGTGAATCTTAATTTACTGTAATAGCAGGCACACGTGATCGCCCAGTTGCTGCAGGAGATGGCATTTGCGGCTAACAGTGTGCCCGCTATTAAAGAAGATGAATATTCACTGCTCTCCACTTCTATAGTCCCAGGTATGGGGAGCAGTGAATATTCCGCCAGCTGACCTCACCTTGTGAGGAGCATAGCAGCAACGTTATGTGCTGTTAGAAGCTGAAATTAGTTGCTGGCATCAGTACAGGATGCTGCGCTGCATGGGAGCGCAGGTAATGTAAGTAGAATCATTTAATTTTTATGTGTGCAGCATGATGGGGGTCATATGTACCAAGATGAAGATGGGGCTATGTATATCAGGATTGAGATGGGGGCCATTTATACCAGGATGGGGACCATGTATACCAGGAAGGGGATAGGGACTATGTATACCAGCATGGGGACCATGTATACCAGGATGGGGATTGGGGCTATGTATACCAGATAAGGATGGAGGCCATGTATACCAGGATTGGGATGGGGGCCATGTATAACAGGATGGGGATGGGGACTATGTATACCAGGATGGGGTGCCATGTATACCTGCATGGGAGGGGCATGTATACCTGGATGGGGGCCATGTATACCAAGATAGGACCATGTATACCTGGATAAGGGGTCATATATACTAGTCAGGATGGGGATATATATATCAGGATGGGGGAGCATATATAACAGGATGGGGGATAGTACAGAATTGGGGACATTACCCCTATAACAGTGTCAGGAGCAGATACCCCCACCCCCATAACAGTGCGTTATGAACATATTTTTTGCTTCAATTTTTTTTTTCTGTTTTACTCCTCTAAAACCTAGGTGCATGTTATTGTTTGAAAAATAAGGTATGGAATGTGACAAAGTGAATAAAATGTATCAATCTGAATGAGAACAATCTGGAAAAAATATCCTAAATTTTAATGTTTTTGTGGGTTGTTTTTTTTTTTTTTTTTTTTTTTTTTTTACCAAAGTGGACAGACTACTTTAATACACAATTGAATGATTGCTGATGCTAAAAGACACAATAAATATTAAAACTCATTTGGTAACTGTTATAATGAGATTCTACTATATAAATTTTAAGCTCAGGTCTCCATTGAAAAGGTTCTGCTTTGTAGTTTCCCACATCCTCTCTCCCTGCATGCTATTTCATTATGAATTAATCAATGAATGTGTCTTTTTATTTCCCAGTAGGATGCGGCCTTCGTTTATAAAGGGATTAGCCTCCGATTAAGTTAATTAACATGATTTCTGTACGGTCTTCGTAACAATGCTCGTGATTACCTGTTCAGGACCTAAAACTGATACATTCTGTTTTTATCAGTGCACAGATACCAAGGGGTCAGGGAGTGTGAGAGGAGAGCTGCGGTGAGCTTACCTGCAGCAGAGCAGGACCTGAAGCACGTGACCACCGGGGAGTGGTCGGGGCGGAGTTAGCGGTGGAGACCGGCGATGCCGGAGAGTAGTCAGAAAGTGCCGAAGTCAAGCCGGGCAGTCGATGAGGTGCAAAAGAGTTAAACACAGAGAGTGGTCAAGACGTAGCCAAATGTCTCTAAGTATATCACTATTGTATAAGTATATACAGTACAGACCAAAGATTTTGATAAATCTTTGAAAGAGAAGGTGTGTCCAAACTTTTGGTCTGTACTGTATATACTTATACAATAGTGATATACTTAGAGAGACTGTGCAAAAATTAAAATGAAATAAATTATTTTATCTCATTAAAGACCAAGAATATTTTAGCATTAAAGGTAATGTCACCAGTTTTTAGCCACCTAATCTGAGAAGCATAATGTACAAACAGAGACCCTGATTCCAGTGATGTATCACTTACTGGGCTAAAAAGCAACATTTTATCAGGAGGAGATTATCACTATAGGACTATTAAACATGTTGCCATGTAATCCTCCTATTTTACAGTTGTGCTCAAAAGTTTACATATCCCGGCAGAATTTTGTTTTTCTTGGCCTTTTTTCAGAGAATATGAATGATAACACCAAAACTTTTTCTCCACTCATGGTTAGTGCTTGGGGGAAGCCATTTATTGTCAAACTACTGTGTTTTCTCTTTTTAAATCATAATGACAACCCAAAACATCCAAATGACCCTGATCCAAAGTTTACATACCCCATTTGTATACCGTGTATTGCCCCTAACATCAATGACAGCTTGAAGTCTTTTGTGATAGTGTCATGGAAATATATATGTATTCCACGTATTCAATATATATATATATATATGCATTTACAGTTAGATAGATCTCACTTGCTAAAAATCCTGTGCTCAGCATATCTATGCAAAAGCTGATGCTAGCTATAATCAGTTGCTTAAGACGACCCTGGCTATAGCTCAAAGGGACTTTTTATCAAGGACACAGAAACATGGAAACAAGGACAGAAGATATCTATTATTTTCTTTACTAGCCACGTAGGAAAACTGGGCCAAAGAACAATAAATCTGCAACTTCAGCCCTTTTATCATAATTATCATACTTATACTAAAACAGCCAATAATCTAGCAGCTTTTAATTGTATGCTAATTGAACCAGCCCCTTTTTGTAAACGTATAAAACCTTGAATGAATAATAAACTCTTGGTCTTGACGAACTGTTATACTGACACTTCCGTGTGGACAGTCCTCATTTCGTTTGAGCAGCTCAAAAAGACATTTAATCTAAAATTGGGAACATCAGCAGCAAACACTGCAGGATAGATTTATCCTAATTAAATTTCCATAACAATAGTTGTGGATGAGGTTCTTTATTTTCTCAGATGGTAAAGCTGCCCACTCTTCTTGGCAAAAAGCCTCCAGTTCCTGTAAATTCCTGGACTGTCTAGCATGAACTGCATGCTTGAGATCTCCCTAGAGTGGCTCAATTATATTGAGGTCAGGAGACTGAGATGGCCACTCCAGAACCTTCACTCTGTTCTGCTGTAGCCAATGACAGGTTGACTTGGCCTTGTGTTTTGGATCATTGTCATGTTGGAACGTCCAAGTACGTCAAGAGCAGCTTGCGGGCTGATGATTGCAAATTTGCCTCCAGTATTTGCTTATAGCGTGCTGCATTCATCCTTCCTTCAACTTTGACCAAGATTCCTGTGCCTTTGTAGCTCACACATCCCAAAACATCAGCGATTCACCTCTGTGCTTTACAGTAGGAATAGTGTTCCTTTTATCATAGGCCTTGTTGACCTCTCTCCAAATGTAACATTTATGGTTGTGGCCAAAAAGTTCAATTTTGGTCTCCTCACTCCAAGTTACCTTGTTCCAGAAGTTTTGAGGCTTGTCTTTGTACTGTTTTGCATATTGTAAGAGAGATACTTTGTGGCATTTGCACAGTAATGGCTTTCTTCTGGGACTCGACCATGCAGCCCATTTTTCTTCAAGTGCCTCCTTATTGTGCATCTTGAAACAGCTACACCGCTAGTTTTCAAAGAGTCCAGTATTTCAGCTGTTGTTATTTGTTGCTTTTTTTGCATCCAGAACAATTTTCCTAGCAGTTGTGGATGAAATTTTTGTTGGTCTACCTGACCATGTTTTTTTTTTTACAGAGCCCTTGATTTTCCATTTGTTAATGACAGTTTGGACGCTGCTGACTGGCATTATCAATTCCTTGGATATCTTTTTGTATCCCTTTCCTCTTTTATACAGTTCAACTACCTTTTCCCGGAGATCCGGTGACAATTCTTTTGCTTTTCACATGACTCACAATTAAGAAACGTCAGTGGCTGGATGAAAGATGCAAGAGTTTGTCTGGATCTCAGAGACTCACTCAGCTTTTATGCACACACACTGATTACAAGTAAACGGGTGACAGGTGAGGATGTTACATTTAGTAGCCATTCAAACCCATTTGTGTCAATGTCTGTGTATGTTATAAGGCCAAAAAAACCAGGGTATGTATACTTTTGATCAGGGTCATTTGGATGTTTTGAATTGTCATTATGATCTAAAAAGAGAAAACACAGTAGTTCGACAATAAATGGCTTTACTCAACCACAAACCATAAGTGGAGAAAAAGTTTTGGTGTTATGATTCACATTCTCTGAAAAAAAGGCCAAGAAAGCAAAAATTCTGCCAGGGTATGTAAACTTTTAAGCATAACTGTATGAGCTCTGTATAACGCCATCCCCTCCGATGATTGGCAGCTTTCTGCCTTAGTAGTTTACACAAAAAGCAACCAATCAGTAATGTGAGCGGGGTAATACAGAGCTCAGCAGTCAGAGAACTGGTAGTTCTGCAGCAGAGAAAACAGTGATTATATCAAAAATAAAAAAACATAGTCCAGTAAGTGATACATTGTTGGTATCAGTGTCTCTGCCCCTACATCATGCTGTTCTAGTATGGAGTAGCAAAAATCTGATGATAGATTCTCTTTAGGGCTGGTGCAGATGGTCATAGATTATCTCATCAGAGAGAATCGGGTCGATTATAAAAATAATACTCTCATCAAACTCTGAACAGTATTTACACTCAAACAATACACAGCAGTGTAACATTTTATCATTGTGATAATAACATTGGAAAATAGACACACAAACTCTCATATGCATGTTACACACATTGTTTTTTCAACAAAGAGGTTAAACGTGTAAAGACTACAAACCCGATTCATCAAGATTGGTGTTTTTCATATCATTGTTGATAAAGAGGTGTACTGGACTCAGACACTCCTGATTCATTAGGAGGCGCATGCCATTTAATGAATCTGATGCGTCTGACAAGTAGAATAGATTAAGATTTGTGGCATGAGGAATGCCGCTGTCATGTGTGCATTGCCACGAAGATCGTCACGGTTGCACATTTTGACTTCTCACAGCTGAGCTGCTGTTTCTTTGTGTTTGGCAGCTAGGGAGTTAATTCTGTCTGTGCTCGGTGCTGGGACTGGGTGCAGTTTCTCCCGGCTGCAATTGATTATTTGTTATTTGTTGATTGGTTTCCTTTAAATTCCTGGTTGTCTGCTTGGGGAGTTGCCAGTGAAACCTTCATGCAGACCACAGATAGGAATGAATCTGTATAGACTTTAGTTGTGAGCTCCTTAGTTGTTCTAAGCTCAACTTGGTTAGAGTTTATTTCCCAGACCATTTATGTTCCTTTGGTGTTTGAGTGTGTATGCAAGCGAGTGTTATCCTGTCTGTCTTATATGTCTAATCTGTGTATTTAGCTAAGATCAGCCCATATCCCTTTGGTGGTAGTCAGGATCCTTCTTAGGACTGATTACAGGGTTCAGGGTCTGATAGGAGACAGGGTTAGGTTGGTGACTTGAACCTCTGAACCATTATCAGTACCTCCAAGGTGAGGGATTAGTTAGGACCCCAGTTTAGGGTCAGGTTAGATCCCGGTCCACCTCTTTCCTGTTTCAGCTCATCAAGTCCTCAAGATTAACCCTGGGTTCAGCAGATATCGTGTCAGGTAAATCTATTCTATACTTACATGCTGATGTTGCTATACTAGTTGTTGTATAGAGTGTTGTTCCTGTATTAATAGTTTACTGACATTGTATACATATCATTAGACAGCGTGACATTTTCACTGGCCATAAAAATTATCTCCAGTTACCATGGATCCAGTAGCCCAGCTGGCTCTGCAGTTGCGGGGATTATCCATGGAGCTGACGGACATTAAGTCCAAAGTTTTGTCTCCCCTGGAGCAAACCAGAGTTGAACCTAAGGTTGCTCTCCCGGACAGGTTCACTGGTGGGCGAGACAAATTTTTCACCTTCCGGGAGGCATGTAAATTGTATTTTCGGCTTCGGCCTCGATCATCAGGGAGTGAGGAGCAGAGAGTGGGAATTGTTATCTCACTTCTGCAAGGGGACCCTCAATCCTGGGCATTTTCCCTTCCTCCGGGATCCCCGGCTCTACTGTCTGTAGATCAATTTTTTACTGCCCTGGGATTGGTATATGATGACCCAGATCGGGTCTCTCTTGCTGAGACAAAATTACGTAAGATACAGCAGGGAGATCGTCCGGCAGAGGAATTTGCTTCTGAGTTTCGTAGATGGGCCACAGATACTCAGTGGAATGACCCAGCTCTTAGGAGCCAGTTTTGTCATGGGTTTTCTGATAAATTAAAAGACGTTTTGGCTCAGTATGAGTCTCCTCCTTCTCTGGAGGCTGCTATGGCCTTAGCTATTCGTACTGATAGACGGCTTCGGGAGAGGGGTGAGGTAACCCCACTCCCTGTTGTTTCTCCACCTACCACTAAAGTCCCTTATGTTGAGGTTCCCCTTGTCTGTTCGGATGAGCCTATGCAGTTGGGAGGGACATCATTTCGTAGGAGGGGATTGGCGGTACGCCGCAGGACTAGAAGATGTTTTTTCTGCGGGAAAGAGGGACATTTTGTTGGAGAATGTCCATCCCGTGCCTTGTTGAGCCAAAAGTCGCCGGAAAACTGTTAATCCCAGGTTGTGTGGTGGACGACAACCTGGGAGTATGTATTTCATCCGCCAGTTCTTCTCAGTTCCTTGTACCAGTGGAGGTGGTAGTTGGTACGAGAGTGGAGAGATTGTCTGTTCTTCTTGATAGTGGTTCCGGGGCTAATCTGGTTGACGCTCAGTTTGCTCAGGCTCAAGGTATGCATCTGAGTGTATTGGTCAAACGATCCCTATATTCTCCATTGACGCCAGGCCTCTCGGCCAAGGTAGCTTTGTTCATGAGGTTCATAACATTGACCTTCGGGTAGGGGCAATACATAGGGAACAATTATCTTGTTATGTGTTGGAGGGTCTACCTACTCCCATTGTGTTGGGACTTCCTTGGTTGGTTAAACATAACCCTGTGATTAATTGGCAGTCCAGAGAAATAAGCCAATGGGGTGAGTTTTGCAAAAGCAACTGCATGAACACAGTCATCAGTGCGGTCGTGCCTAGTACATTGCCTCCTTTTTTGGAGGATTTTGGGGATGTTTTCTCTGAGGAGGGGTGTCAGGAGTTGCCTCCTCATCGCGTGTATGACTGCTCTATTAATCTCCTTCCTGATGCTAAGTTGCCTAAAGCTAGGTTGTATAATCTTTCTGGTCCTGAGAGGCAGGCTATGAAAGATTATATTTCTGAAAGTCTGGCCAAAGGGCATATTAGACCTTCATCTTCCCCAGTAGCCGCGGGGTTCTTCTTTGTGAAGAAGAAAGATGGAGGCCTACGCCCTTGCTTGGATTTCCGCGAACTTAATCGGATTACTGTTCGAGATCCGTATCCACTCCCTCTTATTCCTGATCTCTTCAATCAAATTGTTGGCGCCAAATGGTTTTCTAAATTGGATCTCAGGGGGGCGTATAATCTGATTAGAATAAAAGAGGGGGATGAGTGGAAAACGGCGTTTAACACGCCGAAGGGACATTATGAGAACCTAGTCATGCCTTTTGGCCTGACTACTGCACCAGCAGTATTCCAACATTTTGTTAATGACATTTTTCGTCACCTTGTGGGGCTGTTTGTGGTTGTATATTTGGACGACATTTTAATTTACTCGCCAGATCTTGGGTCTCATCAGGAGCATGTGAGACAGGTGTTGCAGATCTTGCGAGACAATAAATTATACGCCAAACTGGAGAAGTGTGTATTTGCCATACAGGAACTTCAGTTTTTGGGTTTTTTGGTGTCAGCCTCCGGTTTCCGTATGGACCCTGAAAAGGTGAGAGCAGTGCTTGAATGGGATCAGCCAGGGGATCTTAAGGCTCTGCAGCGTTTTTTGGGGTTTGCTAACTACTACCGGAAATTTATTTGTAATTTCTCATCTGTCGTCAAACCTCTCACTGACATGACAAGAAAAGGGACGGATTTTTCTAAATGGTCGGACAAAGCTTGTCAAGCCTTTTCCTCTTTGAAGAAATGTTTTGCTTCGGCACCCGTTCTCATCCAACCAGATGCATCTCAGCCGTTCATTGTGGAGGTCGATGCGTCTGACGTAGGGGTGGGTGCTATATTGTCCCAGGGTCCGTCCCCTGGTAAATGGCATCCGTGCGCTTTCTTTTCTAAGAAATTGTCGTCCGCCGAAAGGAATTATGATATCGGCAATAGGGAACTTTTGGCCATTAAGTTAGCTTTTGAAGAATGGCGTCACTTTTTGGAGGGGGCAGTCCACCCGGTTACCGTTATTACTGATCACAAGAACCTGTTGTATTTGGAATCCGCTAAGCGTCTGAATTCCAGACAAGCTCGATGGTCGTTGTTTTTTACCAGGTTTAATTTTGTCGTCACTTATCGCCCGGGGTCTAAGAATGTAAAGGCTGATGCCTTGTCTCGCAGTTTCCCAGGGGCCGGGAAAACGGATGACCCGAGTCCTATCCTTCAGGAGGGGGTGGTAGTGTCGGCTGTATTTTCTGAGCTTGAGGAGGAGGTGTTAGAGGCTCAGGGGGACGCCCCTGCAGGACCTCCAGGGAGACTGTTTGTCCCAAATCTGTTGAGACAAAAGGTTATTGAGGCACATCATAATTCTGCTCTAGCAGGACATCCAGGGAGTAAGGCTACTTTAGATCTCCTTTCTCGCCGGTTTTGGTGGCCTAATGCTAATAAAGATGTTATAACTTTTGTCGCGTCATGTGGGGTGTGTGCTCGCTCTAAAACCCCTCATACCCGTCCGTCTGGGACCCTTTTACCCTTGAAACTTCCGGAGCGTCCATGGACTCATTTATCTATGGACTTCATTACGGACCTTCCTCCGTCGTCAGGGAATACTGTCATACTGGTGGTTGTTGACAGGTTCAGTAAGATGGCACATTTCGTTGCTCTTCCTGCACTCCCTAATGCTAAAACTCTGGCGCAGGTGTTCATTAGGGAGATCGTTAGACTTCATGGGTTGCCTTCTGATGTGGTGTCAGATAGGGGGTCTCAGTTTGTGTCCAAATTTTGGAGGGCATTTTGTTTACGTCGGGGGATGCAATTGTCATTTTCCTCGGCTTTTCATCCGCAGACCAATGGTCAGACAGAGCGTCTGAATCAGAGCTTAGAGACATATCTCCGGTGTTTTGTCTCAGAGAACCAAGAGGACTGGTCTTCTTTCTTGCCTCTGGCAGAGTTCGCTCTTAACAACAGGCGGAGCGAGTCCACTGGTAAGTCCCCGTTTTTTGGGGCATATGGTTTTCATCCTCAGTTTTGTACTTTCAATGGGGGGGGCCCTTCTGGGGTTCCTGAGGAGGAGCGTTTCTCGTCGTCACTTGCTTCTGTGTGGAGAGGTGTATTGAATAATCTGAGTGCGATGGGGAACCGTTACAAACGTATGGCTGATAGGAGGAGAGTTTCTGGTCCAGATCTGAATGTGAACGATCTGGTATGGTTGTCTACCAGGAATATAAAACTTAAAGTGCCCTCCTGGAAACTGGGTCCCAGATTCATCGGGCCGTACAGGATCAGTTCCATAATTAATCCTGTGGCATTTCGTCTGGACCTCCCTCCTACGTTTAAAATTCATAATGTGTTCCACAAGTCATTACTTAAAAGGTATGTGGCACCAGTCATACCGTCACCTCTACCTCCTCCTCCTGTGTTGGTCAATGGTAACTTGGAATTTCAAGTATCAAAGATCATTGACTCACGTCTGAATCGCTGGTCCCTTCAGTACTTGGTGCATTGGAAGGGGTATGGTCCAGAGGAGAGGACGTGGGTCCCTGCGTCTGATGTTAACGCAGATCGTTTGGTTCGGACCTTCCACAGAACTCACCCGGGCAGGCCTGGCCCTGAGGGTCCGGAGGCCCCTCGTAGAAGGGGGGGTACTGTCATGTGTGCATTGCCACGAAGATCGTCGCGGTTGCACATTTTGACTTCTCACAGCTGAGCTGCTGTTTCTTTGTGTTTGGCAGCTAGGGAGTTAATTCTGTCTGTGCTCGGTGCTGGGACTGGGTGCAGTTTCTCCCGGCTGCAATTGATTATTTGTTGATTGGTTTCCTTTAAATTCCTGGTTGTCTGCTTGGGGAGTTGCCAGTGAAACCTTCATGCAGACCACAGATAGGAATGAATCTGTATAGACTTTAGTTGTGAGCTCCTTAGTTGTTCTAAGCTCAACTTGGTTAGAGTTTATTTCCCAGACCATTTATGTTCCTTTGGTGTTTGAGTGTGTATGCAAGCGAGTGTTATCCTGTCTGTCTTATATGTCTAATCTGTGTATTTAGCTAAGATCAGCCCATATCCCTTTGGTGGTAGTCAGGATCCTTCTTAGGACTGATTACAGGGTTCAGGGTCTGATAGGAGACAGGGTTAGGTTGGTGACTTGAACCTCTGAACCATTATCAGTACCTCCAAGGTGAGGGATTAGTTAGGACCCCAGTTTAGGGTCAGGTTAGATCCCGGTCCACCTCTTTCCTGTTTCAGCTCATCAAGTCCTCAAGATTAACCCTGGGTTCAGCAGATATCGTGTCAGGTAAATCTATTCTATACTTACATGCTGATGTTGCTATACTAGTTGTTGTATAGAGTGTTGTTCCTGTATTAATAGTTTACTGACATTGTATACATATCATTAGACAGCGTGACAGCCGCTCAACATAAATTTGATGGCCAGGGGTTGCCTCACCCACTATGTACCTAAGCTCCACCGACTTTGTCAGAGCTAGGCAAAAATAGCAGGAGAATTCCACGAGACCCAAAATTTTAGCATTGCTTGCACTGCGCTAAAAATTTGTGACTTTTCAAAGCTTTTAAGACATAATTCTGGCATAAAGGTTTGATGAAACGGGGCCTACATATATCTCAACAAACTCTGAAAGGGACAGTAGTCATTACTAGCAAAACTACATAGACTGCTTACACAATTACAAGTGTAATATCCGCATATTATGTTCTGAAAGGAAGTCATCTGGAGCAACCAATTAAACTTATCTTGAACCTTGCCCTTCTCGATACATAACAAAAACATGTACCCAGAAGCCAAGTATTAAATTATTTCTAGCAAGCCGAGATTGCCCTGTCAATTTTGGACAAAAACATTGACAGAGATTAATCACATCAATCCAAAAGATTAAGTAAAGGTGAGAATTTCTACTCCACAATCAACAATCCCTTATGCCATGAAACTTCACATGGTCATAGATTGATGGCAACTACAAATCCCTCATGAAAATTTGGTCAATTTGCTCTCAATACACAGTGAAAATGTTTGAAGAAGTATAGGGCTTGAATGTATCTTTTCCTTTGTTCTTCTGTTAAGAAAACGCAACTAGTTTCTCTCAGCTTCAGGTTAACAGAAATAAAAAAAATTGGTTACGTATTTTTTTTTCAACATAATTTGACATAAATCTATTAACACTTCAGTTTGTAACAAAAATCGATTCTCAATAAAAGGTCATCATTAGTGTTGAGCGATAATGCTCGATATCTAAAAATATCGTATCGAAATTGTATCGCCGATAGCACTAAATATCGTCGATATCCGATTTCGATACCGGAAGTCCAATGTAAGTCTATGGGAACAAAATATCGCAACTAAAAAAAACCTTTATTTCCTTGTAAACACTAAATATACACACATAGAATACATATATATATATATATACATGTCATTGTGACATATATATATATACATATATGTATAGTTTATACACTTCTACATAGTAAAATATACTCTGATTCAATTGCCGGGTAAAGCCGGCTTCTGTGAAAAGACAGAAGCACCCGACATGAAATGACACTTGGTGTACATAGGGTTAACCATGTCTTTTCATGTCGTTTGCAATCTGATTTGCACAAACAATTACATCAGTCTATGTGTGCAAAATTTCACACCTGTAGGGGTTAATTAAAGGTGTAAATTCGTTGTAAAAAAAACGGACTTTTTTGCTACGAATTTACACCTTTAATTAACCCCTACAGGTGTGAAATTTTGCACACTTACACTCATGTAATTGTTTGTGCAAATCAGATATCAAACTACATGAAAAGACATGGTTAACTCTATGTAAACCAAGTGTCATTTCATGTCGGGTTCTGCATTTTCACAAAAGCCGGCAATTGAATTAGCGGCTATTATACTATGTAGAAGTGTATGAACTATAAATATAAATATATATATGTGTCACAAATTCAATGACATGTATATATATATATGAGGTGTAAAATTGCTGAAAAAAAATGCGTGGGCTCCGCCCTATTTTCGCAACCAGACAGACAAAGCCAGTGAGTGGGGGCAGATAATAATAGCCCAGAGAGGGACCATTATTTTTGGCCCCCCCGGCTACTAACATCTGCCCCCAGACACCCCAGAAAGGGCAAATCTCTAATTAGATTTGCCCTTTCTGGCACTTTGCCCGTCTATTCCCATTGCCCTGTAGCGGTGGTGAATGGGTTAATAAGGGGTTAAAATGACCTTGCAATTGAAAGGTCACTTTAAGCCAGGTTAATAATTGAGAGCTGTCAATCAGACAACTATCAATTATTAATCCTATTGTATGAAAGAAAAATCAAACACACACACACTTTAATAAAAAAGAAGTTTAATGAAATAATCACACAGTTTTTGACCATATTTTATTTACCTGCTAAAACCATTTCCTGTAATAAAAATAAAATAATAAAGCAAAATTATTCTTACCAATCCGATGTACAGTCAGGTCCCACGGTGTAATCCATCAGAAAGGGTTAATGTTTACTGCAGGGACCGCAGCTAATGCTGCAGCCTCACAGTAAACCCCCAAATGAATGAGTTCCTCTCCTGGCTGACAGGAGAGGAAGTGGAAAGCTTAACTGATTGCTTTCCACTTTCACTTCAGGTCAGCCAGGGACACAATCAGTGACGTCAGAGGGAACTGGTTAACAAAAATAGGGGATCCCTCGAAAAAAATGGCGTGGGGTCCCCCTATTTTTGTTAACCAGCCAGATGAAGCAGACCGCTGAGGCCTGGATTTTCAGGTGTTAAGGAGCCAAGATCCATGGACCTTGCCAGCCTGATAATACCAGGCCACAGCAGTCTGCATATCTTGGCTGATTAACAAAAATAGGGGATCCCCTCGAAAAAAATTGGCATGGGGTCCCCCCTATTTTTGTTAACCAGCCAGATGAAGCAGACCGCTGAGGCCTGGTTTTTCAGGCTGGTAAGGATCCAATATCCATGGACCTTGCAAGCCTGATAATACCAGGCTACAGCAGTCTGCTTAGCTTGGCTGGTTAACAAAAATAGGGGATCCCCTCGAAAAAAAAAACGGCGTAGGGGTCCCCTATTTTTGTTAACCAGCCAAGTAAAATGCAGACTGCTGCGGCCTGGTATTAAAAGACTGTCAAGGCCATGGATTTTGGCCCTCAACAGCCTGATAATACCAGGCTACAGCACCCCCACATTTGGCGCATCAAAAGATGTGCCAATTGTGGCACTTTACCCGGCTCTTCCCACTTGCCCTGTAGCGGTGGCAAGCGGGGTAATAAGGGGTTAATGTCACCGTTGATTGCACGGTGACAATAAGCCGGTTAATAATGGAGAGGCGTCAATAAGACACGATCCATTATTAATTCCAAAGTTATTAAATGCATAAAAAAAGACAAAGCAAGAAAAAAGTCTTTTAATGAAATAAAAGAGACAACACAGTTTTCATTTCTTTTATTGTACTCTCATTCCTGCGACGCCATCGATCTCCTGTAAAAAAGAAAAAAAAAAAACCAACAGTATACCACCTGTCCGACGCAGTCCATAGTAACGACAGTCCCACGATGATCCAGCTCTGCTACATCGCAATGACAGGCAGAGCCTGACATCCGGCGCAGCACAGCTGATTACCTGCTTCCCGGCGGTGACGTCATCGGACTGACTGCTTTACGGCCGTGATTACCCAGCAGTCACTGCAGTTATCGCGAAAAACTGCATGTGACCGCCGGGGAGAAGAGGATGGCGGCCATGAAGCAGTCCAGGACGTGACCGCCGGAGATCTTCTGCCAGGTAAGTGCCGCTGACTCCTGACAGACCCGACCGACGGACACTGACAGTGACAGACCCGATCGACGGACACAGACAGTGACAGTGACAAATCCGATTCCGGTATTCGATAAGACGAAAATATCGAAACGAATTATCGAAAGGCCGATAGAGCTAATATCGGCCGATATTTGCATTATCGTATCGCTCAACACTAGTCATCATTCTTAAGATGTCTGTAAATATTAGACGAAAATTGGACAACACCAAAAGTTTTTACTGCGATCAGCTATCTAGAGTCTTGACATGAGGAGTATTGGGGAAAAGAAAGATCATGCATGTTCAGATTCAAAATGTTCAATCGATTGTTGATAAAGAAAAAATGGCACTAATGAGCATGCTTGGTAGTGCCAAGTGTGCATATACATGGGGAAGCTGGAAGAATTACCTACTGGTCAAATATACAGCTTGGCAAAAATTAAGGACCCCACTTCAAAACCCTGCTTGGGCAGCCAATCTCCAGACCTGAACCCCATTGAAAACCTCTGGAATGTGATAAGAGGATGATGGATAGTCACAAGCATCAAACAAAGAACTGCTTCAATTTTTGCGCCAGAAGCAGTGTGAAAGACTGGTATAAAGCTGCAAGGACACATGAAATATGTGATTAAAAATCATGGTTATTCCACAAAATATTGATTTCTGAACTCTTCCTGAGTTAAAAACATTAGTATTGTTGTTTCTAAATGATTATGAACTTGTTTTCTTAGATTATTTGAGGTCTGCAAGCACTGGGTCTTTTATTTAATTTTGCATTCCTCATTTTTGAAAATAAATACAAAATTTATTGCTTGGGAATTCATGTTGTCAGTAGTTTATAGAATAAAAGAGCAATTTACATTTAACTCAAAAATATACTATAAAGAGAAAATCAGACAAATGAACATTTTGCAGTGGTCTCTTAATTTTTGCCAGAGCTGTATATGGGGCTGACATGCAGCTGAAACCAGAAGTTTACATACACTATATAAAAAGACACATATGCATGTTTTTCTAATATCTGACATGAAATGAGAATAAACCTTTCCCATTTTAGGTCAATTAGGATTACCATACTTATTAATATTTACCAAATGTTTTAAGGCATTTTTATTACTTACTGCAAATGTTTATTCTGATTTCTTGTCAGATATTGAGAAAAACCATGCATATGTGTCTTTTTATATCGTGTATGTAAACTTCTGGTTTCAATGGATATGTCATTAGTGTGGGCAGCTTTAGATTGAAATATGCAGTGGACAACCTCATTTTCTATGTGTTAGACCACATTTTGATAAGTTCAAGTAAACTCAATCTTTGGTAAGGTTCCAAGCAATCAATAAACTTAAAAAATCTGATCACTAGGTAATGAAAATAAGCTAAATGACCTAAAACTGGTTTTATTAACCCCTTAATGTCCTGGACGTGCACAGTCCGTCATGGCAAGGTGTCAGTTTTGGCACCTTGACGGACTGTGCACGTCCAGCCCTTTTAACTCCACTGGGTAAAACGCAGTGGTAGTTCAGTCCGACAGCTGTCTATGCAG
>JARQOD010000003.1:501403853-501423325 GCA_033576555.1 Oophaga sylvatica | reverse complement strand
TGGGCGGAAGGGAGAGTGAGATTGTCGGCCCTTTAGGATCCCTGAAGGGGTAAAGATGAACCCTAGGTATATTGATTTCTCAAACAGACTTCCTGCCATGGTTCAAGAAAAGAACCGGCATTCCGCAGCAAATATTTTCATGCTGTAATGCACCTCTCATGCGCCATAACCATCTGCTTCTCTGGCTGCTATGGGCAAAAAGGGGACAAAATTATGGTGTGTTCCCCAGTCCCTGATTCGCCCCTTTGAGAACCTCTGGAGCTACAAAAGGAGTGTCTATGTGGGGGAGGCATTTCACATCTAAGCAACCGCTTGGGAGGGATTCTGTCCCATCAAAACAATTGAAGCAGAAACCATCCAAAACCTGACTAATTCAATGGACGAGAGAGTTCAGAGCTCCTTTCAACAAGGGGTCCTATGTCAAATGTAACCATTAAAAATAAATTTTGGTTAAAATTTTTTATTTCTTTGTTAGAACCTGCTAATGCTTATAATTTCAAAAATGACCTTTTTTTTTTTTTTATTAAAATGAAAATTTTGAAACTTGGTGTGAATAATAATTTGGAACAGCATTTTGAGGCAGTTTGAGTGTTTTATTTTTTTAAAAAATATACGTTATCATAGCGTTTTACAAAAAACCTTTCAATTGTCTCAATAGTTATTTGAGGGGAAAATTACAATGAGAAATTCATAAGGTATTTGAGAAATCTGAGAAAAATTATTTGCTAATAATTTGGGAACACAGGAGGTGTGTCCCAAAAGGGGAGAGTGAAAATTTTGCAATTTAACAATGTGGCCCGGACTAAAAAAAAAAACTAAAGAAAGTCACAGATACATATCTATATATATATATGTGCTTGGTGAGAATTTACTACTAAAATTGTTAGGGTGTAGTCTCGCTGTCGACATACAGTACAGACCAAAAGTTTGGACACACCTTCTCATTCAAGATTTTTTTGTATTTTATGACTATGAAAATTGTACATTCACACTGAAGGCATCAAAACTATGAATTAACACATGTGGATTTACACTTAACAAAAAAGTGTGAAACAACTGAAAATATTGTCTTATATTGCAGGTTCTTCAAAGTAGCCACCTTTTGCTTTGATTACTGCTTTGCACACTCTTGGCATGCTCTTGATGAGCTTAAGAGGTAGTCACCGGAAATGGTCTTCCAACAGTCTTAAAGGAGTTCCAGAGATGCTTAGCACTTGTTGGCCCTTTGCCTTCACTGTGCGGTCCAGCTACCCCAAACCATCTAGATTGGGTTTCAGATCTGTGACTGTGGGGCCAGGTCATCTGGGTAGCATGCATCACTCTCCTTCTTGGTCAAATAGCCCTTACACAGCCTGGAGGTGTGTTTGGGGTCATTTTTCCCCGTTGAAAAAAAATGATGTCCAACTAAACGCAAACCAGATGGAATAGCATGCCGCTGCAAGAAGCTGTGGTAGCATGCTGGTTCACTATTGCCTTCAATTTTGAATAAATCCAACAGTGTCACCAGCAAAGCACCCTCACACCATCACACCTCCTCCTCCATGCTTCACGGTGGGAACCCGGAATGTAGAGTCCATCTGTTCAGCTTTTCTGCGTCGCACAAAGACACGGTGGTGGAAACAAAATCTCAAAATTTGGACTCATCAGACCAAAGCACAGATTTCCACTGGTCTAATGTCCATTCCTTGTGTTCTTTAGCCCAAACAAGTCTCTTCTGCTTGTTGCCTTCCTTAGCAGTGTTTTCCTAGCAGCTATTTACCATGAAGGCCTGCTGCACAAAGTCTCCTCTTAAGTTGTTGTAGAGATGTGTTTGCTGCTAGAACTTGTTGGCATTGACCTGGTCTCTATCTGAGCTGCTGTAAACCTGCGATTTCTGAGGTGGTGACTCGGGGTAAATTTATCCTCAGAAGCAGAGGTGAACTCTTGGTCTTCCTTTCCTGGGGCGGTCCTCATGTGAGCAGTTTCTTTGTAGCGCTTGATGGTTTTTTGCAAACTGCACTTGGGGACACTTTCAAGTTTTCCCAATTTTTCGGACTCACTGACCTTCATTTTTAAAGTAATGATTGGCCACTTGTTTTTCTTTACTTAACTGCTTTTTTCTTGCCATAATACACATTCTAAACAGTTTTTCCATAGGACTATCAGCTGTGTTATCCACCAGACTTCTGCACAACACAACTGATGGTCCAACCCCCATTTATAAGGCAAGAAATCACACTTTATTAAACCTGACAGGGCACACCTTGAAGTGAAAACCATTTCCGGTAACTTCCTCTTGAAGCTCATCAAGAGAATGCCAAGAGTGTGCAAAGCAGTCATCAAAACAAAAGGTGGCTACTTTGAAGAACTAGAATATAAGACATATTTTCAGTTGTTTCACAACTTTTTTGTAAAGTATATAATTCCACAGGTTTTAATTCATAGTTTTGATGCTTCAGTGTGAATGTACAATTTTCATAGTCATGAAAATACAAGAAAAATCTTGAATGAGAAGTGTGTCACAAATTTTGGTCTGTACTGTACACAAGGAATTATGTGAAGTTTGCTTCAGCATCTGCATATATGACAGATTTCTACAGACAACCATCATCGGGTATTCTTGTATTACTATCATACCCTATAATCAGACAATTCATTCATCCTTTGAACACATGCTAGAAAAGACTGCACATAAAAGTCTGAAGACAGCGCAATTTATACAGTAAGATGTCATAACAATCAGACTAAAATTTAAATGAAATTTCTCATTTGTTTAAATTTACCTTTTAAAAAATGTAGCAATATTTTCTACGTCAGACTACCCTGTGGTTATGAATACAGAGATTTATCTTAAAGTATTTCTTGCATAATATTTTTGTTTTTAAAGGCACAGAAAGCTTTTTTTAAAGAGGAAATCCCATCAATTTTTATCCTCTTAATATACTGCAGTCACCCTATTATACTGCTCATTTTCCCTTTACCCAGCTAATTCTTCTCTTTTCTACTAGGTCTATGACATGTCGTGATTTAAATACAGAATGCTGAATCCTTTTAAGCTCTATGTAGAAACAGAGGTCAAATTTCCTGTTGAGTCATAACTATAAATACAATACTACATCACTGCAAAGTCCCTGATGGTGCAATATATTAAGAGGATAAAAATAATCCCCTTAAGAAAGCATGTCAGCGAAACGCGCGCGGGGCGTTTGCAGTGGCATCAGGATCTATACATCAGATCATGGGTAAGTACTGACTTTCTAACATTACCATATGCATGACCCAATCTGATCATACTGATATTTACTATAGAGCTATGCATTGATGTCTATTCGGTATCCACTGTTGTGAATGTGTTAGAAATGAATTCTGAGCAAAAGCTCCCTTGGTGGTTACAAACAGTACTGAACCATTCAATGAAGATTGGCAAATCAGGAGTTACAGGACTGGTTTATATAAGGGAGGTTCCCCTCCCATCATGGTTGCGGTGATCAATTGTTTGGTCTCAACTGTGGTTCCTGGTTCACTTGGAAGCTTGCTGAGTTGCCTGCATCTTCTGCTATCAGATATTTTCTGCTTTTATTTTTGTGCTTGCTTTTGCATTGTTCCCTCACTTCTGTGGAGGTCAGCCAGGTCCCCTCCAGGGGGCTTTTGCTCCTCTCATTTATCTGAGCCACTGTTATTTGTTCTTTTGCCTTTTCCAGTTTTTTCAGTGGCTGCGGCTTAGTTTTGTGACACCAGAAACTAATTTAGCTGGTAGAGGTCGTGTGATCTCAGGTGTTTTTGCAATTAGTAGAGTTGGTATTTTTTAGGGTTTTTTGGATTGCAGTAAGTGTCCTTCCTATCCTTTTCTGTCCAGGTAGTTTGGGCCCCAACGTTTGCTCATACTATTTTCTGTCTGTGTCTGTATTTCCTCTTGTCTAACCGCCATTACATGTTTGGGGGCTTCCTATGTTCTTTGGGGATCTGCTCTGGGGCAGATCGCTTTCCTCTTTCTATCTTTAGGTGTAGTTAACCTCTCAGGCTGTGACGAGGCGTCTAGGACCAACGTAGGAACGCTCCACGGCTGCCTTTAGTTGTGGTGGTTAGTCAGGGTACTGCAATCCAGTAGATTCCAACCTCTCTGGTGTATTGCCGTTTTTGCCTGCTCTCCTCAGCTACCAAATCATAACAATCCACATTCTTTCATGATTAATTGATTTAATGTTAACATAGATCAAATTTATAAAATTTATATACATCTTTATCCTATAATTATGATTAACTGAATTGATCTGATGGGGCACTCGTGCCTTATACCATATATTTTTTGACTTGCCACCCTCTTTCTTATACTTGAATTATCTATCCTCTGTTCACAGACCTCATATACAGTATCCAAAAAAAGGCTGCACTCAAGCATACTAAAGCATGACAACATAGAATATATGAAATTTTGAATAGCAATATGGCTTTGGAATATAAGGAAAAATTTGAGACGCTTAGTATAAACATTTGGCCAAACATTTTAAAGCTCAACAACCTGCACTCCGCTCCCACCAGGTGGTGATTTTAATTACACCGGCTCCCTACTTTACCCATATATGCAGGCATTACTGACAGAGGTGCATATTCGCCCAGAAATTCAGATATCAGCCTAATAGAGGTATGTTCACATTAGGTTAGGGACTCAACAGAATTGAGACCACCTTGACGATGGTTGTTGAGCTTTAAAATGTTTGGCCAAATGTTTATACTAAGCGTCTCAAATTTTTCCTTATATTCCAAAGCCATATTGCTATTCAAAATTTCATATATTCTATGTTGTCATGCTTTAGTATGCTTGAGTGCAGCCTTTTTTTGGATGTTTTACATGAGGGTAGCTTCCTTTGGTTTGCACCTAGTTCACATTAGTCTGGAAGTGCCAGTCAGGTTTTTTGTCTTTTGAATGTTAGCTTGCTGACCGAGCACTCCGCTCCCACCAGGTGGTGATTTTAATTACACCGGCTCCCTACTTTACCCATATATGCAGGCATTACTGACAGAGGTGCATATTCGCCCAGAAATTCAGATATCAGCCTAATAGAGGTATGTTCACATTAGGTTAGGGACTCAACAGAATTGAGACCACCTTGACGATGGTTGTTGAGCTTTAAAATGTTTGGCCAAATGTTTATACTAAGCGTCTCAAATTTTTCCTTATATTCCAAAGCCATATTGCTATTCAAAATTTCATATATTCTATGTTGTCATGCTTTAGTATGCTTGAGTGCAGCCTTTTCTTGGATGTTTTACATGAGGGTAGCTCCCTTTGGTTTGCACCTAGTTCACATTAGTCTGGAAGTGCCAGTCAGGTTTTTTGTCTTTTGAATGTTAGCTTGCTGACCGAGCACTCCGCTCCCACCAGGTGGTGATTTTAATTACACCGGCTCCCTACTTTACCCATATATGCAGGCATTACTGACAGAGGTGCATATTCGCCCAGAAATTCAGATATCAGCCTAATAGAGGTATGTTCACATTAGGTTAGGGACTCAACAGAATTGAGACCACCTTGACGATGGTTGTTGAGCTTTAAAATGTTTGGCCAAATGTTTATACTAAGCGTCTCAAATTTTTCCTTATATTCCAAAGCCATATTGCTATTCAAAATTTCATATATTCTATGTTGTCATGCTTTAGTATGCTTGAGTGCAGCCTTTTTTTGGATGTTTTACATGAGGGTAGCTCCCTTTGGTTTGCACCTAGTTCACATTAGTCTGGAAGTGCCAGTCAGGTTTTTTGTCTTCTCTCATATACAGTATGTTCCTTGTTTGCATATTATATGTTTTAAATGAATATCTAATAAAACCTTACTGATTTTATAAATTTTGTGAGTGGTTCATGTTGGTGCTACTGGCTGTGGTATTGCAGCCATATACTGTATGTTCTATTCTAAAACTCTGCCTCATTATAAAGAAAACATACTGTATACACTCAAGTATAAGCCGACCCAAGTATAAGCCAAGGCAACTAATTTTGCCACGAAAAACTGGGTAAGCCAATAAGCTTAAAACTCAATAAACTCAAGAATAAGACGGGTATGCACTGTCCCCTCATCCCTATCCTGCTATGCGTGGCTCCTCCCCGTCCTGTCCTGGTATGTGGATCCCCCATTTTGTCCTGCTATGTGTGGCGTCCCATGTCCTCTCCTGGTATGTGTGGCCCCCCCTGTTGTATGCATGGCTTGGCTCCCATCCCCGGTCCCATCGTGTATTGCTCGGCTCCCCTCCCCAGTCCCATCGTGCATGGCTTGGCCCCCCCCTCCCCGATGCCTTTGTGCATGACTCGGCTCCCCCTCCCCGGTCCCATCTTGCATGGATCGGCTCCCCTTCCCGGTCCCATTGTGCATGGCTCGGCTCCCCCTCCCCGGTCCCATCATGCAGGGCTCGGCTCCCCCCCCGGTCCCATCGTGCATGGCTCAGCTCCCCACCCCGATCCCATCGCGCATGGCTTGGCTCTCCCTCCCCGGTCCCATCATGCATGGCTCGGCTCCCCCTCCCCGATCCCATCGTGCATAGCTCGGCTCCCCCTCTTCGTCCTATTCACCCTCCTGGTGCTGTCGCTGGATCTCCATCCCTGCATCTCCGATGTCAGGCGCCGGCAGCTTCTTCCTGTGCTGAGCGGTCACGTGGTACCGCTCATTAAGGTAATGAATATGCGCTCCACGCCTATGAGAGTGGAGACACGTGCATATTCAGTGACCTGAATGAGCGGTACCACCTGACCGCTGAACAAAGGAAGAAGCTGCCGGCCCAGGACAACGGTGAAGCAGGGACTTGCAGAGACCGTGCCTGGAGGGTGAGTATGATGTCACAGCTGCCGACTGCTGGAGGTGGCTTGAATGCTTTGTAATTGTGATATCACAGACGTCCATGCAAGCACAGGGCGATGCACGTTACACGAGTTTAGATTGGTGGCTTGAAAAAAAGATGACAAAGCCTCTACTTCAATATCGTCATAAGAAGTGTTGGCTCAAGTTTGCAAAAAAGTTTGAAAAGTGGACAGTAGAAAATTAGAAATGGGTGATTTGGAGTGATGAGACGAAAGTCAATAGACTAGGCTCCGATGGGCGCAAATGGGTCTGGAAGAAACAGGGGGAAAAGGGGCCAATAGATCGAGAAATAGAAGGAACTGTCAAGTTCAGTGCAGGGCTGTGGCGTCGGTAAGTCAAATCCGCCACTCAGACTTCTTAATTTCACGGACTCCGACTCCACAGCACTACCTCATTATTGAGCATGTGCATAACATGCAGCACAGATTCATCTCAACTAAAAGCTGAGATATTTAGATCAGGAACACAGTAGAAATTTTTTAGGACATTTCATAACGTTCCCAAACTCTTAAGAAACAGTTTGCAGCACATACAGCATTGTACAGTCATGGCCAAAAGTTTTGAGAATGACACAAATATTAATTTTTACAAAGTCTACTGCTTCACTTTTTCTAATGGCAATTTGCATATACTCCAGAATGTTATAAAGAGTGATCAGCTTAACAGCAATTACTTGCAAAGTCAATATTTGCCTAGAAAATGAACTTTATCCCCAAAACACATTTCAACATCATTGCAGCCCTGCCTTAAAAGGACCAGCTAACCTCTTTTCAGTGATTGCTCCATTAACACAGGTGTGGGTGTTGATGTGTAAGGTTCTTTGTCTCTTTTGACATGTTCCTTGAAACTCAGTTTTCCGTCGGCCATTTTGCTTTCTGTCTTGCTGCAGCTATCTTGCCCTCAGTTAATATGGAGGTTCCAGCTTTCATGTTCCCGCCCTGATTCTCTCCTCTTGCTTCTTAAGCAGCCTCAGCTGAACAATCAGTGCTCCTGAATCAAGCTTCAGTCAGCCTGTGACCTGACTCCTGGAAACCTAGGATTTTGGACTCCAGCTATTTCCTACTGAGGAACTTTGGAACACTTTTGGACTCTGGAAACCTGCTGTCTGGTGAATCCATGTTTGCAGAGGAATTACGGTACAGAGAAGAGATCCTGAACCTGCTTTGGAGAGTTATTGTAGAGCTTGAAGTTACTCTGGCCTGCTGTGTCTCCTGCCTCTGTTCCTGCAAACTGTGTGACCTTTTCTGCATGCTTGTATGAAGTAATACAAGTCATTTCATATCAACCTGTGTCTCATGTGTTTTCCTCGCACCCAAGCACAAGACGCTATAGGAACTGTACACTATACATGACATGATGAGGACATGGCTGGAGATCAATCTGTCATGATTAAGTAAGAATGACACCACTGGACACTTTAAAAGGAGGCTGGTGCTTGGCATCATTGTTTCTCTTGTTAACCATGGTTATCTCTAAAGAAACACATGCAGTCATCATTGCAATGCACAAAAATGGCCTAACAGGGAAGAGTATCGCAGCTAGAAAGATTGCACCTCAGTCAACAATCTATCACATCATCAAGAACTTCAAGGAGAGAGGTTCCATTGTTGCCAAAAAGGCTTCAGGGCGCCCAAGAAAGACCAGCAAGCGGCAGGACCATCTCTTAAAAGTGTTTCAGCTGTGGAATCGGGCTACCAGCAGTGCAGAGCTTGCTCAGGAATGGCAGCAGGCAGGTGTGAGTGCATCTGCTCGCACTGTGAGGCGGAGACTCTTGGAGCAAGGCCTGGTCTCAAGGAGGGCAGCAAAGAAGCCGCTTCTCTCCAGAAAAAACATCATGGACAGACTGATATTCTGCAAAAGGTACAGGCAGTGGACTGCTGAGGACTGGGGTAAAGTTATTTTCTCTGATGAATCCCCTTTTCGATTGTTTGGGACATCAGGAAAACGCCTCATTCGGAGAAGACAAGGTGAGCGCTACCACCAGTCTTGTCTCATGCCAACTGTTTAGCATCCTGAAACCATTCATGTGTGGGGTTGCTTCTCAGCCTAGGGAATCGGCTCTCTCACAGTCTTGCCTAAAAACACAGCCTTGAATAAAGAATGGTACCAGAATGTCCTCCAAGAGCAACTTCTCCCAACCCTCCAAGAGCAGTTTGGCGATCAACAATGCCTTTTCCAGCATGATGGAGCACCTTGTCAAAAAAGCAAAGGTGATAACTAAATGGCTCAATGAACAAAACATAGAGATTTTGGGTCCATGGCCTGGAAACTCCCCAGATCTTAATCCCATTGAGAACTTGTGGTCAATCATCAAGAGACGGGTGGACAAACAAAAACCTAAAAATTCTGACAAAATGAAAGCATTGATTGTGCAAGAATGGACTGCTATCAGTCAGGATTTGGTCCAGAAGTTGATTGAGAGCATGCCAGGGAGAATTGCAGAGGTCCTGAAGAAGAAGGGTCAACACTGCAAATATTGACTTGCTGCATTAACTCATTCTAACTGTCAATATAAGCTTTTGTTTCTCATATGTTTGCAATTATTATATTTCTGTCTGTGATAAAAACATCTGTCAAACACACATAAAAACCAGAGGGCAGCAGATCATGTGAAAACATAATATTTGTGTCATTCTCAAAACTTTTGGCCATGACTGTACTACTGTACTAAATTTATTTTATTTTTTAGGAAGCGGTCCATTTTATACTGACTACATTAAAATGGACACCGAATCCAACTCCACAACCTTGGTTTAGTGGAGGAAGCCAAATAATATAGGGTTGTTTCACCGCCAAAGACGTTGGATACTTGACCAGGATTAATCGTAGTCTCAATGTTAAGCTTTATGTGCATATCCTAAAAGACGAGTTCCTTCGTACACTGGACTACTATGGGTATGAAAAGGACAACATAGTGTTATAGCAGGACAATGATCCAATGCATTTGACGAGACTGGCAAAGAAATAGTTCAGTGACAATGAAGTAGAGGTGCTGGACTGGCCCCCACAGTTCACAGACCTCAACCCAATCGACCACTTGTGGGTAGAGTTGAAGAAAACGTTGTATATATACCCAAGTGAGTTGATCAGTATGTACCAACTTTGGGAACGTGTAGAAGAGACCTGGGATCATATTTCTGTTGACACATGTTTGAACCTGATTGAAAGCATGCCCAGAAAGATTCATGCAATGTTGAAAGCCAAAGGTGGATTAACAAAATACTAACAAAATAATAATATGCAAATTGCCTCTTCAAACAAAGAGGACGTGTACTCTATAGCGCCACCTATTGGAAGTAGCGATCCTACAAGTCACAATCAACCCTTTAACGAGTCTTGTAATATGACCATATTACAAGACTCGTTAAAGGGTTGATTGTGACTTGTAGGATCGCTACTTCCAATAGGTGGCGCTATAGAGTACACGTCCTCTTTGTTTGAAGAGGCAATTTGCATATTAAAATTTCCCAGAGGAGCATTGCACGGCGAATAAGCCTCCTTACCTCGACACGCCAGAGCTGGTATGTCACTCTCCACAAGGAGAAACCTTACCCCCCAGACCCCTAACAAAATAATACAAATTAAAAGTTAGAGTTTTAGGAGCATTGAAATGACAATAATCTGTAGAACTAATCATATGCTAAATATTTGCAATTCAAATTTATGTATGCGATAGCTAAGATGATTGTGTATAAAATGATGGTAGTCTCACGTTCAAAGTAGTAGTGGATGGTGAGATATGGAGCCTGAAAGTCAAAAGTTCAAATGTTACCCTTTTGCTTGTCAGTTGCACCACACTTTATTCTGTCCTTACAAATATTACTTTATCACATTTTAGTTCTTCATTATTATCTTTCTTTAAATTACAGATTTAGGCCACCTTATACACATTTTAATTTTATTTCCTCCTCCTCTCTGCTTTTTCCTATATCTAGTCTTTTGAATTTAAAAAGAACCTTTCAGGTTCCCATGTTCTCCAATCCAGCAGCATTTGTGATTAAACTCCCTGCCTAACCATCACTGTATAACATAATTCAGTTAAATAAATGCTTTAAAAAAGCAATTATAACCTCCGATTTTCCTATGCTAAAAGCGGCTTTGACTAATCGATGGGGCGTTAGTTTACCACATCCCTGTCGGCATGATAAGATCATTTGTACAAGTCGCTCACATCACCAGTTCATGAAAATCTGCGCACTCATGCCACTCATTTCGGCAACATTACTGCGTCTCTAAAGCCAAGTGTACGCTTACAGGCTTCAGAGGCATGCATTGCGCATGTCCTGAAGATCAGAAGATCGCTCCCGGTCATGCACAGTGCATCTCTGAAGCCAGGTGTACGCTTCCTGTTCTCAGAGGTGCGCACTGTGCATGTCTAGAGGTTTAGAAGATGGCTTCTGATCATGCGCATTGAGTCTCTGAAGCTGAGTGTACAGTTCCCGGCTTCAGAAGCATGCACAGCTCATGACCAGAAGCTTAAACCTGGCACTCAGTGCAGGAGTTGTGTGCCACACAACTCCTGGCACTTTAACCCCCTAGATAATGCAATCGCTATCGATTGCAGTATTTACCATACAAGCAGAGGGAGGGAAACGTCATTGCAAGGGGGCGATTGTCCCCCTAAAAATTTTTTAAAAAAAATTAGATATACAGTATATTGAACCCTAAATAAATATTTGCATGAAATATTCCACATCCGGAACGACCCGACCTATAAAACTGTCCCAATATTTAACCCCTTTAGTGAACATTGCAAAAAATAATCAATAAAATTTGGCAAATGATGCTTTAACATGATACCGCAGAACAAAAAGTGGAATAAAACGGGATAAAAAAGTTGAATGTAAAAAAAATGGTATAGCTGAAAACGTCATCTTGTTCCGCAAAAAACAAGCCACCATACAGCTCCATTAGCAGAAAAACAAAAACAAGTTAGCTCTCAGAATAAAGCGGTGCAAAAATACATATTTTTTTCTATAATAGTTTTTATTGTGTAAAAGTGCCAAAACATAAAAAAAAGATATAAGTTTGGTATCGCTGTAATCATACTGACCCGAAGAATAAAACTGCCTTATCAATTTTACCAGACGCGGACTGACGTATTAAAAAAAAAAATCCTAAATTGCTGGTTTTTGTTCATTCTGCCTCCCAAAAATTGTAATGGAAAGTGAGCAAAAACAGTTATTTGTTGGAAAATGATACCAGTAAAAACGTCAACTTGTCCTGCAAAAAACAAGGCATAAAATGACTCTGTTAGCGTAAATATGGAAAAATTATAGCTCTCAAAATACGGCGATGAAAAAACTAGTTTTTACAAAAAAAAACCTCTTAGTGTGTGACAGCAGCCAAACATAAAAACCTGACATATAAATCTGATATCGCTGTAATCCCACTGACCCAAAGAATAAAGTCGTCTAATCACTTATACCGCAAAAGGAACTGCGCAAAAAAATAAATATAACCAATTCTTCATCTGCTGTTGATTTGTTCATTATGTCTCCCAAAGATCGCAGTAGCATGCGCTCCGCACTTACATCGGGTTTCAGTGTAAATTTCTGAAATAATTGATTCAGACGGAAACCCTGGCGGAAGATTCCCTATAGTGAGGCAGATGGAGACACTGTCTGAACTATGATCTGGCGGCGTCCATCTATTTGTGAGTGCATAAAACGCTGCAAGCCACAGTTTAGTGCACTTCTGAAAAAAAGAACATTGCTGAACAGAACAGAGGCCAGATGAAGTCCAGAGGTACCCTGCTGCCTCATTATACTGAATGGATACTTTGGGGGGTTTCATCTGAATCACGTCACTGGAAACCCCAAAGTAAATGCTCAGTGTAGAGCATCGGATAAATGTGATCCCAAAATGTAAAATGTTCCCAATAAAAGCTTCAACTCAATCCACAAAAAAGTCCCCACTTAGGTCTGTTATGTATCAAGAGAAATATAGGAGGCTTCCACATTACTGGTAGTACAAAGGCTCTGGAATAGCGAAATGGCTTCTCGCCCCCCCCAAAAGAAATTCAGCAAATTCTGCGCTCCCAAATCCAAATGCTCCCTCCCTTCTGAGCCCCAGTGTGCCTAAACCATATTTAGAGTCCACATTTTGATATTTCTGTAGAGATAAAAGCACGCCTAATTTGCAATTTTCACTCAGCAACATCCACTGCTGCCTGGTAAACACCCATAGAGTCAAAATCGTCATTACACCTGTAGATAAAGGGGTATAATTTCCAAAATGGGGTCACTTGAGTGTGTACTCTGCTCTTTTAGCACTTAGGGGCTTTGTATATGGAGTCCACAAAACTATTCTAGGAATATATGCGCTCCAGGAGGCAACAGCGCTCCGTCCGTCCCTCCCTAGTCTCACCATATGGCTAAGCAACACTGTACAGCCACATATGAAGTATGTCTCTATTCAGCAGAAATTGTGGGACAAATTTGGTGCAATTTTTACCCATTTTCCAGTGTGAAAATGTAAAATCTGGGGCTAAAACACAATTTTGGTGGTAAAAATGTAATCATTTTTTTTCTTCACTGTGCAATGGTATAAAATTCTTTGACCCACCTGTGGTGTCAATATGATCACTGCACCCCTAGATTAATTCATTGATTGTAGTTTGTAAAATGGGATCTCGATAGGAGAGGGGTTCTGCTGTTCTGGCACGTCAGGGGCTCTGCCAATGTGAAATGGCACCCTCAAACTAGCCCAGCATAATCTGAACTCCAATATGGCATCTCTTTTGAGTTTTTCACTGTGCCTCAAAAGTAGTTTCCTGCCACATATGAGGTATCGGCGTACTCAGAGGAATTGCACAATAAATGTTGGGGTCCATTTTCTCCTGTTACCTTGCGAAAATAAAAAAAATTGGGTTCAAAGAAAAGTGGGAAAATTTAGATTTTTTTTTATTTTCATGGCTCTTAGTTATAAACTTCTGTGAAGCAATAGGGGTGTTCAAGGTGCTCACCACACATCTAGATAAGTTCAAATCTTCTAAAATGGGATCAATTTTGGGGAATTTCCACTGTCTAGGCACATCAGGGGCTATCCAAACATGACATGGCATCTGCTAATTATTCCAGCAAATTTTGCTTTCAAAAAGTCAAATTATGCTTTTTTCCTTTCGAGCCCTGGCATGCACCCAAACAGTAGTTTTCCTTCACATATTGGGTATCAGCATACTCAGGAGAAATTGCACAACAAATTGTATGGTGCAATTTCTCCTGTTACCCTTCAGAAGATGCAAAATTTGGAGCTAAAAAACATTTTTGTGGAAAAAATGTTTGTTTGTTTTTTTTTTATTTTCACAACTCAGTTATAAACTTTTGTGAAGCACTTGGGGGGTTCAAGGTGCTCATCACACATCTATATAAGTTCCTTGAGTGGTCTAGTTGACAAAATGGTGTAATTTGTGGGGGGTTTCCACTGTTTTATCACATCAGCGGTTCTGCAAACGCGATATGGCACCCGCTAATTATTCCAGCAAATTTTGCATTCCAAAAGTCAAATGGTGCTCCTTCCCTTCCAAGTCATGTGCCCAAAACAGTGGTTTTGCCCCACATATGGGGTATTGGCATGCTCAAGAGAAATTACACAACACATTTTGGGGTCCATTTTTTCCTCTTACCCTTCTGAAAATAACATTTTGGGCTAAAGTAAAATTTATGTTAAAAAAATGTTAAAGTTCAATTTTTCCAGCCACATTCCAAAAATTCCTGTGAAGCACATGAAAGGTTGATAAACTTCTTGAATGTGGTTTTGAGTACCTTGAGGGGTGGTTATTAGAATGGTGTCACTTTTGGGTATTTTTTATCATATAGACCTCTCATAGTTACTTCAAATGTGATGTGGTCCCTAAAAAAGATTAGTTTTGTATATTTTGTTAAAAAAAATGAGAAATCGCTGGTCAACTTTTAACACTTAACTTCCTAACAAAAAAAGTTTTAAAAAATTCTGCTAATGTAAAATAGACATGTGGGAAATGTTACTTATTAACTATTTTGTGTGACATATCTCTCTGATTTAAGGACATAAAAATTCAAAGTTTTTTTTTCACAAATAAAGGTATCAAAGAAATTTTACCACTATCATGAAGTGCAATGGGATCAGTGGGATCTGTTAAAGCGTTCCTGAGTTATTACCACATAAAGAAAGTGTCAGTGGTCAGAATTGTAAAATTTGGCCTGGTCAAGAAGGTGAAAATAGGCTTTGGGACGGTAGAGGTAAAATAAAATGTATTTACTGGTAAATTTAGTTTAGAATTGTTTTGGTCATCATCACTATTATCATAGATGACATTTCTAGGTGTTGTATAGACCTTGTATCTGCAAACAAATCAGGTTCCATAAAACCACAACTTTTCAGAGATTACTTTTTTTCTGCAGATGATTTGAGTGAACCTTTGCAGACATTCTTAGACCTGCTATATCCCCTCATCGAATGTGACATTCACAGATGTTTACGTGGTCCCTAGGAAACCTTCTTGATCTACAGAACTTTTGAGGAGGGGCATCCTGCTTCATTTTAGTACTGTTCATTAATCTATAGACATTGTTGTAACCTTTGTAGAAATTCATTGACACTGCTAAATTATCATGATTCTGCAAGTTCTTCGCATGATTTTTTTTTTTTAATTTGTCTACAACATTTTTGTTAGTTGTGATCATTGTGATGTATTTTGATCCTATCTTCATGTACTCAGTACATTTCAGAGGTTGATTTGCATTCTCACGTATTTTGCGGTATGTATAATTCTTTTGGTTTTACGGTACTGATTTTTTGCAATTGCATTTTTATATTTTCACTATTTTGTCACTTATTTAGTGACATTTTGCAATTAGGACCATGTTTCTGTAGAATGGTGGTGATTATCAATATTTCATTCTGTTTACTTATCATACTCTTATAATTTTATACACTATAAAGTGTAATATATCAAGTCCTATATTCATGTTATACTCTCGTGATTGCCATCTAGTGGTAACGCAACTACTGTAATTTTCTATGTTGATTTTTTTTTTGTTCTTGGCCCGCTTTCACCATCTGGTGGTTTAACAATATATTGCAGTGACTTATCATAGTCATGATTCCGAATGCCTATTTATTAGTGCTCTTAAGCGTCAATCATTTACAGACTGCTGATCTTGAACATGGTTTTTGTTTCTCCTTTTTATGGTTTCTGTACTGCACATATTTTTACAGCAAATGTGTAAGTCTTACAAATTTAAATGGCACAACAACCAATGCAAGTGCTTTGTTATACAGATTTATACATACAGTATTAAGCATACTACCCTGAACCCCTCATACACCTAGGGGGGCAACACTTCATAAAATTGAAAACCACAGAGATCAAACAACAGTGAATGAAGTGTTCAACTAAAACAGATATTAAAATCAATGCTTTATTAGCACAAACATAAAATCATACACATAAAAGTTAAAAGAGTGCCTCACACCAAAACAGAGGGAGGACAGAACACCCAGCAAGTATGCAACAGTCTACTCTGATAAGTGTAAATTATCTATTAAATGCAGTGACCATGTACAAATCAAGTAATGTGCATATACAAAATTGTATATTTGAACATGCAAAGTACTAATCATAAATAATTACCATGAATGCAGAGATTCAATAAAGTTACCGTTAGAGCAGCCAAATATCAATCATCAAATTGAACAAATTTATATTTTTTGATAGAAATACAGACAATTTGTCTGATTATAAGAAAATGGTACTATAAAAGTAGAGACTGAATAAATGGCTTCCTGAGCTTAATTAGATCAAGGTATTCAACCAAGTATAGACAATGAAAACAGACATGGAAAATTACTGATGAATATGTATAGGCACAACCATTAGATATGTAATTGTCAGGTGCTGTATATAGATAGTGGGTGATGTGGATAATGATTAATGTTGTTGGGGAAATTTTCCCTCCATGTGCACCTTGCACCACAACATGATCAAAAAGAACATCCACCAAAATTGGCAAACAGATGCACACTCAAAAGGTTAACTATTAGGTACTATAAGTGGACATCAGCCATCCAAAGGTTAACTATTAGGTACTATAAGTGCACATCAGCCATCCAAAGGTTAACTATAAGGTACTATAGGTGCACATCAGCCATCCAAAGGTTGGAAATGGTACATATTGTTAGGCGCTGGGCTTCTTCCTCTGCACAGAGTGGACCCCAAGCCTTGTCTTCTCTTGTGGTCTCCCATTTCTGTCTCAACCACAGTGGATGCTGCTCAGCAAAGACGTCAGTCTCAGCATCTTGCTCAGACTCTGGCTGTGTGTGTTGTTACCGCTGCCTCTCCAGGTCCAGCTATGGTAACTAACAATAGACAGCAGCGAGCAGTCATTCCTGAGGCTTAGTCCAGGATTCGCGCTACTGAGCATGCTCGTGAGGTGGCGACCTCATTGGAGGTCGGTAGTGATGAGAGAGTATACTCATTGCTCTGGTGATCTCCGAGTACTAGTACGTGCTTGGAGATTTAGTTTCTGTTGCCGCAGCAGCATGATTTGCGGCTATTTGACAGCCTGAATACATGTGGGGATTCCTTAACAAACAGGCATTCCTCACATGTATTCAAGCTGTCCAGCAGCCATAAATCATGCAGCTGCTGCAACAGAAACTAAATCTCCGAGCACTTCCAAATACTGGGAGACCACCCAAACGTGCACGGGAAATCCCGAACAACGAGTATACTCGCTCTTCACAAGTGGTTGGTCGTCAGCTGCACAGGTCCTGCGAGTTAGGTTCTCATCAGGCAGTGTTGGGTGGGAACTCCCGCTTGAGCCTAGCACCTGCATCAGCCGACTGCGTCGCATGTGCAAGTTTCACAAACCGTGTGACAGCAGGCTCAATCACCAGCATAGTGGGGGGTGAGTTATAGGGACCCCAACTAGCGTCATTAGTACTGTGCACCTGTGACGCCTAACAGGGCACGGCTTTGAGTGCTCTTAGTTTTGGTAGAGCTCTGTGAAGTAACAGAGTCAGGCACTTTGCACTCTGTTCACACCAAGTGACATTTAACTCAGTGTGTTTACAGTGCTTGCTCACAGCTTTGCTAAGCCATTGTCACTGAACGTGACATATGTCTGACTTATTATCTATACATTTTTTTTCCTCCACATATTTAGAATTTTATTTTCAGTCCCTTAACCCCCAAGGGTGGTTTGCACGTTAATGACCGGGCCAATTTTTACAATTCTGACCACTGTCTCTTTATGAGGTTATAACTCTGGAACGCTTTAACGGATCTTAGAGATTCTGAGACTGTTTTCTCGTGACATATTATACTTCATGATAGTGGTAAAATGTTGCAATTTTCAAACTTTTAATTTTTATGCCCTTAAACAGAAATGTGTCACACGAAATAGTTAATAAATAACATTTCCCACATGTCTACTTTACATCAGCACAATTTTGAAATCAAATTTTTGTTTTTGTTACTAAGTTATAAGGATTAAAAGTTGACCATTCTCATTTTTACAACAAATTGTACAAAACCATTTTTTTTAGGGACCACCTCACATTTGAAGTCACTTTGAGGGGTCTATACGGAAGAAAATACCCAAAAGTGACACCATTCTAAAAACTGCACCCATCAAGGTGTTCAAAACCACATTCAAGAAGTTTATTAACCCTTCAGGTGCTTCACAGGAACTGAAGCAACATGGAAGGAAAAAATGAACATTTACCTTTTTAGTCACAAAAATGATCTTTTACAAACAATTTTTTTATTTTAACAAGGGTAAAAGGAGAAAATGGACAGAAAACATTATTGTGCAATTTCTCCTGAGTACGCCGATACCCCATATGTGGGGGAAAACCACTGTCTGGGCGCACAGCCGGGCTCGGAAGGGAAGGAGCGCCGTTTGACTTTTTCAAACCAAAATTGGCTGGAATTGAGATTGTATGCCATGTCGCATTTGGAGAGCCCCTGATGTGCCTAAACAGTGGAAACCCCCACAAGTGACACCATTTTGGAAACTAGAACCTCTAAGGAACTTATCTAGATCTGTTGTGAGCACTTTGCACCCCCAAGTGTTTCACTAAAGTTTATAATGCCTGGGTGTGGAAAAAAAAAATTCCACAAAAATGATTTTTTTATCCCTAATTTTTGATTTTTCCCAAGGAAATTGGACCCCAAAAGTTGTTGTCCAATTTGTCCTGAGTACGCCGATACCCCATATGTGGGGGAGAAATACTGTTTGGGTGCACTTCAGGGCTCAGAAAGTAATGACGTTTTGGAATGCAGACTTTGATGGGTGTCATGTTCAGTTTGCAGAGTCCCTGATGTGCCTTAACAGTGGAAACCCCACAAGTGACCCCATTTTGGAAACTAGACCCCCTAAGAAATTTATCTAGATCTGTGGTGAGCACTTTGAACCCCCAAGTGCTTCACACAAGTTTATAATGCCGGGCATGAAAATAAAAAATCCTATTTTATTCCAATAAAAATTATATTTAACTCACCAATTTTTATTTTCCCAAGGGTAACATGAGAAACTGGACCATAAAAGTTGTTGTCCAATTTGTCCTGAGTACGCTGATACCCAATATGTGAGGGGGAACCACTGTTTTGGCGCACGGCAGAGCTCGGAAGCGAAGGAGCGCCATTTGACTTTTC
>JARQOD010000003.1:501240374-501403753 GCA_033576555.1 Oophaga sylvatica | reverse complement strand
TGTGAGGTCTTATTTTTTGCAGGACGAGGTGACATTTTTATTAGTACCATTTTTGGGCACATGACATATTTTGATCGCTTTTTGGGAGGCAGAATGTACAAAAACCTGCAATTCATGAATTTCTTTTGGGGGGGGCGTTTATACCGTTCCACGTTTGGTAAAATTGATAATGCAGTTTTATTCTTCGGGTCAGTATGATTACAGCGATACCTCATTTGTATCATTATTTTATGTTTTGGCGCTTTTATACAATAAAAACGATTACCGTATATACTCAAGTATAAGCCGAGATTTTCAGCCCATTTTTTAGGGCTGAAAGTCCCCCTCTTGGCTTATACTCGAGTCATATACCAGTGGGTCAGCGGGGGAGGCGAAGTGCAGCTGTGCTATATACTCACCTCCTCCTGGCACGGTCTCTGCAGCCCCCCTGCTCTTCTCCCATGGTCTCCGGCGCCTGTGTTCAGCAGCCAGGTTGTACCGCTCATTAAAGTCATGAATATGCACATATTCATGACTTTAATGAGCGGTACCACGTGACCGCTGAACACTGGCGCCGGAGACCGCGGGAGAAGAGCAGGGGCTGCAGAGAGCAAGCCGGAGGGAGGGTGAGTATAAGGGATATTCACCTGTCCCGTTCCACTGCTGCTCGCTGCTCTGTCCTCTCTAGCTGTGAATGTTCAGGCAGAGGGCGCGATGACGTAGTTTGTGCGTGCCGCACCCTCTGCCTGAGCACTCACTGCTGGAGGACCCGGAAGACAGAGGCGCTCAGCGGTGGACCGGGTGACAGGTAAATATCTCAGGTGCAGGGGCCCTGAGCGAGCAGTGACACCGGCACCTGTCCCCCATAGCTCGCCGGTGTCCCCATCTGCTCAGGTGAGTATGTCTTTTTTTTTTTGTTGCAGCAGCTGCGGCAGCATAAGGGACCTATACTATGGAGCATCTATGGGGGCATAATCTATGGAGCATCTATAGGGGTATAATCTATGGGGGTATAATCTATGGAGCATCTAGGGGGGCATAATCTATGGAGCATCTAGGGGGGCACAATCTATGGAGCATCTAGGGGGGCACAATCTATGGAGCATCTATGGGGGCATAATCTATGGAGAATCTATGGGGGCACAATCTATGAAGCATCTATGGGGACACAATCTATGGAGCATCTAGGGGGGCACAATCTATGGAGCATCTAGGGGGGCACAATCTATGGAGCATCTATGGGGGCATAATCTATGGAGCATCTATGGGGGCATAATCTATGGAGCATCTATGGGGGCATAATATATGGGGCAGCATATAGGGCACAATCTATGGAGCATCTTGTGGGGCATAATACATGGGGCAGCATATGGTGCATAATCTCATTTTCCACCCTAGGCTTATACTCGAGTCGATAAGTTTTCCTAGTTTTTTGTGGCAAAATTAGGGGGTCGGCTTATACTCGGGTCTGCTTATACTCGAGTATATATGGTATATATAAAAAAAAATTATTTTTGCATCGCTTTATTCTGCGAGCTATAACTTTTTTATTGTTTCACTGATGATGCTGTATGGCAGCTCGTTTTTTTGCGGGACAAGATGACGTTTTCAGCAGTACCATGCTTATTTATATCCGTCTTTTTGATCACGTGTTATTCCACTTTTTGTTCGGTGGTATGATGATAAATCATTGTTTTTTAGCTTTTTTTTTTTTTTTTTTTAAAGGGGTTCACTAAAGGGGTTAACTAATGGGACTGTTTTATAGGGCGGGTCACGCGGCGATACTAAATATGTGTACTTTTATTTTTTTTTATTATTTACATGAAGAAAGGAATTTATTGGGGGTTATTTTTTTTTCTTTATTTATTAATTTTTTTTTACACGTTATTTTTATTATTTTTACTTTGTCCCAGGGTGGGACATCACTGTATTATATCAGATCACTGGTCTGACAGTGTGCACAGCACTCTGTCAGACCAGCAATCTGACTGGCAGTGCTGCAGGCTTTCCCAGCGCCTGCTCTCAGCAGGCACTGAGGAAGCCGCCTCCCTGCAGGACCCGGAAGGACCCCGCGGCCATCTTGGATCCAGGGTCCTGCAGGCAGGAGGGTCCCTCGGAACAGCGCGATACATCGTGCTATTCTGAGGGTCTCAGGGAAGCATGCAGGGAGCCCACTCCCTGCGCGATGCTTCCCTATGCCCCCCGGTACACTGCGATTATCTTTGATCGCAGTGTGCCAGGGGTTAATGTGCCGGGAGCGGTCCATGAATGCTCCTGGCACATAGTGCCGGGTGTCAGCTGTGATAACCCCAGGGAGCGCAGCTGATCACATGTGACGTACTATTCCGTCCTTGGGAATTAGGTCCAGGGTCACATGGACGGAATAGTACGTCAGATGGGATAAAGGGGTTAAAACTCAATTCAAAATGTTGGATGATATATCCAGATATTCAATATTTCTTCCGTTTCATCACAATATGTCATCCATAGGTGTTCCACCCACATCGACTTCATAGCACATGTATTCTAATTGTAAATGATACATAAAAATTGTTTTGTCAAAATACAGAGATGGAGATTGCAAACAAAGAGAAAAATGGAGTAATCATGAACCACGAAAGTGAAATAAAAGAAGAAATTTATTCAAAAAATATATGGAGAGATGGAGATTGCAGTAGAATATCCTTTCTATATTGTATACAGTGGGTATGGAAAGTATTCAGACCCCTTTAGATTTTTCACTCTTTGAAGCAGAGAAAGCTAAGTGTGGTGTTTTTGTTACCTTGTCCCTTTGGTGTATGTCACTTCCTCCTGTGTTTATTACCTGCAGAGGTGAGGTTAGTGCTCCTTGCCGGCCAGTGCATTAGCAAGGGCAGTTATAGATGACAACTAGGGACGAGGTATCCTGACGGCGGTGGGGGGAAGGACCCACATAGGGCGTTAGGGGAGTGCAGGGACAGGCTCAGGGTTTGAGCTCAATTGGTGACCATCCCTCATTCCCTATTGGTAGGGCCTTCCTTCCCCCAATTCCATCCCCGTTGTGTGTTGTGCCGTTAGCTGACTGACTGACCATCCGTTGGGTCGTGTCACTCCATGACACCAATGTTGACCATCCAACCTGATGGAACTGGAGAGGATCTGCAAGGAAGAATGGCAGAGGATCCCCAAATCCAGATGTGAAAAACTTGTTGCATCATTCCCAAGAAGACACATGGCTGTACTAGCTCAAAAGTGTGCTTCTACTCAATACTGAGCAAAGGGTCGGAATACTTATGACCATGTGATAATTCAGTTTTTCTTTTTAAATAAATTTGCAAATATTTCTACATTTCTGTTTTTTTTCAGTCAAGATAGGGTGCAGAGTGTACATTAATCAGAAAAAAATGAACTTTTTTGAATTTACCAAATGGCTGCAATGAAACAAATAGTGAAAATGGTTAGACATCATTGTCAACAGCTGAATTAAGGAAAGTGTGTAACCAATATAATAGAGAAGATGGAGCAGAAAACTTGTATATCCAGAACTGAAGACTAAGGACTAGGCATAAGACAAACCCTAGGAATGTCCATTAGCAATATCTATAATTCAGCTTGGCACGTCTATATCATCTATAGTTATTAGAAGAGAAACACCTTGACAACCCTGCTGAAATGTGCATTTAATTAGTGTATGAAAGAGGAACTCCATTAAGAAAAATCTACATTAAAAATATTAGAACAAATTGTGAGGCACTGAGAGGAATTATACGTGAGGGACAGTATGTATCCCTCAGGATGCGCATATAAGCGTATTGAGGCCGCTAGAGTGCGTTGCAGTAACAGACATAGCTGTAGTTGCAGTGCAGAATAAAAGTAAGTTTCAATTTGGTCAAGCTATTTGGTCAAGGCAGATTTAAGAAATCTCAGCATGGGCTTTTATTTTTGGGGTGAACTACCAGATGGCAGTGGGGCGGTTCACTCCCTCCAGCAGGGGCTTACAAGTGGCCAATGGCCACAGATTCCATTTAAAAACCCTGCAGCAAAGGTTTGGGTGTGTCAGTGTTTTGTGTGCAAGCTGCAGAGCAGGTGGCTCTGCAACATCCGGCTTGTGTGATGTGAACACAGAGCCCAGTAAAAAAAAAAACGCCTGGCGCCGCTTAGCGTGACACAGTGGCGCAGTCGCCCACGGCAACAAGATTCAGAGACGGACTGTTTTGATGCCCTAGCTGATGTTTGCCTTTAAGTTGTGAGTTTCTGGACAATAAAGACATTTGAGTTTAACTATTCTGGGTCACTGCCTCATTACCGCACGGTGTGATCACCGCCGCACTACACAATCTATAACTTGTACAATCTGTATTGGTGCTCCCTAAAGGTTCTAGTCAAGCAGGCGTGAAGATGGTAGGCTTTCCAGATGGAGAAAAATTACGTTGGACCAAAGGGTAGAGAAATAGGCTCCAAATCATCAGGTCAGGTGATATTCTCGCTAGTCATGATGAGGGGGCATGGTAGAGTCAGATGCTCCCGATTCGTGAAAAGTTGCCTGCCTGTTCATGAACCTGGAAGATCTGAGAAGAAGAGTAAGATTTCTGGAGTAAGGAACACATCAGTTCCTCATGAATTAGATGAGCTGTGACATCATACCCCCAACATACCCCAGCTCTGCCCACTGTCAGATGCACCAAAATTCTGTGAATTTTCAAAGCAATTTTTGCCATAAATCTGGCAAAATTGATTTAATAATAACTTTTATTTGTATAGCGCCAACATATTCTGTAGCCTTTACAATTTAGAGGGGACATGTGTGGATAATATACAGTTATATGAAAAAGTTTGGGCACCCCTATTAATCGTAAGCTTAATGTTTTATAAAAATTGGAGTTTTTGCAACAGCTATTTCAGTTTGATATATCTAATAACTATTGGACACACTAATGTTTCTGCCTTGAAATGAGGTTTATAGTACTAGCAGAACATGTGCAATCTGCATTCAAACAAAATTTGACAGGTGCATAAGTATGGGCACTCTTATCATTTTCTTGTTTTAAATACTCCTACCTACTTTTTACTGACTTACTAAAGCACTTTTTTGGTTTTGTAACCTCATTGAGCTTTGAACTTCATAGCCAGGTGTATGCAATCATGAGAAAAGCTACTTAAAGTGGCCACTTGTAAGTTGTTCTCCTGTTTGAATCTCCTCTGAAGAGTGGCATCATGGGCTCCTCAAAACAACTGTCAAATGATCTGAAAACAAAGATTATTCAACATAGTTGTTCAGGGGAAGGATACAAAAAGCTGTCTCAGAGATTTAACCTGTCAGTTTCCACTGTGAGGAACATAGTAAGGAAATGGAAGAACACAGGGACAGTTCTTGTTAAGGCCAGAAGTGGCAGGCCAAGAAAAACATCAGAAAGGCAGAGAAGAAGAATGGTGAGATCAGTCAAGGACAATCCTCAGACCACCTCCAGAGAGCTGCAGCATCAACTTGCTGCAGATGGTGTCACTGTGCATCGGTCAACTATACAACGCACTTTGCACAAGGAGAAGCTGTATGGGAGAGTGATGTGAAAGAAGCCGTTTCTGCAAGCACGCCACAGAGTCGGTTGAGGTATGCAAAAGCACATTTGGAGAAGCCAATTTCTTTTTGGAAGAAGGTCCTGTGGACTGATGAAACCAAGATTGAGTTGTTTGGTCATACAAAAAGGCGTTATGCATGGCGTCAAAAAAACACAGCATTCCAAGAAAAACACTTGCTACCCACAGAAAAATTTGGTGGAAGTTCTATCATGCTTTGGGGCTGTGTGGCCAATGCTGGCACCGGGAATCTTGTTAAAGTTGAGGGACGCATGGATTCCACTCAGTATCAGCAGATTCTTGACAATAATGTTCAAGAATCAGTGACAAAGTTGAAGTTACGCAGGGGATGGATCTTTCAGCAAGACAATGATCCAAAACACCGCTCCAAATCTACTCAGGCATTCATGCAGAGGAACAATTACATTGTTCTGGAATGGTGATCCCAGTCCCCAGACCTGAATATCATTCAACATCTGTGGGATCATTTGAAGAGGGCTGTCCATGCTCGGCGACCATCAAACTTAACTGAACTGGAATTGTTTAGTAAAGAGGAATGGTCAAAAATACCTTCATCCAGGATCCAGGAACTCATTAAAAGCTACAGGAAGCGACTAGAGGTTGTTATTTTTGCAAAAGGAGGATCTACTAATATTAATGTCACTTTTCTGGTGAGGTGCCCATACTTATGCACCTGTCAAATTTTGTTTGGATGCAGATTGCACATTTTCTGTTAGTACAATAAACCTCATTTCAAGACAGAAACATTACTGTGTTCAATAGTTATTAGATATATCAAACTGAAATAGCTGTTGCAAAAACACCAATTTTTATAAAACATTAAGCTTAAGATTAATAGGGTGCCCAAACTTTTTCATATAACTGTAAAATAATATAGAGTAAAACATAGTTCAACGCATACAAAGAGGCGTGAGGGCCCTGTTCACAAACTTATAATCTATGAGGAATTATAGGTAAAAATGAGGTCCATACTGTTGTGTAAGGTCCAGACAGCAATATAATAAATAGGGTCATTCAACTAATGAAGCATGAACTACTCACCAGCTAGTATCTTTACACATACAGAGTGCTAATGAGTGGAAGAGAGAACAGGGAATAATTAGATAGTTGTGGTGAGGTCATAGGCTAGTGAAAATAAATGTGATTCTAACTGTGGATACTGAGAATTTACTGTATTGTATGGGGTAATGGAGTCCATAAAACTGGTGCAGAATGAGAAAAGTCATGGAAACGAGAGTGGGTAGTTCATATTATAGAGGATGCTAGCCTACGGTCATTAGTGGAACGGAGAAGACAAGTAGGCAGGTAGAGATGATGAAGGAAACATATGATAGTGCAGGATTATGGAGAGCTTTGTGTGTAAGAGTGATAAGGTTATATTGGATTTGGTAGCGAATTGGCAACCAGTGCAAAGACTGGCACATTGTGACGGCATCAGTGTGGGAGCTGCACAGAAATATGATCCTGGTTGCTGCATTCATGATAGATCGGAGAGAGGAGAGTTTAGCAAGAGGGAGACTGATTAGATGCAGTAGTCCAGGAGAGAATGAATCAGAGCTACCGTAAGAATTTAAAAGTTTTGCAAAGTCGCAGGTAAGGTTGAATTCTACAGATCGTTTTTAGGTTCAGGTGACATTAGGGAGGGCTCATTGGTGCCAAAGTTTCAGGAAGATATTATGGGTCTGGCAGAGACTAACCACACGTGTGGAGTCTAATGTATTTGTGGCGTCCCTGAGAGTTCAGTCGCCACAGAGGTCCTGCATTTCATCCAGAGGTGTGTTACCCCACTCTCAGGTAAGGAGTGAGCACCACCCAGGACTCTAACACCTGAACCCAACACAGACTATTGGAGCAGGGCACCCTGGATGTACCCTGAGAGGATGGTTTCAACCCAGGCTGGGTAGTAAAGAGTGTTTGGGGTTTGGGTTGAGAAGGTAGGAAGAGAGAGGAGGAGCTAACAGAGCCGGAAAGAACAGTGCAGAGAGAGTGAGTCAGAAGTCAGGAGAAAGTGAAAGTAAACAGACATGCTGTGAGGCAGCTCCGTCAGGAGGAGCTGCAAAGAGAAAGCTGAAAGGGAGAGACAGAAGGAAGGAAGGAAGCTCCAAGAAGACAGAAGGGGTCCTTGGGGCACAGGACGTGCAGAAGCCACCTGTGGGGCACGTATCCAGTATTGGAGGGGCCTGGTCGCAGTGGGGTACCAGCCCCGAGACTAGTGGAGAAATCACCATACTCAGCTATCAAGCCAGAGGCAGGGGCACCTCTAGGTGCTTCAGCTACAGCCACAGTTATCTTCGCCGAAAAGGCAGACATAAGGGAGCAAGGGGACACAGAGAGAACGTCACCCCACAAGGTCCGTGGCTGCTGGCTTGGGACACTGACTGTGAGGTGTTGGGCAGGAAGGGCGGAAAGCCAGCACAGTGAGACGGCCAGGAAAGGAACATATTGAAGGGAGTCTTGGAAAGGTGTATCCTGATCTGCCTGGGAGTTTGCTGGACCTCTCACCTGGAGGACATGGCACCAAGCGGGCATCTGTGTACACTAGAACTTTGAGTAAAGCATTGGAAACTGCACCCTGCTGTGTCCTCTGAATTATTACTGCGTCACCTGCCCTGCACCACATTCACCTCCAACATTATCTTTAATATCCTAACCGCCCTGGGACATAGCTCTGCCTGTGGAGGGCTGAACCAACTCTGCTGCATCAACAACTGTCCCAGTGGACTGAATCTGCAGCGCCGGCTAACATCTTCATTGCCGAGTACCATAGGTGTCGCTTCACTGGTGAGTGAAATTCTTCTTAGGTCTCCACCGCGAGGAGGTGCCTTAACCCTTTCAATACCACAGACTTGGAAAGATGACAATTGCCTTCCATGACAGGCAATAAAATGTTTGACCGTAGATTAAATATTCCTACTAGAAACATTTTTTATATTAGAAATATCATTTAAGTATTCACTGATCCAGACTTTTAATTTACGACTAGCACATCCTATACAGAGCAACTGACAAATAGTACACAGAATACAGTAGATTATGTTTTTAGAATTACAATTGATATACTGTTTTATATGGTAAGTTTGAGTATTCTCAACAGTCACAAATGTAGCGCTAGGGCATGAGAATTTGTACATCTGGCACCGTGTAGTGCCACCCTAGTAAAAACCCTTATAATGAAGCCACGTGGCATTGGGCTTTTGGGGATTGAAATAACTAGGTGAAAGAACATTTCCTACAGAGGGAGCTTTTTGGCAACAATATTACAGCCTTGAGAATAAGTGAGAGTGCTTTATCTTCATATAACACAGGTAGAAATTTGGTAATAATGTGTTAAATAGTATTAAATTGGGGACAATACTGAAGGACAAAACAGGTTTATTAGAAATATTAGATCTAAGAGGGTTTATTGTCCTATATGATGAGGTTAGCTCTATTTTTTGAGTTGGCAATATTGCGGGCACAGTTGAGTGTCCACCTGGGATAACCTCTATTAATCAGTTTCTGCTTTGTCCAGCTCCTGCTTGTGATTCAAATTATCACTGCAATTACAAGAAACTAATGTATTCACCCACCGGAATCAATTTGATGGTGTGTTTCGGGTGACTACTTGATGCACGGAGAATTGTTTCCAGCAGTCGGTTTTCAATACATGGATGTAATTATATTTTGATTGGGAAAACCAGTAAACTGCTAATGCAAGAAGTAATTGTTGTGGAACAAAAATTGTAAATTAATCTGAAGTTACAATCATTATTGAATAAAAAAAGTTATGTTAGCCCCCTTGGAAACTCCTCGATGTTGGAGATAGTATTTCTGGTTAAATAAAAAAAAATTACCGTATATACTCGTGTATAAGCCGAGATTTTCAGCACCTTTTTTTGTGCTGAAAATGCCCCCTCGGCTTATACACGAGTCATTGGGCAGAAAGCAGCGGGGGAGGGGGTGCCGCGGCAGGAGCCTGTGGCTGGGACATCATACTCACCCTCCCCGTGCCATCGCTGAACGTCCCGGCAATCCTCCGTTGTACCCGGCTTCCTGCAGCTCTCCTGTGCTGAGCGGTGACGTAATACCGCTCATTAAGGTTATGAATATGGACGTGACTCCACTCCCATAGGCGTGGCATCCATATTCATGGCCTTAATGAGCGGTATTACGTCACCGCTCAGCACAGGAGAGCTGCAGGAAGCCGGGTTCAAAGGAGGATTGCCAGGACGTTCAGCGATGGCACGGGGAGGGTGAGTATGATGGAGGAGGATGGGGGGAACATGGGAGGAAGGAGAGCACAGAGGAGCATGGAGCAGGACGGGGGGAGGATGGAGAGAGCACAGAGGAGCACGAAGCAGGACGGGGGGGGGAGGATGGAGGGCACAGAGGAGCAAGGAGCAGGACCTGAGGAGGATGGAGAACACATAGGAGCACGGAGCAGGATGGGGGGACGGAGAGCACAGAGGAGCACGGAGCAGGACGAGGAGGGAGGACGAGAGTACAGAGGAGCACGGAGCAGGACGGTGGGAGGTTGGAGAGCACAGAGGAGCACGGAGCAGGACGGGGGGAGGATGGAGAGCACAGAGGAGCATGGAGCAGGATGGGGGGAGGATGGAGGGCACAGAGGAGCATGGAGCAGGACGTGGGGGGAGGACGGAGGGCACAGAGGAGCACGGAGGAGGACGGGGGGAGGACGGAGAGCACAGAGGAGCATGGAGCAGGACGGGGAGGACGGAGAGCACGGAGGAGGATGGAGGGCACAGAGGGGCACGGAGCAGGACGAGGGGGAGGATGGAGGGCACAGAGGAGCATGGAGCAGGACAGGGGGAGGATGGAGGGCACAGAGGAGCACGGAGCAGGACGGGGGGAGGATGGAGAGCACAGAGGAGCACAGAGGAGCACGGAGCAGGATGGGGGGCACAGGAGGACGGAGCAGGAAGGGGGGAGCACAGAGGAGGACGCGGAGAAATGAGCAGGAGGGGGGAGCACAGAGGAGGACGGAGCAAGAAGGGGGGAGCACAGCGGAGGATGGAGCAGGAGGGGGGAGCACAGAGGAGAATGGGGGAGCACAGAGCTGGATGGGGAGCACGGAGCAGGACAGGGAGCACAGAGCAGGACGGCGGCTTATACACCCAGCTTATACTCGAGTCAATAAGCTTACCCAGTTTTCCGTGGCAAAATTAGGGGCCTCAGCTTATACTCGGGTCGGCTTATACTCGAGTATATACGGTATGATTTATATTCTTGACCAATTCTCAAACAAAAAATGTCATTCCAGATATATATGACTCAGCTGTGATGTAATCTCGCTCTATACATTCATCCCACGATTAGTTGCCATACAGGCACTTGAATTTAATTTAAATAAATATAGCCAGTATACTACAGATCTACAAGGGTATATTTTGCATATCACTACATTTTTTATGGAACATAGTATTTCTGGTTAAATACAAAAAAATATCTCTCCAACATCATGGAGTTTCCATGGGGACTAAATTTTCCCCTTCCTTAGCAAACCTTGTTATGTCTTTTTGGGAAGAACAATATTTATTTACAGAGAAAAAAAAACATTTTCCCAGCTAATTCAACGGTATGGTCATTTGATTGATGATCTTCTATTCATCTGGTGAGGCAAAATTACTAACATACCTTTTATTATTCAATATTCTCATAATTGCAGTGATAATTTGAATCGCAAACAGGATCTAGACAAAGCAGTAACCAGACTGATTGATAGGGGTTATCCCAGGTGGACATTCAACCGTGCCCCCAGTATTGCCAATTCAAAAAATAGAGCTAACCTCATTAACCCTTTCCGACATGGTCAGTAATAATCCATGCGCCCTGGTACTTATTGACGTGGGACGGATTATTACTTCCAGGTGCTCGTGCGCGCACACAGCCTGTGTATACGCGACCGTTGCCGGGTGTCAGCTGATTCAGACAACTGACACCCAGAACTAAGTGTCAAGAGCAGTCCCGAACCGCTCCTGACACTTTAACCACCTAAATGCTGCAATTGAATGTGATCACAGCATTCCGGGAGCAGGCAGAGGGATGACAGTCCCTCTTCCCTTGGATTGGATACCCCTTGGCGTGACACGGGGTCCCTATCGTGACCATGGTGACCCGACATCCGGGTCACCAGAGCTAGTAAAGTTGCTAAATCATGCTCAGCGCATGATTAGCAACTTTATCTGTCAGTGAAGAGCTGACAGTTTACATAGCACAAGGAAGCTGCTGCATCCCAATGATAATCACATAGTGGGACAAAGTAAAAACAAAATTAAAAAAGTTAAAAAAAAATGTTTTTGAAATACTTGTAAAAATATAAACATACCGTAATAATAAGAAAAATCAAAAGATATTGTACCCATATATAAACATTTGTATGAAAAAAAAAAATAAACAAAAAAAAAGTACAGATATTTGGTATCGCCACGTCCGGAACGATCTGCCCTAAAAAACTGTCCCACTAGTTAACCCCTTTAGTGAACGCCATAAAAAATTAAATAAAAAACAAGGCAAAAAGCAATGCCTTGTCATCATACTGCTGAACATGAAGTGGAATAAAAAAGTGATTGAAAACAAAGATACAAAGAAACATGGTACCGCTGAAAACGTCATCTTGTCCCACAAAAAACAAGCCGCCATACAGCTCCATCAGTGGAAAAATAAAAAAGGTATGGCTCTCAGAATAAAGCGATGCAAAAAAAAATAATTTTTCTATAAAATAGGTTTTATTGTGCAAAAGTGGCAAACAAAAAATAATATAAGTGAGGTTTAGCTATAAAAGTACTGACCCGAAGAATAAAACCGCCTTATCAATTTTACCATACATGGAATTACATAAACCCCCTACCCCCGCCCAAAACAAAATCCTGTGAATTGCTGTTTTTTGTTCATTCTGCCTCCCAAAAATCAGAATAGAAAGCGATCAAAAATGTCATGTCTGAAAATGGTACCAATAAAAACGCCAACTCATCCCGCAAAAAAAAAAACCCTCACATGACTCTATGGGCCAAAATATGATGATGCAAAAACTAGTTTTTGCAACAAAAAGAGTCTTTCAATGTGTGACAGCAGCCAAACATAAAAACCCAATAAAAATCTGGTATTGCACCGACCCCAAGAATAAAGTCGCCTAATCACTTATACCACACGAGGAAAATAATTAAAACCAATTCTTCACCTGCTGTTGATTTTTTAATTCCGCCTCCCAAAGATCACAGTAAGGCTCGACACACATTTATCATGCGCTCGGCAGGGTTTCCGTGCAAATCTCTGAAATATATGATCCAGACGGAACACTCAATTCCCTACAATGAAGCAAAAGGAGTCACTGTGGATGTGGTCTGACCTGTGATCCAGCAGTGTCCGCCTTTTTAGGATTGCATAGAAGTGCCATCGGCTACAGTTTTGTGCACTTATGAAAATGACACCGCTGAACAAAGACCAGACAGAGTCCAGAGTAACTCTGCTGCCTCATTATAGTGAATGGATGCCTTAGGGGTTTCATGTGAATCACGTCACTCAGAGATTTAGATGGAAACTCCAAAGTAAGTACTAAGAGTAGAGCGCAGGATAAATGTGATCCCAAACTTTCTGGAAAATGTTCTCCAAAAAAGTTTCAACTCAATCCACAAAAAAGCAAGTCCCCACTCAGGATTGTCATGTGTTAACAAAAATATAGCGGGCTTCCACGTTACTGGTAGTACAAAGACTCTGGAAAAGTGAAATGGCTCCTCAGCCTCCAAAAGAAATTTAGCAAATTCTCTGCTCCCAAATCCAAATGCTCCCTACATTCTGAGCCCCACAGTGTACCTAAACCACATATAGTGTCCACATGTTAGGCTGGCTCTCAACGCTTCAGAAATGCCAAACTTATGGGTGCATGTCTCCAGAAGCACGGGCTGGGCATAATGTACTGGTGACTGCAACGTATTGGTCACTACAGTGCACTCATCACTACAACAGCAGTTTGCAATTTTTACTCAGCAACATTCATTGCTGCTTGTTTCTGGAAAATACCCATGGAGTCAAAATCTTCATTACAGCTGTAGATAAATTCCCATTGGGGTATAATTTCCTAAATGGGGTCACTTGAGGGGGGATTCTGCTCTTTTAGCAATTAGGGGCTCTGTATGTGGAGTCCGCAAACTGTTCTAGGAAAATCTGTGCTCGAGGAGGCAAATAGCGCCCCATTCTTCCCGAGTCTCTCTGTATGACTAAGTAGCACTGTACAGCCACATATGGGGTATTGCCATGTTCAGTAGAAACTGTGGGAGAAATTATGGTACCATTTTGCCATTTTTTGTGTTAAAATGTAAAATCTCTGGCAAAAACTAAATTTTGGTGGCAAAAATTTAGTTATTTTTTCTTCACTGCCCAATGGTATAAAATTCTGTGACACACCCATGGTGTCAATATGATCACTGCACCCTTGGATTAATTCATTGGGGAGTGTAGTTTGTAAAAGTTTACATATCTGTTGCTCTGGCACCTCAGGGGCTCTGTCAATGTGACATGGCACCCTCAAACCATTCCAGCAAAATCTGAACTCCACTATGGCGCCTCTTTCTTTCTAAGCTTTGCACTGTGCCTCAAAAGTATTATTACCCCTCATATGGGTTATTGGCGTACTCAGGAGAAATTGCACAAAAAATTGTATGGTGCCCTTATGAAAATGAAAAATTTGGGGCTAAAATAAATTTTTTGAGGGAAAAAAGAGATTTTATTAGTTTCACGGATCAACGTCATAAACTTCTGTGAAGCACCTGGGGGTTCAACGTGCTCACCACACATCTAAATACATCGCTTGAGGAGTCTAGCTTCCAAAATGGGGTCATTTGTGGGGGGTTTCCACTGTTTAAGCACATCAGAGGCTCTCCAAACGCGACATGGCGTCTGCCAATTGTTCCAGCAAATTTTGCATTCAAAAAGTCAAATGGCAATCCTTCCCTTCCAAGCCCTGTTGAGCTCCTTCCCTTCCAAGTGCTCCTTGCCTTCCGAGCCCTGTTACACTTTGTGGTGGACAAAAGCTATATTTCAGTTTTCCTGTGTTTTGGTTTATGTGAACTGAAATATACCAGCTGGAATCTGTCACCATGAATAACACCTTTAACCTGCAGATAATTTGGTTAAAGGGAATCTGTCACCCCATTTTTGCCCTATGAGATAGGGCCACCGCCATCAGGGGCTTATCTACAGCATTCTGTAATGCTGTAGATAAGCCCCCAATGTCACCTGAAAGTGAAGAAAAACGAGTTATATTATACTCACCCAGGGGCGTTCCGCCGTCCGGTCGGGTCCGATGGGTGTCGCGGGCCGGTCCGGGGCCTCCCATCTTGTAGCGAAGCCAGCCTCTTGAGGGCAGAGCAGAGTACTGCAGTGCGCAGGCGCTGGGAAAGGTCAGAGAGGTCCGGGGCCGCTACAAGATGGGAGGCCCCGGACCGGCCCGCGACGCCCATCGGACCTGACCGGACGGCGGAACGCCCCTGGGTGAGTATAATATAACTCGTTTTTCTTCACTTTCAGGTGACATCGGAGGCTTATCTACAGCATTACAGAATGCTGTAGATAAGCCCCTGATGGCGGTGGCCCTATCTCATAGGGCAAAAATGGGGTGACAGATTCCCTTTAATCTGCAAGTAAGCAGCATTATGATGCTGTCCGGCACCTGCACACAGCCGAATGTGGCAGTGAGAAAATTATCTTTATTCTCTCTCCCAGAATTCGGTATTCAGTCACCACTCTGAGACTACAGAGCGGTTGCTGTAACCATGCCCCCGCCCAAGACTGACAGCCAGCCACAATATAGTGCTAGTGTCAGTCAGGGCCGATGGCGCGGTGACTGTAAACTCAGAGAGTGACTGAGCCAGTGCTGGCGCTGCTCGATGACTGAATACCGAATGCTGGCTGGAAAATAAAGATCATTTTCTCTCCACTGCATTCGACTGCGTGCTGTTGCCGGACAGCATCATAACAGTGTTAACATGCAGATTAACCCCATATCTGCGGGTTCACAGCGTTATTCCTAGTGACAGGTTCCCTTTAAATAGAAATGGTTCCTGTGATACCTTAGATTGCTCCTAAGTAAGCAGCATTGCTACATTTGGTGTTAGAAATGCAGGCAGCATTCCCAGGGAACACTTGTGACTGCTACAGAAAACTACATGTCGTGAGTGAAGGCAGCTATAAGCCAGTCAGCAGCATCAGACAGCATGGAGGACCTGATTAAACACCTGGTACAAACCCAACAGCTACAGCAGCAACACTTACAGCAGAAACAGCTGGCACAACTGGATCAATCACAATAGCATCATGGGAGTGATTCAGATATGTTTTAGCTACGTTTGCATTTAATATAGTCTTGCTTTTAATGGCACAGCGTATATAAAAAATGTAGAGTAGGACTGCCCCACATGAGAATGCCGTGACGTGGCGGGGTGGCTCAAAGAATTGATCAATTGTTTGCTAAATGTCTCATTTTAAAGTACAATTAGAAATCAATATGTGCATATGCACTTCATGTATTGCGTGCTGACCAGAGACAGAGCTGACTTCTTGGCTTTTAGTACAACAGGAGACAAGTAAGCTGCTTATGTAACAGATCCAGCAACAGCAGCATTGACAATAGCAGCAGTAGATTGAATTACACACAGCGGAGGTTCATGGCACGGTGTGAGCGCCGACTCTAAGGTCAGCTGATTTCTCTGTCCAGAAGGTGGTGAGGAGAGCCTTGCGAAAATGACCCCGGGTGACAACATAGAGGCCATTTTAACCATTTTTGAAAGGGTCGCCAATAGGGAGAAACTCCCACCAGAGCAGTGAGTGGAAATACTGGCACCAAACTTAACCGGACAGCCACAAAAGCCCTATGATTTAGCCTTACAGGATGCTAAAGACTATGCAAAATTGAAAACGGAAATTTTGGTGCGCTTGGGGGTGACAACGCCTGTCAGGACACAACGGGTCCACTGCTGGGCATATCACCATGACAAACCCCCTTGCTCCCAAATATTTGATCTGCTGCACCTCATCCAAAAATGGTTGCAGCCGGAGTCCTCTACCGGAGCGCAGATGGTTGAGCGAGTTGTAATGGACAGGTTCATGCACTCCCTCCCGAGCCCGATGCAGACTTGGGTTGCCCAGGGATATTCCCAGAATGCAGATCACTTGGTCAGACTGTCATGGCTCTGGATGGAAATTCCTTTCCCCGTCTTGGTCTCTATGGAGTTAACTTTGCTGGCCTCCTTTTGGTCTGGTGAGGGCTATATTAACCCGCTCTCCTATTTGGGATTTGTCAGTGATAGTTCTGTCCTTGGCTGAGCAGCTGACCTTGCTATACCTGTGTATATTGTTTGTTCCCATGTGCTTGTCCAGTGTATGATCCGGCTTGTCCCTCGTTTTGTGTCTGCGCTCTGATTCTGTACCTCTGCTGTTTCTTTGGTTCTGATCTCTGGCTTGCCCTCTGACTGCCCTCCTTGTCTGTGCCCTTGGTTACTGTGTTCCTGTCCGGTTTTTGACTTCGGCTTGTATTTGACCATTCTTTAGTCTGTGCCGTTGGATACTGCGTTTTCAGCTGGCTATTGAACTCAGCTTGTCTGACCACTTTCTATATCCCTTGCACGGAGTTTAGCTCCTTCTCCAGCCACTCCCCCTGTGATCACATGTCTCAGGTCCTGTTTAGTGCAGCGTGTTCTCAGCAGCAGCCATACACTTCTATTAGTTACTGCTGTCTCCCCACTCACTTCCCCTAGTGTTCATTCCCTGGACACAATCTGTGTGTCCATCACAAGAATGGTCGAAAGGTATCAGATGGGAGATAAACTGGAGTAATGCTATATGACTAAAAGGTGTTAATCGGCCATGACAGATTGATTATGAGCAGCTAACGAATGGTAGAAATGGATGCTCACCATATCTTCACAGCTGGGTGTGGTTCACTTTGTAAAATGAGACCTGTTTGCCTTACACATGTATGTATATATGGAGGTGCGCAGATCGCCTGGATTGAGTGCATTTGCTAAAGGACCGATTAGCTGCACTTTAAGCCAGGCAGGCTAACCAGCACTATTACATGCACTTGTTAAATTATGTTTCATTTTGTTCCGGACAAAGGTTGTATTTAACTTTTCGTGTGATTTAGTTTATGAGGACTGAAATAAAGCAGTCGGACTTTAAAGGGAATCTGTCACCCTAAATTGGCGGGATATTTAAATGATGGCAGTCAGGTCAGATGGGCGGTGTTTTGGGTACTTGCCTTAACATGTTGTTCGCCGCTGTCTCCATTATTTCTGGGAATTGTAGTCGTTGCCCTCCATATAACGCACCTGCGCATTGCAATCTTGAATTGCGCACGCGCAGTATGCTTTTCCCGCAGATTGCAATGCGCAGGCGCGTTATATGGAGGGCAACGACTACAATTCCCAGAAATAATGGAGACAGCTGCGAACAACATGTTAAGGCAAGTACCCAAAACACCGCCCATCTGACCTGACTGCCATCAGTTAAATATCCCGCCAATTTAGGGTGACAGACTCCCTGTAAATAGAAACGGTTCATGTGATACCTCACATCGCTCCCAAGTGAGTAGCATTGCTACATACATGTTCTGACTTTTTCTTTTCAACCTCCATAATGCTCGATGAGCTACAGCAAAAAGGGAGCAGCTCAATGCCACTAGTATTCTTGGACCTGGCAATCATCTCATCCACACAGCACAGCTACTTAGACCCAGATCACTTCTCCTAATGACATACATACATCATGGCAGGGGGATAATTTTCCCTGTACTTGGGGCTCCTATGGGTGCCCAAGATACAGAGAACTCCACAATATAAAAAAAAATTACCTCTATGTCCCCCTAAAGGCCTTTTATTATGTCTTAGGGAGGACATGTATAATTAGACATAAAATAATTAAATACAAATGTAATTTTAAAAAAATTATGACAAGCAGTGATTGTAAACTGTATTTTCTAGCTCAAGATTTAAACAAAAAGCTAATTCTATTAAGTATCTACACAACTGTAATAATCAAAGGCATTTGCTGTAAAAAGTAAAGAGCATAAAAAAAAACATAAAATACTGCAAAAATTGCATTTTTTATTATTTTGTTAAAATATCTCTTTAAAAAAATACAATTTCTTCCAAAAAAGCAAGATTATTAAGGCTTTTGCAAGCTTAGTTATTAAAGAGGATTCTTATTTTATTCTTGTTGTTCATCTAAGTATTCAACACTTTCATTTTTCTTTTATTTATTTATCCACCATACGGTCTCAAAGATAAGAGCCTTTACATTTAGTGCTCCCATTATCCTTATTTTTATTCTGGGAGTGCGTCTTTAGGCTGCTGCTCTGCATTATTACCCAATGAGCAAGGCCCCTTGGTGAAGGCCTTACAAATAAGCATTAAATAAAAAGACCCATATCTCTAGAACAATATGGCTAATTTAAAAAAAAAAAAAATGAATACCCAGGGAAGCAGCGGGACTAAACTAAAAGTAAAACGTGGCCACTTTTGACGTGGTGATAGGTCCTCTTTAAGGAGAATGTAATAGGGGGGTCTGAAATCAGGTCATCAGTGTCAGTTTCATAATTAAAATACTTTCCTCAACATTGAAATTAGAACACTAAGAGGGAAAAATCACGGAGTTCTGGAACTCATAGGGTAGACATGTTAATAATTGCAAATTAGGAAAAAATGGAAACACAATTTTCAAAAGATCTTGATTTATTCAGTATCAAGTTTGAAAGCCACATACAGAAATCCATGAACTTACACATCTTGGCAGCTATCAATGAGGTTATTAATAGTTGTCTGAGGAATGTTCTGCTTCACTGAATGCACTTGGGCAAATCATCAATATCCACTGATGACAGCTCCCCGTTTGAATTTTCCAACCAATGATGTACAAGATTTGCTCAATAGGAGACAAGCCCGGAGGCCATGGCAGTACATTTAAGCCACACAGGATGCTGACAGAAGAGCAATAATCGGATCCTGACATAGGACACTTTGGAGATATGGCAGTACCCTTGGTTCCACGACCAAATCTATGTAATGGCGAGCTGTTAAAGGGAATCTGTCACCCTAAATTGGCGGGATATTTAAATGATGGCAGTCAGGTCAGATGGGCGGTGTTTTGGGTACTTGCCTTAACATGTTGTTCGCCGCTGTCTCCATTATTTCTGGGAATTGTAGTCATTGCCCTCCATATAATGCGCCTGCGCATTGCAATCTGCGGGCAAAGCATACTGCGCGTGCGCAATTCAAGATTGCAATGTGCAGGCGCGTTATATGGAGGGCAACGACTACAATTCCCAGAAATAATGGAGACAGCGGCGAACAACATGTTAAGGCAAGTACCCAAAACACCGCCCATCTGACCTGACTGCCATCATTTAAATATCCCGCCAATTTAGGGTGACAGATTCCCTTTAAGAGTAGCTAGAATGAAAACTGGAAGAGTCTAGATACGATACTGGATATTATGCTACACACCCCATACTCTCTGGAGCAGAAACAGTATGATGTTGCCTCATAAAAGACTCTTTATGGCATTGTCCACATTGTCTTTGAACCGCTCATCCAGACAAAAGCTGGGGTCCTCGCTGAAAAGGATAGACTTCTATTCCAGCCTCCATTGTTATCTTATTCTGCACAATGACAGCCTTTGAGAGTTGTTGCGTGAGGTCAATGGTGAACCTGTAAATGGATTCCTGGTTCATAGCCCAATGTTATATAAACACCTTCTGACGGCTTGTGAAGACACCTTTTGACGGCTTGCCATGTGACATCCAATTTCAGCCATTTCTCCATATTGTCCCAGGAGCCCTTGATCAAAACGAAAACGCCAGGCTGCATGTTGTGTTATTGTGAGACCCTACATGGCCTAAATGTGCTACCATGGCCTGCATGGTCAACAGACTTGTCTGCCATTAAACACATATGAGGCGGATCTTGATGATTTGCTGCCCAAGTGCATTCAAACAACCAATAATAACATCATTGACAGCAGATAAGACATGTACTTGACGTGACATTCATACTCGCTATTGAATAATTCGAGATTTTGATAATTTTGTTTCCATTTATTTATTTTCATTTGCATCTGGGAATTATGACTTTTCCATATTGGTGTTTAATTTTGAGTCATTTCAATTAATATTTCTCTACAAAAAAGATATGAAGACCTTTTATGCCGCTGGACAAGCACTCAACTCATGAGGCACGTGTATGCCCTTTTTATTGCAAACAAAATAGCATGTGAGTGCAAGGTATTTTTTTGCACCACTTAAAAAATATGGCCTGTGTCCTTGATTATCTATGTAAATATAGAACAAAAAATACTCAACTCACCTAAATGGTGTTCTCCATCGTCCACCACCCTATTGACCCTTCTTGCAACATTGGCTACAGCGTCTGCCATTCTTTTAGCATTCAGTCTCAACTGTTCGTCCAGCGCTTATCTAAAATAGTTAAGTGATGGTTATATTTGGTATTGTGGAAAAATCTTATTAAAATAATAATAAAAAAAGATAAATGTACATAACCTGTAAATAGAGACCATATAAAAATTGTCATTAAGAGTTGTTTGCCTCATTGATTTGAGCAAAGTTAGAAGATGCCCATACATGTAAGACAAAGCCCAGCTGAACCCAGAATTTTGGCATGATTGGTCAACAATTTAATGGGCTACAGTGAGAAAAATTGCTGGGCCTGTTTAGTCTTAACATGCCCAATCAAGCGAGACAAGGAACTGCTCGAAATCTCTGCCAAGTATACATGAATATGGGAAGAAAATATATTTTTTTATTCATGTAAAATGAAGAACATACAAGGTCAGACACATAAATGATCATTGCAGTAAATGGGTGAGCAAAAGGACCAAATATTGATAAACAAGATATTAAATGATAGTTCAAGACGGCTACTCAGAGAGCCCATAATAATCAATGCACAGAAGAAAGCAATGAAAAACAGAGAGGGTCCCACATATTGGAAAACAGAATATACCCATTGATATTAATAATGGCCCACCTATACAACACACCAGATGCGCTTTTTACATCTAGCTTTGATCCCACAATAATATTTCAGTGTAAACAGGCTGCCGATCATATGATGATTGAACAAAACACTTATTCATCGGGTGCAATGATCTTTTGTGCTGTGTAAAAGATCATCGTTATTGGCGGTGCATCGTCCTATAAGTTGTTCAGTGTGCATCGTTTACCGCGGTAAATTTTACTGGTCTTTTAGTGGCGCCAGTCAGTCCATGTAAACAGACCCTTAAATGCAGTTCTTGCTCCCATGGTGTCAGATGTACATTGTTTTCAGTAAACAGAATAGTGTAGCTATCCCATAGGTTCCAAGGGTTTTTAAAATGTTTTAAGTTTACTCTGCCAATGTTAAATCCAAGTGACATATTCATTTTGTCATCCGTGGAGTCTGATGAAGATGAGGATTACTGCAAATGCTGCCTGTTGTGAATAACATGAAATATAGTGACGACAAGTAGCAAGAATCATCCTTCACAGTTGTGCAACATATTTATGAATTTCTCATGCCAAACTTATTTTAATTAATGTGAATGACATGTTTGTTCTAGGGACGCTTCTTTATCATGACGCGGTACAGGACTGGCAACAATAACAAAAGTGAGCCTGTCGCTAACAACATGCTGTCTGATCTGTATGTAGCGGGGTAAAAAGCAGGATGGCAGTAGCAAATAATAAATGAGGGGAAATGTTAAATATAACTTGTAAATAATTAATTAATTTATGCAAAATCCAATTCTTTCTGGAAGAGAGTCCAGTGGGATTTTTTCAGCCAACAGTTATTTTTTATTTATCCTGAGTTTTTCACATTTCTTGCACAGTTTTTTTTCAGTGTAAACACAGCTTAAGGCTAACCTGCAGATGATCTTTTTCCCTTACTGCCTACACTCCCTGGAGATGTCCTTTTTCCTTCGCTACACACCATCCTTGTAGATGTCCTTTTTCCCTCGCTTCCCACACTGCTTGGAGGTGTCCTTTTCCCTCACTTCCCACACTCCTTGGAGGTGTCCTTTTTCCCCTTGATGCCTAATCTCCTTGCAGATGTCCTTTTTCCCTCACTGTCTACCCTCCTTGTAGATGTCCTTTTCCCTCACTGCCTACCCTCCTTGAAGATGTCCTCTTTCCCTCACTGCCTACCCTCCTTGCAGATGTTCCTCTTTCCCTCGCTGCCTACCCTCCTTACAGATGTCCTCTTTCCCTCGCTGCCTACTCTTCTTGCAGATGTAGTTTTTCTCCTCACTGCCTAGTCTCCTTGCAGATGTTCTTTTTCCCTCGCTGCCTACCCTCCTTGCAGATGTCCTTTCTCCCTCGCTGCCTACTCTCCTTGAAGATGTTCTTTTTCCCTCGCTGTCTACTCTACTTGCAGATGTCCTTTACTCAATCGCTGCTTACTCTACTTGCAGATGCCCTTTACTCAATCACTGCTTACTCTCCTTGCAGATGTTCTTTCTCCCTCGCTGCCTACCCTCCTTGCAGATGTCCTTTTTCCCTTACTGCCTACTCTCCATGTAGATGCCCTTTTTCCCTCGCTGCCTACCCTTCTTGCAGATTTCCTTTTTCCCTCACTGCCTCCTCTATTTGTAGATGCCCTTTTTCCCTCGCTACCTACTCTCCTTGTAGATGCCCTTTCTCCCTCGCTGCCTACCCTCCTTGCAGATGTCCTTTTTCCCTTACTGCCTACTCTCCTTGTAGATGCCCTTTTTCCCTCGCTGCCAACCCTTGTTGTAGATGTCCTTTTTCCCTCGCTGCCTACTCTCCTTTCAGATGTCCTTTTTTCCCTCGTTGCTTACTCTCCTTGCAGATGTCCTTTTTCCCTCACGGCCTATTCTCCTTGCAGATGTCCTTTTTCCCTCGCTGCCTACTCTCCTTTCAGATGTCCTTTTTTCCCTCGTTGCTTACTCTCCTTGCAGATGTCCTTTTTCCCTCACGGCCTATTCTCCTTGCAGATGTCCTTTTTCCCTCGCTGCCTACCCTCCTTGCAGATGTTCTTTTTCCCTCGCTGCCTACCTTCCTTGCAGATGTCCTTTTTCCCTCGCTGCCTACCCTCCTCCTTCTAGATGTTCTTTTCCCCCTTGCTGCCTACACTAGTTGCAGATGTCCTTTTTCCCCTCGCTGCCTACACTCCTTGCAAATATTGTTTTCCTTTGTGGAATTTGGAACCAGGACCCAAATGCTGCAAAATTACAGTGCTGCTAGCCACTGAGTCATTTTGCTGCCCTCCATTTTAATAATAAAAGATACATGGATATTGTACAAAAAATATGAGGCTTAAAACCACACAATGATGCAATGATACAGCTTCATCTTGAATTTACCTACAATAGCTGTTAAACCAGTAACACTTGAAAGTACTTGCATCTTCTGTATTACAGGGTGAGGCACAAGTTTCTCGCATAATAATTAATCCTTTAATAATATTATGTTTATTCCATGGGTACTTGTAGACTAGATCTATCATTAGGGAAAAAATGCTATGATTTCACTGTCTATAGGCAACAGAGTAGCAGCATAGGAAAGATTTCTGTAAATTCCGAGCTACTCTTTTCCTCAACAGAGTAAAATAAAAATAGTTGTAACTCACTTGCAAATTAATCATTAAAAGGGGTAGCCCACTAATGATCAGCACCTTATTAATCATTGTTTTTTTTAGTATGTATATATTTCAGTTTGTATCTGTTCACATTTGCTTCTTTTTCATTCTAGCAAAATTTGGGGTTAGTGACTGCCTCCTTATTTGGATAAGTGCTCTTCCTATTAGTCTAAGGCCTCATTCAGGTGACAGTTTTTCACTTACACATTCTGTTTTTCACCAATATAATTTGGACCCACTATAGTCTATGGAGTTGCTTACGTCTGTGTTTTTCACAGACCAAAACACAGAGAGGTACGGTATCTAATTTTAATTAATGTTAATGACATGTTTGGTCTAGGGACGCCTCTTTATCAGGACGCAGTACAGGATTAGCCGTAATAATGAAAGCGAGCCTGTTACATGTCTGACCTGTGGGCAGCAGCGCAAGAAGCAAAATCGTCTAAGTAGATCAAACTCACAAGTGCAATGTTACAGGCCCGTTTAGAAAAAAAACAAAAAAAACAAAGACAGAATTCAGATGGCCATCGGTAACTGATAAGCTTCTCCTATAAAAAAAAAAAAAAAAACATGAAAATCATAAGAAACTTTTCATACACAAAAAATAAATCAACTAATGGTAAAAACTGATGCACTGACCAAACACTGATGAAAATAGGTAAATTTTTTGCACTTGAGAACATTTTCTGATGTCTCAATGAGCCCAAAAGCAGTTTTAATTAGAGCTGGATCCTACCTGCCCTTTAAATTTGTAGGCCTTAGCCTAGAAAAGCCTGCTAGAATAGGTTGTCATCAATAGAGTGTGACTTGACATGGCTGGTGGGCACACATGAATTGGCCAATTTATGCTCTAATTATCTCAATTTTATAAGTATGGTTTATATAGTAATGCTGTTCAAAATTCATATTTTCATTGTTTGTATATATCTTCACCAAACTGTGCTGTGATTGTTTTGTATACTCAGATTGCTGTCATACAAGCTTGTACCCGTTGACTTTCATGTCATTCTTTTAGGAGGGGCAGGTCAGGGTTTTTGTTTTTAATTTATTGTTACTCTTGATTAGTGGTCCTAGGGAAATGAAAAAAAAAATACTCACCTCCCACATTTCGGTAGTGAGTCCTGCGTACCTTGTCAATCCTCTAGCATCAAAATCTCACAGGCGATATCACGAACACCGCACTGCACTTGCTCACTGAGCCAGTGCGCGTGTCCTGAATAAGACAGACTGCACTCAATGATACCTGTGGAGCGGGGCAGCAGCGGTGAAGATGCGTGCTTCAGACTAACAGGACCCTAAGCACGTGACTGCCAAGGGGCGGCGCCGGCCACAGGTCTCTCAGAGAAGGCAGTAACAGACAGAGATTAGAAAAAAAAAAAAAAAACAGCGAGAAGGTTGCAGTCTAAAAGATAACCTTTAATCCATTAGGTTAAAACATAAGTGGCACAGGATTGTCGGGCATAGGAAAAAACACTTCAAAAACAGATGGTGTCATCTGTTTTTGAAGTGTTTTTTCCTATGCCCAACAATCCTGTGCCACTTATGTTTTAACCTAATGGATTAAAGGTTATCTTTTAGACTGCAACCTTCTCGCTGTTTTTTTTTTTTTTCTCTTCCCAAGTACGTTTGCTTCATAGAACCGTGCTGAGCACCAGCTGTCTAATGAAGATTTCACAGAAGGGTGAGCTGACTATATATTTTTTGTTTAACAGACAGAGATTGTTTCAGGCCAGAGGACCTTAAGCACGTGACTGCTGATGGGCGTGGCCTAAGCTCCAGAGAGCTATGAGCGGAAGGAAAACTCCTAGAAGGGTAACTACGGGACAGAGTTACCAAGGGGCATAGACAAAACGGATAGTCAGGATAGCCAGGTCATACACAGAGGGAGCAACGCAGTACAAGTGGAGCAGGCAGAGAATAACCAGAACGTAGCCAAGGGATCAGAAACCCAGAAGGGGCAAATACACAGTACCAAGACAGTAGACAAACTCACAACGAAGAGACGGACCGGGTCAAAACCAAACAAGCAACAAGATCAGGCACAAGGCACAGGCACACAGGAGGTCAACTAACTCAGCCGAGGGCAGGAGTATAACTGACACCAGACCTAGGTCAATTGGCAACTAAATAGCCGCCCTCTGCCAGAGAGAGGCTGAAACCATTAACCCCAGTCTGACCAGGACGGGGCAAAGACAAAACCCCGTCCTGGGTCATGACAGTACCCCCCTCTCAACGGGGGCCACCGGACCCCCGGGTTTCTCAGGACACCTGGCATGAAAGGCCTGGACCAACTGATCCGCATGAACAGATCGGGCAGGAACCCACGACCGGTCCTCTGGACCATAGCCTTTCCAATGTATCAGATACTGAAGAGCACGACGGACAAACCTAGAGTCAAGAATTCGTTCCACCTCGTACTCAGACTGCCCATCTACCAAAACCGGTGGTGGGGAAGACAACGATCCTTCCCTACAGGACCCCACAGGTTTCAAAAGGGCCCTATGGAAAACGTTGGGAATCCGTAGAGACGGAGGGAGACGCAACCGAAATGCCACCGGGTTAACTGCTTCCGTAATTTCATAAGGACCAATAAATTTAGGTCCAAGTTTCGCAGAGGGGACCTTGAGCCTTATATTCCTAGTAGATAACCATACCTTATCCCCAACCTGGAACACCGGCCCCACAGACGGTTTTTTGTCAGCAAAAAAATTATATTTAGACTGAGCCTTCGTAATCTTCCTTTGGACCTCCTGTCATAACTCCCCCAACCTCTGTATTGTCCCATCCGCCCCAGGACACCCAGAGTCCAAACGGGAGAACTCCCCAAAATGTGGATGAAATCCATAATTGCAGAAAAAGGGAGATGTGCCCGTAGACTGGTTAGTGCGGTTGTTAAACGCGAACTCAGCCAAAGGTAACGCAGTACACCAATCATCCTGTCGGGCTGAGGTCAGGCAACGCAGGATTTGCTCTAAAGACTGATTGGTCCGCTCAGTCTGCCCATTAGTCTCTGGATGATAAGCGGATGAAAAAGACAGATCAATACCCAACCTCTTACAAAATGCCCTCCAAAATCTGGAAACAAATTGTACCCCCCTATCAGACACCACATTCAAGGGTACCCCATGCAACCGCACCACATGCTCAACAAACAATCTGGACAACGTTTCTGCATTAGGTAAAGCCGACAAAGGTACAAAATGTGCTTGTTTACTAAACCTGTCCACCACTACCCAAATGACGGTATTACCCTTGGAAGGAGGAAGGTTGGTGATAAAATCCATGGACAAATGGGTCCATGGTCTATCAGGAATTGGCAGTGGCACCAATTCCCCGGTCGGCCGGTTATGGGGGGGTTTCGCACGGGCACATACCCCACAAGCAGACACAAATTCCCCAACATCAGAGGCTAAAGAAGACCACCAGAATATCCTAGAGATGGCCCTCCGGGTAGCCGAGATTCCAGGATGTCCACCCAGAACTGAGTCGTTAAATTCCAGAAGGACCCTGAGACGAAATTGAACTGGTACAAAAAGTTTATCCACCGGCTTAGCCGGAGGGGCAAGAGACTGAGCTTCCCGAATCTCCTGCTCCAACCCAGCAGAAACAACTGCCACCACCACCCCAGGCTGAAGAATGGAGGATGGAGGTTCGGGGGGAGACACCGGATCCAGACTGCATGACAAGGCATCAGCCTTGACATTTTTGGATCCTGGCCGAAAAGTGATGGAGAACTGGAATCTGGAAAAAAAAAGCGACCATCTTGCCTGTCTAGGAGTCAACCTTTTAGCAGACTCAATGTAAGCTAGGTTCTTGTGGTCCGTAACCACGGTAATAGGATGGACAGCACCCTCCAAAAAATGCCTCCATTCTTCAAAGGCCAACTTCACGGCCAGAAGTTCTCGATTCCCAACATCATAGTTTCTCTCCGCAGGAGAGAATTTCTTAGAGAAAAAGGCACAGGGTCTCAAATTAGTCAAAGTGGCGGGTCCCTGGGACAACACTGCCCTCACCCCCACCTCCGAGGCGTCCACCTCAACAATAAATGGTTCAGACGGGTACGGTTGAATAAGAACCGGAGCAGACATGAAACATTTTTTTAAGAACTGAAACGTCGCCACCGCTGCGGCTGACCAATTCTTGACATCAGCCCCCTTTTGAGTCAGATCTGTGAGAGGTTTAACTACCTGCGAGAAACCCCTTATAAACTTGCGATAGTAATTTGCGAATCCTAAGAAACGCTGCAGAGCCTTCAAATCACGAGGTTGTACCCAATCAACAATGGCCTGCACCTTATTAGGATCCATGCGATACCCCTCAGCAGACACAATGAACCCCAGAAATGACAGTTCCTGAACGAAGAATGAACATTTCTCTAGCTTAGCAAAGAGACAGTTCTCCCGGAGCCTTTGGAGAACTGCCCGAAGATGATCATTGTGAGTTTGTTTATCAGGCGAGTAGATAACAATGTCATCCAAATACACAACCATATAACGCCCAATAAAGTCAGAGAACACATGATTAATAAAATTTTGGAAGACTGCTGGTGCGGTGGTCAGACCGAAAGGCATGACCAAGTTTTCAAACAACCCTTCAGTAGTGAGAAAAGCAGTCTTCCACTCATCCCCCTCCCAGACCCGGATAAGGTTATATGCCCCCCCAGATCCAATTTCGAAAACCACTTAGCCCCAGACAACTGGTTGTACAAATCAGGAATAAGTGGGAGGGGGTAAGTATTTCTCACAGTTATCTTATTTAACTCTCGAAAATCGAGGCATGGGCGCAAACCACCGTCTTTTTTCTTAACGAAAAAGAACCCCGCCGCCATGGGGGAAACAGAAGGACGAATGTGTCCCTTACGAAGGCTCTTGGAAATGTATTCTTTCATAGCAGCCCGCTCGGGACCCGAGAGGTTATACAAGCGGGCCTTGGGCAATTTAGTACCTGGAACCAGGTCAATGGCACAATCAAATGGGCGGTGTGGTGGTAAAACTTCAGCCTCTTTTTTAGAGAAAACGTCCGCATAGTCCTTCAGGTACTCCGGAATACCTTCCAGACCAACGGACGACACAGACACAGTAGCAAGACATCTTTCAGAACAATTAGATCCCCATTAAACAATATCACGGGAATCCCAGTCAATAATCGGGTTATGCCGTTGCAACCAGGGAAACCCTAACACCAGGCCAGCAGAGAGGTTATCCAAAACAAAACATGACATAGGCTCCTGGTGAAGGGCCCTCACCCTGAGGGTGAATTCTTCAGAGACAAAATGGACACCGTCCTTGGTGAGAGGTGTAGAATCAATGGCCATTATTTTTATAGGAGTCTCCAACCTAACTGTCCCTAATCTACAGCTGGCCACCAGCTTAGAGTCAATCAGGTTCAAGGATGACCCACAGTCCACAAAAGCTGAAGTAAGGAAAAAGCAGTTCTTCACACCAAGTTCCACCTTTAACAGTATCTTAGAAAATGAAGGAAAGGGTACCTGAGAGTCTGAGTGACCTCCACGATGATCACCCAGACTCAGTCGCTTGTTAGTCGGTGGGCAGGAGGGACAGTTCTTTTTCCAATGTCCAGGATCACCGCAGTAAAACACAGCTTTTCTAAACGCCTCTGTCTCCTTTCTTTCTCTTTGAGGTCGATGGCTCCCATCTCCATGGACTCCAATACAGGACTGGCTCCCCTTCCACTGGAGAAAAATGGTGTCTCAACCTGCATCACACCTCTCGCCCGCAGCCTGCGATCCATTCGGACGGCCTGCGTCATGGCGTCCTCCAGAGAATCAGGCGGAGGGTGAAGTGCCAAGGCATCTTTCAGACGTTCAGACAGGCCTCTACGGAACAAGCCCCGGAGGGCGGCATCATCCCAACAGACCTCAGCAGCCCAGCGTCTGAACTCTGAGCAAAACCATTCGGCTGAGTGCTTCCCCTGACATACACTCATCACCATGTCCTCAGCCATCAGCACTCGATCAGGCTCATCATAAATATGCCCCAGGGCCTCAAAAAATGCATCCACAGTCATTCTCTCAGGGGCAGTGGTAGGAAGGGAAAAAGCCCAAGCCTGGGGGGCTCCCTTTAACAGAGACATAATGACCCCCACCCTCTGACTTTCATCCCCAGAAGAGTGCGGTCTTAAAGAAAAAAAAAGCTTACAGCCCTCTTTGAAAACTTTAAATTCCTTTCTATCTCCGGAAAAGGTATCTGGTAATTTAACCGGGGGCTCTGGGGAAACTAATGTAACATCTTGAACCCCTGTCCCATGAGCACCAGATGATAAAGCCCCCTGCACAGTGTCAGCCATCAGCTGCTGAGACTGAGACAGAGCTCGTTGTTCCTCATTCAGTTTCTGAGACATCTGAGTCAGGTGCTTTACCTGCTCAGAAAGGGCATACATAGGATCCATAACACACACAGGAGAAAAAAAAAAAAAAAAAAGGTAGCGGTCAGTTATAATATCACGAACACCGCACTGCACTTGCTCACTGAGCCAGTGCGCGTGTCCTGAATAAGACAGACTGCACTCAATGATACCTGTGGAGCGAGGCAGCAGCAGTGAAGATGCGTGCTTCAGACTAACAGGACCCTAAGCACGTGACTGCCAAGGGGCGGCGCCGGCCACAGGTCTCTCAGAGAAGGCAGTAACAGACAGAGATTGTTTCAGGCCAGAGGACCTTAAGTACGTGACTGCTGATGGGCGTGGCCTAAGCTCCAGAGAGCTATGAGCGGAAGGAAAACTCCTAGAAGGGTAACTACGGGACAGAGTTAAAAAAGGGGCATAGACAAAACGGATAGTCAGGATAGCCAGGTCATACACAGAGGGAGCAACGCAGTACAAGTGGAGCAGGCAGAGAATAACCAGAACGTAGCCAAGGGATCAGAAAACCAGAACGGGCAAATACACAGTACCAAGACAGTAGACAAACTCACAACGAAGAGACGGACCGGGTCAAAACCAAACAAGCAACAAGATCAGGCACAAGGCACAGGCACACAGGAGGTCAACTAACTCAGCCGAGGGCAGGAGTATAACTGACACCAGACCTAGGTCAATTGGCAACTAAATAGCCGCCCTCTGCCAGAGAGAGGCTGAAACCATTAACCCCAGTCTGACCAGGACGGGGGAAAGACAAAACCCTGTCCTGGGTCATGACAGGCGACATGTGAGAACTGCAGCCAATCAGCAGAGGAATAAACAGCATTTTTTTTTTTTTAGTATCATGGCTTCTACAGGTGAAAAAAGTCTTCTGTGGTTTTGCAATGCAACACATAAACCTCAGCAGGGGGGCACTTTATGATCTGAAGTAGTAAGAAATACGTCAAATTGCCTATTATGTTCATAAAATGAATGTGTAACCAACTTTTTGATGTCCTCTAACAGCTATTCTCCATATGGACAACGATACCGAAAAATCTATTGCGCAAAGCCACTAGTAAAATTTAAGTTCCTCTGAAATACATTACACCCACTTAAGGCACAATTTATCATTTGCTCTTTAATGAAGTCACTATTATTTTTTGTATTGTAGTATTAACATACATTATTTTGCACTATTCTTAAAAATGGCACATACGGATTATGAATTTGGCTCAAAATCAAAAATGCTCTTTATTTTGATCCTTAACTGGTTCTTGCAACTTTTCAGCACCAGAAGTCACAAATCCTTTAAAAAGTCGCAAAAAATGTGCCAAATTGAAAACTTCATAAACCTCACTTTAGGGTGAGATAGGGGGGAGGGAGGTGGAACTGGGGTGAGATGCACCAAAAAATAAACATTTGGTAAAAGTTGCATTTCATGAATCTGTCTAAAACATCTAGATAACATTTAGATAAACAAATCTGTCTAGGAAAAAAATAAAAAAAAGAATTAAAAAAGAAAGACAACTTAAAAAGTGGCTCCAAACGTATAGAGAAAAAAGTGCAAATACTAAAGCCACTAATAAAGAGCAAATTACACCCGAAAACTGGAGAAACGGCAATGATGTTTCAAGGTCATAGTGGATTTAAAAGTGGAATCAATATGTCTGTCAAGGAGGAGACAGATTCTCTTTAATTCTAGCTTAGAAGGCAGACACTGATGACATAACTCACTAGTCCTTCCCCATCCATTCCAGATTCCGAAACCAACTGGAAGAGACAATCCAGTCATTTCTATTAGATAAGTATTTATATGCTGCATTAATAATTACAAACAAAGCCTCAACCACTTTCCCGTCATGGGGATTGAATATATTTTTTTCCCTAAAAGCAGGAGAGGAATGTACAAATCAGAGAGCTAGAATTTACTCCCCATCCTTATAGCACTGCATTCCTTATCCGTTCTGCAGGTCTTCTGTTCCCATTACGCCTTACACCACATGTGACAGCTGCAGCCAAACATTAGCCTTAGGGCTCATTCAGACGTTCGATTTTCTTACGTACGAGAAAAACGGACATAATAGCTTGATCACAGCTTGGTTCGAGTCTTATCAGTTTTTCTTGTATGTGGGGAAAAATAAAAAGGGTTTCTTCAATTTCTCCTCTCTGACAGCACATAAAAAATAACGGTCATCCGATTTTTTTTCACGGACCTATATACTTACTTTGGCTATTTTAATCTGACCCTCTGAACAAAATTGGACGTTCCCTGATTTTGCATGGACAGCTTGGTCCATGGAAAAATCACAGACGTGTCACTGGCCCCATAGACTATCACAGGTATAAGTGCCATCTGTGAAAACCATGGATAGCCTCGTACGGGAAAATGTTATGTCTGAATGAGGCCTCAGCTATATTGGTGGCCACTGACAGCTTTATTAAATTTCTTGGAAAAGAACTTATCCAGGACTTTACAACTGAAAATATTTTTTTAGGATAATCCATAATTAGGAGATCAGTAGGGATATGATATTCTATACCTCAGATGTTTATCATTCAAAAGTATTGAAAAATGAAGGGCACAAGAACCGTATTATTCATTCAGCTGACTAATATCTATAAGTGTTCTATACATTTTCACAGCTCCTATTAGCCAACCGACACAATATCTTTTGTAGCATTTTTTGCTAAAAGGAGATCTGCCCAGTCTCCGCACTATGCTGCCAGTGTCAGATGATAGAACTGACGTATGAGTGTCTTGTTTTTCTGATTCATTTCTACTTTTGACTTTGAGTTTACAACCGGATCATTGTATGATATTTACGGAACAGCTCATGTCACTTGTCGTCTTCATGTTGTTTTAATGTCATCATGAAACTTTGTTCGCCTTGCAAAAACCATTAACACTAGATCTGTACCGCTCTGCAGGGCCTGTTATTAGACAAAAGGGATGAATGCCTACTCGACAGAACGTGATCACAAATGCACAGTGGCACAGTCACCACCTCAATAGAACAAGCCTCTATGGGAGGCCAGAAGGGAATGAATGCCTGCTTAACAGCAGTAAGGGAAAAATACATCATTTATTAATGGGAAGATTGATTTGATGAATGCAAGGTACTAAATGTGGGATGCCTGCTGCGGTCTGTTAATGCTTTTCTTTCTAGTTAACCCCTTATGCACCACCATTTCAGTCTTTTTATTTTTGCAGTGACTCAGTGGAACCTACAACTGAATCCATTAGGGTTTTAATTTTAAACAAAAATACAATTCCTCATGTTATTACCCAATTCATTGACAACCTAAAAAAACTTTAACCCCTTAACGACCAAGCCATTTTGTAGGTTAAAGACCAGGCCAATTTTTATATTTCTGACCACTGTCTCTTTATGAGGTTATAACTCTGGAACGCTTCAACGGATCTTGGCGATTCTGAGATTGTTTTCTCGAGACATATTGTACTTCATGATCGTGGTAAAATTTCTTCAATATAACTTGCGTTTATTTATGAAAAAAACGGAAATATGGCAAAAATTTTGAAAATTTTGCAATTTTCAAACTTTTAATTTTTATGCCATTAAATCAGAGAGATATGTCACAAAAATTAGTTAATAAATAACATTTCCCACATGTCTACTTTACATCAGCACAATTTTGGAACCAACATTTTTTTTTGTTAGGAAGTTATAAGTGTTAAAAGTTGACCAGCAATTTCTCATTTTTCCAACAAAATTTACAAAATCATTTTTTTTAGGGGCCACCTCACATTTGAAGTGAATTTGAGGGGTCAATATGACAGAAAATACCCAAAAGTGACACCATTCTAAAAACTGCACCCCTCAACGTGTTCAAAGCCACATTCAAGAAGTTTATTAACCCTTTAGGTACTTCACAAGAATTGAAGCAATGTGGAAGGAAAAAATTAACATTTAACTTTTTTTCCCAAAATTTTTCTTTCGACACAATTTTTTAAAATTTTGTCAAGGGTATCAGTAGAAAATGAACCACAATATTTGTTGTACAATTTCTCCTGAGTACATCGATACCCCATGTGTGGGGGTAAACCACTATTTGGGCGCATGGCAGAGCTCGGAAGGGAAGCAGCGCCATTTGACTTTTTTGGCTGGAATTGAGATTGGACGCCATGTCGCATTTGGAGAGTCCCTGTGTGCCTAAACAGTGGAAACCCCCCACACGTGACCCCATTTTGGAAACTAGACCCCCCAAGTAACTTATCTAAATGTGCTGTGAGAGCTTTTAACCCCCAAGGGCTTCACAGAAGGTTATAACGTAGAGCCGTAAAATTAAAAAATCATGTTTTTTCCACAAAAATGATCTTTTCATCCCAATTTTTATTTTCCAAAGGATAAAAGGACCCCAAAAGTTATTGTGCAATTAGTCCTGAGTACGCTGATACCCCATATGTGGGGGTAAACCACTATTTGGGTGCATGACAGAGCTCGGAAGGGAAGCAGCGCCATTTGACTTTTTTGGCTGGAATTGAGATTGGACGCCATGTCGCATTTGGAGAGTCCCTGTGTGCCTAAACAGTGGAAACCCCCCACAAGTGACCCCATTTTGGAAACTAGACCCCCCCAAGTAACTTATCTAAATGTGTAGTGAGAGCTTTGAACCCCCAAGGGCTTCACAGAAGGTTATAACGTAGAGCCGTAAAATTAAAAAATCATATTTTTTCCACAAAAATGATCTTTTCATCCCAATTTTTATTTTCCAAAGGATAAAAGGACCCCAAAAGTTATTGTGCAATTAGTCCTGAGTACGCTGATACCCCATATGTGAGGGTAAACCACTATTTGGGTGCATGGCAGAGCTCGGAAGGGAAGCAGCGCCATTTGACTTTTTTGGCTGGAATTGAGATTGGACGCCATGTCGTATTTGGAGAGCCCCTGTGTGCCTAAACAGTGGATACCCCCCACAAGTAACCCCATTTTGGAAACTAGACCCCCCAAGGAACTTATCTAGATGTGTGGTGAGAGCTTTGAACCCCCAAGGGCTTCACAGAAGGTTATAACGTAGAGCTGTAAAATTAAAAAATCATATCTTTTCCACTAAAATGATCTTTCCACCCCAATTTTTATTTTCCAAAGGGTAAAAGGACCCCAAAAGTTACTGTGCAATTTGTCCTGAGTACGCTGATACCCCATATGTTGGGGTAAACCACTATTTGGGCGCATGGCAGAGCTTGGAAGGGAAGCAGCGCCATTTGACTTTTTTGGCTGGAATTGAGATTGGACGCCATGTCGCATTTGGAGAGTCCCTGTGTGCCTAAACAGTGGAAACCCCCCACAAGTGACCCCATTTTGGAAACTAGACCCCCCAAGGAACTTATCTAGATGTGTGGTGAAAGCTTTGAACCCCCAAGGGCTTCACAGAAGGTTATAACGTAGAGCAGTAAAATTAAAAAATCATATCTTTTCCACAAAAATGATCTTTCCACCCCCAATTGTTATTTTCCAAAGGGTAACAGGACCCCAAAAGTTATTGTGCAATTTGTCCTGAGTATGCTGATACCCCATATGTGGGGGTAAACCACTATTTTGATGCATGGCAGAGCTGGAAAGGGAAGGAGCGCCTTTTTCAAATGCAGATTTTGATGGAATGGTCTGCGGGTGTCATGTCACGTTTGGAGAGCCCCTGATGTGCCTAAACAGTAGAAACCCCCCACAAGTGACTCAATTTTGGAAACTAGACCCCCCAAGGAACTTATCTAGATGTGTGGTGAGCACTTTGAACCCCCAAGTGCTTCACAGAAGTTTATAACGTAGAGCCGTGAAAATAAAAATATCATATTTTTTTCCACAAAAATAATCTTTTTGCCCCCAAATTTTTATTTTTATAAGGGTAACAGGAGAAATAGGACCCCAAAAGCTATTGTGCAATTTGTCCTGAGTACGCTGATATCCCATATGTGGGGGGAACCACTATTTTGACGCATGGCAGAGCTCGGAAGGGAAGGAGCACCGTTTTTAAATGCAGACTTTGATGGAATGGTCTGCGGGTGTCATGTCGCGCTTGGAGAGCCCCTGATGTGCCTAAACAGTAGAAACCCCCCACAAATGACCCCATTTTGCAAACTAGACCCCCCAAGGAACTTATCTAGATGTGTGGTCAGCACTTTGAACCCCAAGGGCTTCACAGAAGTTTATAATGTAGAGCAGTGAAAATAAAAAAATCATATTTTTTTCCACAAAAATGACCTTTTTGCCCCAAATTTTTATTTTTCTAAGGGTAACAGGAGAAATAGGACCCCAAAAGCTATTGTGCATTTTGTCCTCAGTACGCTGATACCCCATATGCGGGGGGGTAACCACTGTGATCGCCTTACTGCGATCTTTGGGAGGCACAATGAACAAATCCACAAAAGGTGAAGAATTGGTTTTCTTTTTTACGCCGTTCCTCGTGCGGTATTAATGATTAGGCAACTTTATTCCTCGGATCGGTGCGATTACAGCGATACCAGATTTACACCCTTTTTTCATGTTTAGCTTCTGTCACACACTAAAAGATGCTTTTTCTTGGAATAATTTTTTGTAAGAAATTTTTGCATCGCAGTATTTTGAGAGCTATAATTTTTCCATATTTCGGCCGACAGAGTTATCTGTGGGCTTATTTTTTGCGGGACGAGCTGACGTTTTTATTGGTACCATATTCAGGCACATAACGTTTTTTGATCGTTTCCTATTCCGATTTTTGTGGAATCAGAATGAACAAAAACCAGCAATTCAGGAATTGTTTTTTTTTTCCTCCATTCCGTGTGTGGTAAAATTGATAAAGCAGCTTTATTCTTCGGGTCACTACGGTTACGGCGATTCCTCATTTATATATTTTTTTTATGTTTTGGCGTTTTTTACACAATAAAAAATTTTATAGAAAAAATAATTATTTTTGCATCAGTTTATTCCGCGAGCTATAACTTTTTTATTTTTTCGCTGATGATGCTTTAAAGCAGCTTGTTTTTTTGCGGGACAAGATGACGTTTTCAGCGGTACCATGATTATTTATATCTGACTTTTTGATCGCGTGTTATTGCACTTTTTCCAAGCGGTATAATGATACCGCTTGGAAAAAGTATAATTTACTACTTTGTTTTTTTTTTTACGGCTTTCACTGAAGGGGTTAACTAGGGTTACGCTTTTATAGATGGGATTTTTACGGACGTGGCGATACCTAACATGTGTATGTTTTTTGTTTTTTATTTTTTTTATTACATAAAAATGTGTATTTTTTAGGGGATTTTTTTAAAATTATTTTTTAATATTTTTTTTACAATTTTTTTAAAAAAATGATTTTTTTTAACTTGTCCCTTTATGGGACTTTCACTTTTTTTTACTTTTTATTGCAGTTACAATGCATTGCAATGCTCTGGCATTGCAATGCATTGCAACTATAGTGGAAGCTGCTGTGACAATGATCACAGCAGCTTTCCGTAGCTAGATGACCCGGAGGTTGTCATGACAACCCCCGGGTCATCAAGGCAGAGATCGGCCCCTGCAAATACATTGCAGGGTGCCGATCTGAGGCAGAGGGAGCTCCCGACCCTCTGCCTCCCCCCCTGAGCTCTGCGATCGCGCTCGATCGCAGCAGTCAGGGGGTTAACAGCCAGGGGCGGTGGGGGCTCCGCTCCTGGCTGTCAGTGCAGGAAGCCTGGCCACTGCAGCGCCGGCTCCTGCACTGATCGCGCTGGAGAAGCTGAAATTTCAGCTTCTCCTGCACGATCGCTGCTGTGTTTGGTCAGTCAGATTAACTGACCAAGCACAGCGCTGTAGGTGCGGGGACCGACGGCAAAGGTCCCCGCACCGCTTGCCGTGCCTGTCAGCTGTCTGTGACAGCTGTCGGCACTGATCAAAGTCAAAGCCATGACGTGCAGAGTCCGTCCTGGTGCCGGAACTGACACCTTGCCATGACGGACTCTGCACGTCAGTGGACATTAAGGGGTTAAACAGTAACACCTCTCCAAAAAAAAAACACTTCTTTGAGAAGGTCATCCTTTATCCAGACCAGATTTTCTCTTTATATACAGTGAGGGAAATAAGTATTTGATATACTGACGATTTTGCAAGTTTTCCCACCTACAAAGAATGGAGAGGTCTATAATTTTTTTTGTATGTACATTTTAACTGTGAGAGATAGAATCTTAAAAAAATGGAGAAAATCTCATAGTAAGATTTGCATTTTATTGCAAGAAATAAGTATTTGATACAATAGAAAAACAGAACTTAATATTTAGTACAGAAACTTTTGTTTGCAGTTACAGAGGTCAGACATTTCCTGTAAATCTTGACCAAGTTTTACACACTGCAGCAGGGATTTTGGCTCACTCCTCCATACAGATCTTCTCCAGATCTTTCAGGTTTCGGGGCTGTCGCTGGGCAACATTGAGTTTCAGCTCCCTCCAAAGATTTTCTACTGGGTTCAGGTCTGGAACTAGCTTGGCCACCACAGGACCTTGAAATGCTTCTTACACAGCCACTTCTTAGTTGCCCTGGCTGTGTGGTTTGGTCATTTTCATGCTGGAAGACCCAACCACGAACCATCTTTGAAGCTTTTACTGAGGGAAGGAGTTTGTTGGCCAAAATCTCACAATACATGACCCTATCCATCCTCCCTTCAACACGGTGCAGTCATCCAGTCTCCTTTGTAGAAAACTCCCCCACAGTATGAGGTTTCCCCCACCATGCTTCACAGTTGGGACAGTGTTATTGGGGTTGCCCTCATCCTTCTTTTTCCTCTAAACACGGTGAGTGGAGTTGATAACAAAAAGTTCTATTTTGGTCTCACCTGACCACATGACCTTCTCCTATGCCTCCTCTGAACCACTGGTGAACTTCAAACGGGCCTGGACATGTGCTGGCTTGAGCAGGGGGACCTTGCATATCCTGCAGGATTTTTATCCATGACGGCATAGTGGGTTATTAACGTTAATGTTTGAAACTGTGGTTCCAGCTCTTTTCAGGTCATTGACCAGGTTTTCCCATGTAGTTCTGGGATGTTTCTTGACCTTTCTCAGAATCATCATTACCACACAAGGTTAGATCTTGCATGGAGTCACAGACTGACAGTTATCTTGAGTTTCTTTCATTTTCTAATAAGTGTGCCAATAGTTCTTGCCTTGCCTCACCAAGCTGCTTGCCTATTATCCTGTAGCTCATCCCAGCCTTGTCCAGGTCTACAATTTTGTCCCTGGTGTCCTTAGACAGCTCTTTGTTCTTGGCCATGGTGGAGAGATTGCAGTGTGATTGACTGAGTGTGTGGACAGGTGTCTTTTATACAGGTAACAAGTTCAAACAGTTGCAATTCATACAGGTAATGAGTGCAGAGTAGGAGGACTTCTTAAAGAAAAACTAACAGGTCTGTGAGAGCCAGAATTATTGCTGGTTGGTAGGTGATCAACTACAGTACTTATTCCATGCAGTAAAATGCAATTCAATTATGTAAAAACCATACAATGTGTTTTTCTGGTTTTTATTTTTAGATTCTGTCTAACGATAAAAATTACAGACCTCTACATTCTTTGTAGGTGGGAAAACTTGCAAAATCATCAGTGTATCAAATACCGTATATACTCGCGTATAAGCCGAGATTTTCAGCCTATTTTTTAAGGCTGAAAGTCCCCCTCTTGGCTTATACGCGAGTCATATACGCCAGAGGTCGGCGGGGGAGGGGAGCGGGGGTGTCAGATCATGCTCACCCCCTCCTGGCGTGTCTCTGCAGCCCCCTGCTTCTCCCACGATCTCAGGTTCCTTCCTTCAGCGGTCACATGGTACCGCTCATTAAAGTCATGAATATGTGCATATTCATGACTTTAATGAGCGGTACCACGTGACCGCTGAAGGAATAGCTGCCGAAGACTGCGGGAGAAGCAAGGGGGCTGCAGAGACGCGCCAGGAGGGGTAAGTATAAGCGATAGTTACCTGTCCCCGGTCCACCGCTGCGCACTGCTCTCTCCTCTGCATCCTGTGGCTGCGATGCTCAGGTCAGAGGGCGCAATGACTTAGCGCAGCGGTGGATCAGGGACAGGTGAATATCTCAGGTGCCAGGGCCCTGAGTCAGCGGTCACACCGACACCTGTCCCCCATAGCGCACCGGTGTCCCCGCCTGCTCAGGACACCGGCACCTGATCCCCAGCGACAAGAGGTGAGTATGTCATTTTTTTTTTTCATTTGCAGCAGCAGCGGCAGCATATGGGGCATACTATGGAGCATCTTAGGGGGGCATAATCTATGGAGCATCTTATGGGGGCATAATCTATGGGGCATCTTATGGGGGCATAATCTATGGGGCATCATATGGGAGCATAATCTATGGGGCATTATATGGGGGCATAATCTATGGAGCATCATATGGGGGCATAATCTATTGAGAATCTTATGAGGGCATAATCTATGGAGCATCATATGGGGCATAAAATATATGGAGCATTTTATGGAGGCATAATCTATGGAGCATCTTATTGGAGCATAATCTATGGAGCATTTTATGGGGCATAATCTATGGAGCATCTTACGAGGGCATAATCTATGGAGCATTTTATGGGGAATAATCTATGGAGCATCATATGGGGCATAAAATATATGGAGCATCTTATGGGGGCATAATCTATGGAGCATCTTATTGGGGCATAATCTATGGAGCATTTTATGGGGCATAATCTATGGAGCATCATATGGCGGCATAATCTATGGAGCATCATATGGGGGCATAATCTATGGAGCATCATATGGGGCATAAAATATATGGAGCATCTTATGCGGGCATAACCTTTATGGAGCAGCATATGGGGCCATTATTAACCTTTGTGAAGCATTATATGGGGTATTATTCTGTGGAGCATCTTATGGGGTTATTATTAGCCTTTATGCAGCGTTATATGGGGAGTATTTTGTATGGAGCATCTTATGGGGCCACCATGAACTGTATGGAGCATTATATGGGGCTCATGATTCAATATGGATATTCAAAAACCTTTAACCTATTGATTTCTCAATTAATTTAACTTTTATTGGTATTTATTTTTATTTTTGAAAATTTACCAGTAGCTGCTGCATTTTCCATCCTAGGCTTATACACGAGTCAATAAGTTTTCCAGTTTTTTGTGGCAAAATTAGGGGGGTTGGCTTATACACGGGTCGGCTTATACATGAGTATATACGGTACTTATTTTCCCCGAGTATATACTGACTATCTTCTAGAAATGTTTAGCATTTAATGTAGTTTTGGGCTGTGATCCTAGCAAAGGCTTTTCCATTTTTTCAAAAAGGCAGACTAGAGCAGAAACTCTAGCAGCACTGGATTACACTTCCTTGCTGCCTTTGCTTCTTGTCCTGTGGATTGTGGTTATGGTGGATCTATCTACTGCCTAATCCTCATGTTCTCCCAGGAGTGCTGTCCAAATACTACATTATATAAATGTCATTAATTTAGTTCTTTAACATTCACTACTACCAAAACACACACATAATGAATTATAGCCTATGGGCAACGGATGTGTCAGGGTATGTGTGCTGCGGATCCTCAGCGGATTTGGCCCTGCGGATCCGCAGCAGAACTGCAAGTGATGTACAGTACCATTATATTAAATGGAAATAAAAAAACGCAGTGCACATGCTGCGGATTTTTCCGCGCGGATTTGCTGCGGATTTAAAACTGCAGCATGTCACTTCTTTTGTGCAGTTCCACAGAGTTTTGAGACCTGCTCCATATAGGAATCTGAAGGTCTCAAAACGCAGCGGAAATCCGCACAAAATCCGCAGGTAAAACGCAGCTCATTTTGTTGTCATATGAAACAGATCAGAACTTTTTATATATGTGTAACAGGAGGACTTTAAGCTGACCTGACAGTAGATGGTGATGTTGTGTAACGTTTCCTTCTTTAATGTATTGTATAAGAATTAGTCTCTTCTGTGTTTAGTTTCACTTTCGTTTTGTTCCTGTTTGCTGATGCAATGCTGTAATGACTGTGCATTATTCCTTTATCTCATGTTCAGAGAAGTAAACGCTTGTTATCCCATGCAACTTGCTCTGTGAAGTTTCTGCTGCAAAGGTGTGGATTCAGAAGCTGTGCAACAGGTTATGGGCCCAGACACCCAGACCCAGGCACCCAGATACAGCGTACCCAGATACAGAGAATCCAGACACCACAGATCCCAGGACACCCAAGAATACCAGATACCCAGGACATTGGAATTCTCAGCAAGACCCTGGTGAATGCAGAAGAATTCTTCAGTGCAAGTCTCTCCAAACAAGTAAGATAAGTTAAAAATGATGAATAGCACAGAGCTAAAACTCAGAGTAGCTAAACTGAATGATGAGAACTATCAGCTATGGAAGTTCAAAGTAGAGATGTTATTGTCTAAAGATGATTTATGGGAAGTAATCACTACAGATAGACCTGATGAAGATAATCAGACATGGGATAAGAAAAATAGACAAGCGAGAGCTACCATCAGCTTATTAGTGGATGATGCTCAATTAATACATATAAGAAATGAAGAAACAGCAAAAGGAATGTGGGAATAATTAAGAAAGCTATATGTCATGTGTGCATTGCCACGAAGATCGTCGCGGTTGCACATTCTGACTTCTCACAGCTGAGTTGCTGTTTCTTTGTGTTTGGCAGTTAGGGAGTTAATTCTGTCTGTGCTCAGTTCTGGGACTGGGTGCAGTTTCTCCCGGCTGCAATTAATTATTTGTTGATTGGTTTCCTTTAAATCTCTGGTTGTCTGTGTTGGGAGTTGCCAGTGAAATTCTTCATGCAGACCACAGATAGGATTGTATCTGTATAGACTTAAGTTAAAGAGCTCCTTAGTTGTTTTAAGCTCACCTTGCTTAGAGTTTAATATCCCAGATCATTTATGTTCCTTCTGTGTTTGAGTGTGTATGCAAGTCTGTGTTTTCTCCAGTCTGTCTTATATGTCTAATCTGTGTATTTAGCAGAGATCAGCCCATATTCCTTTGGTGGTAATCAGTATCCTTCTTAGGACTGATTACAGGGTTCAGGGACTGATAGGAGACAGGGTTAGGCTGGAGACTTGGACCTCTGAACCATTATCAGTACCTCCAAGGTGAGGGATTAGTTAGGACCCCAGTTTAGGGTCAGGTTAGACCCCCGGTCCTCCTCTTTCCTGTGACAGTGTATCAGTTCCTCAAGATTAACCCTGAGTTCAACGGATATCGTGTCAGGTAAATCTATTCTATATTTACATGCTGATGTTGCTAATCTATATGTTGTATAGAGTGTTGTTCTTTTAAGAATAGTTTACTGACATCGTACACATATCATAAGACCGCGTGACATTTTCACTGGCCAATAAAATTATTCCCAGTTGCCATGGATCCAGTAGCCCAGCTGGCTCTGCAGTTGCAGGGATTATCCATGGAGCTGACGGACATTAAGTCCAAAGTTTTGTCTCCCTCGGAGAAAACCAGATTTGAACCTAAAGTAGCTCTCCCGGACAGGTTCACTGGTGGGCGAGACAAATTTTTTACCTTCAGGGAAGCATGTAAATTGTATTTTCGGCTTCGGCCTCGATCATCAGGGAGTGAAGAGCAGAGAGTGGGAATTGTTATCTCGCTCCTACAAGGGGACCCTCAATCCTGGGCCTTCTCCCTTCCTCCGGGATCCCCGGCTCTACAGTCAGTAGATCGATTTTTTACTGCCCTGGGTTTGGTATATGATGACCCAGATCGGGTCTCTCTTGCTGAGACAAAATTACGTAAGATACAGCAGGGAGATCGTCCGGCGGAGGAATTTGCTTCTGAGTTCCGTAGATGGGCCACAGATACTCAGTGGAATGACCCAGCTCTTAGAAGCCAGTTTTGTCATGGGCTTTCTGACAAATTAAAGGACGTTTTGGCTCAGTATGATTCTCCTCCATCACTGGAGGCTGCTATGGCCCTAGCTATCCGTACTGATAGACGGCTCCGGGAGAGGTGCGAGGTAACTCCGCCCCTGTTGTTACTCCACCTACTACTAAAGTCCCTTATGTTGAGGTTCCCCTTGTCTGTTCGGAGGAGCCTATGCAGTTGGGAGGGACATCATTTCGTAGGAGGGGATTGGCGGTACGCCGCAGGACTAGAAGGTGTTTCTTCTGCGGGAAAGAGGGACATTTTGTTGGGGGATGTCCATCCCGTGCCTTGTTGAGCAAAAAGTCGCCGGAAAACTGTTAATCCCAGGTTGTGTGGTGGACGACAACCTGGGAGTATGTATTTCGTCCGCTAGTTCTTCTCAGTTCCTTGTACCAGTGGAGGTGGTGGTTGGTACGAGAGTGGAGAGATTTTCTGTTCTTCTTGATAGTGGGTCCGGGGCTAATCTGGTTGACGCTCAGTTTGCTCAGGCTCAAGGTATGCATCTGAGTGTATTGGTCAAACCGATCCCTATATTCTCCATTGACGCCAGGCCTCTCGGCCAAGGTAGCTTTGTTCATGAGGTTCATAACATTGACCTTCGGGTAGGGCAATACATAGGGAACTATTATCTTGTTATGTGTTGGAGGGTCTACCTACTCCTATTGTGTTGGGACTTCCTTGGTTGGTTAAACATAACCCTGTGATTAATTGGCAGTCCAGAGATATAAGCCAATGGGGGGAGTTTTGCAAAAGTAACTGCATGAACACAGTCATCAGTGCGGTCGTGCCTAGTACTTTGCCTCCTTTTTTGGAGGATTTTGGGGATGTTTTCTCTGAGGAGGGGTGTCAGGAGTTGCCTCCTCATTGCGTGTATGACTGCTCTATTAATCTCCTTCCTGATGCTAAGTTGCCTAAAGCTAGGTTATATAACCTTTCTGGTCCTGAGAGGCAGGCTATGAAAGATTATATTTCGGAGAGTCTGGCCAAAGGGCATATTAGACCTTCATCTTCCCCAGTGGCCGCGGGGTTCTTCTTTGTGAAGAAAAAAGATGGAGGCCTACGCCCTTGCTTGGATTTCCGCGAACTTAATCGGATTACTGTTCGAGATCCGTATCCACTCCCTCTGATTCCTGATCTCTTCAATCAAATTGTTGGCGCCAAATGGTTCTCTAAATTGGATCTCAGGGGGGCGTATAATCTGATTAGGATAAAAGAGGGGGATGAGTGGAAAACGGCGTTTAACACGCCGGAGGGACATTATGAGAACCTTGTCATGCCTTTTGGTCTGACTACTGCACCAGCAGTGTTCCAACATTTTGTTAATGACATTTTTCGTCATCTGGTGGGGCTGTTTGTGGTCGTATATTTGGATGACATTTTAATTTACTCACCAGATCTTGTGTCTCACCAGGAGCATGTGAGACAGGTGTTGCAGATCTTGCGAGACAATAAACTATACGCCAAACTGGAAAAGTGTGTATTCGCCGTACAGGAACTTCAGTTTTTGGGTTTCTTGGTGTCAGCCTCCGGTTTCCGTATGGACCCTGAAAAGGTGAGAGCAGTGCTTGAATGGGATCAGCCAGAGGATCTTAAGGCTCTGCAGCGTTTTCTGGGGTTTGCTAACTACTACCGGAAATTTATTTGTAATTTCTCATCTGTTGTCAAACCTCTCACTGACATGACAAGAAAAGGGACGGATTTTTCTAAATGGTCGGACAAAGCTTGCCAAGCTTTTTCCTCTTTGAAAAAATGTTTTGCTTCGGCACCCGTTCTCATCCAACCAGATGCATCACAGCCGTTCGTTGTGGAGGTGGACGCGTCTGACGTAGGGGTGGGTGCAATATTGTCCCAGGGTCCGTCCCCTGGTAAATGGCATCCGTGCGCTTTCTTTCTAAAAAATTGTCGTCCGCCGAAAGGAATTATGATATCGGCAATAGGGAACTTTTGGCCATTAAGTTGGCTTTTGAAGAATGGCGTCACTTTTTGGAGGGGGCAGTCCACCCGGTCACCGTCATTACTGATCACAAGAACCTGCTGTATTTGGAATCTGCTAAGCGTCTGAATTCCAGACAAGCTCGATGGTCGTTGTTTTTTACCAGGTTTAATTTTGTTGTCACTTATCGCCCTGGATCTAAGAATGTTAAGGCGGATGCCTTGTCTCGCAGTTTCCCAGGGGCCGGGAAAATGGATGACCCGATTCCTATCCTTCAGGAGGGGGTGGTAGTGTCGGCTGTATGTTCTGAGCTTGAGGAGGAGGTGTTAGAGGCTCAGGGGGACGCCCCTGCAGGACCTCCAGGGAGACTGTTTGTCCCAAATCAGTTGAGACAAAAGGTTATTGAGGCACATCATAATTCTGCTTTAGCAGGACATCCAGGGAGTAAGGCTACTTTAGATCTCCTTTCTCGCCGGTTTTGGTGGCCTAACGTTAATAAAGATGTTTTAACTTTTGTCGCGTCCTGTGGGGTTTGTGCTCGCTCTAAGACCCCTCATACCCGTCCGTCTGGGACCCTCTTACCCTTGAAACTTCCGGAGCGTCCATGGACTCATTTGTCTATGGACTTCATTACGGACCTTCCTCAGTCGTCAGGGAAGACTGTCATACTGGTGGTTGTTGACAGGTTCAGTAAGATGGCACATTTCATTGCTCTTCCTGCCCTCCCTAATGCTAAAACTCTGGCGCAGGTGTTCATTGGGGAGATTGTGAGACTTCATGGGTTGCCTTCTGATGTGGTGTCAGATAGGGGGTCTCAGTTTGTGTCCAAGTTTTGGAGGGCATTTTGTTTACGTCGGGGGATGCAATTGTCATTTTCCTCGGCTTTTCATCCGCAGACCAATGGTCAGACAGAGCGTCTGAATCAAAGCCTAGAGACTTATCTTCGGTGTTTTGTCTCAGAGAACCAGGAGGACTGGTCTTCTTTCTTGCCTCTGGCAGAGTTCGCTCTTAACAACAGGCGGAGCGAGTCCACTGGTAAGTCCCCGTTTTTTGGGGCATATGGTTTTCATCCCCAGTTTTGTACATTCAATGGGGGGGTCCCTTCTGGGGTTCCTGAGGAGGAGCGTTTCTCGTCGTCACTTGCTTCAGTGTGGAGAGGTGTATTGAATAATCTGAGTGCTATGGGGAACCGTTATAAACGTATGGCTGATAGGAGGAGAGTTTCTGGTCCAGATCTTAATGTGAACGATCTGGTATGGTTGTCTACCAGGAATATAAAACTTAAAGTTCCCTCCTGGAAGCTGGGCCCCAGATTCATCGGGCCGTACAGGATCAGTTCCATAATTAATCCTGTGGCATTTCGTCTGGACCTCCCTCCTACGTTTAAAATCCACAATGTGTTCCACAAGTCATTACTTAAGAGGTACGTGGCACCAGTCATACCATCACCTCTACCTCCTCCTCCAGTGGTGGTCAATGGTAACTTGGAGTTTCAAGTGTCAAAGATCATTGACTCACGTCTGAATCGCCGGTCCCTTCAGTACTTGGTGCATTGGAAGGGGTATGGTCCAGAGGAGAGGACGTGGGTTCCTGCGTCTGACATTAACGCAGATCGTTTGGTGCGGACCTTCCACAGAACTCACCCGGGCAAACCTGGCCCTGAGGGTCCGGAGGCCCCTCGTAGAAGGGGGGGTACTGTCATGTGTGCATTGCCACGAAGATCGTCGCGGTTGCACATTCTGACTTCTCACAGCTGAGTTGCTGTTTCTTTGTGTTTGGCAGTTAGGGAGTTAATTCTGTCTGTGCTCAGTTCTGGGACTGGGTGCAGTTTCTCCCGGCTGCAATTAATTATTTGTTGATTGGTTTCCTTTAAATCTCTGGTTGTCTGTGTTGGGAGTTGCCAGTGAAATTCTTCATGCAGACCACAGATAGGATTGTATCTGTATAGACTTAAGTTAAAGAGCTCCTTAGTTGTTTTAAGCTCACCTTGCTTAGAGTTTAATATCCCAGATCATTTATGTTCCTTCTGTGTTTGAGTGTGTATGCAAGTCTGTGTTTTCTCCAGTCTGTCTTATATGTCTAATCTGTGTATTTAGCAGAGATCAGCCCATATTCCTTTGGTGGTAATCAGTATCCTTCTTAGGACTGATTACAGGGTTCAGGGACTGATAGGAGACAGGGTTAGGCTGGAGACTTGGACCTCTGAACCATTATCAGTACCTCCAAGGTGAGGGATTAGTTAGGACCCCAGTTTAGGGTCAGGTTAGACCCCCGGTCCTCCTCTTTCCTGTGACAGTGTATCAGTTCCTCAAGATTAACCCTGAGTTCAACGGATATCGTGTCAGGTAAATCTATTCTATATTTACATGCTGATGTTGCTAATCTATATGTTGTATAGAGTGTTGTTCTTTTAAGAATAGTTTACTGACATCGTACACATATCATAAGACCGCGTGACACTATATGAGAGACCCAGCTTAAATCACAAGTTATTTCTACTAAGAAAGCTGTACAATATGAGACTAAATGCAGACTGTGACATGAAGAAGCATATTGTTACAACCCTCTTGTTAGGTTTTGTTTCAGTTTGCTGGTCACATGACCTTTTTACCCTATTTAGTCTGGCTCCGCCCTTCTGGCTTTGCTGGACTTCATTGTATTATCTACTCTTAAGCTAGCCGGGTGCTTAGGTGCCTTACTCTGTCAGTTTTGCTTGATCTTAGGATCTCTTAGTAATTTGTTTTCTGTTTTATTTTTCCTGCTACAATTTCTGTTAGGAGGTGTCCACCTTTTCTTCCAGTCCCTAGATCTTGTAGGGATTCCTCCCTCGCAACTATAGGTCTTCGTTCAGACTAGCTGAGGACTTTAGCGGGTCTGGTCGCAGGATCAGGTTCCCCGTTACATCGTAGGGATCCAGCTCAGTTCTATTGTAGGGACAGAGTTCCCGTCTTTCCTTAGTGCTTGTAGCAGATCATAACAGTAAGTCCAGCCCAAAAGAAAAAAAAAAAAAAAAACTCTAAGGAAAGATTTTCTGTTTCCATCATGGTGTCGGTTCAGGATTTGGTTCAACGCCTGCAGGGTCTCTCTCTGGAGGTGGCTGAAATCCAGCAACACGTGAGTAGTTGTTCTGGAGCACATTTCGTGGAGCCAAAGGTACGTTTGCCTGATTTATTTTTTGGTGAACAAGATTTTTTTTCTTTTAAAAAATGCTTGCTTGTTGTATTTCCGTTTGAGACAAAGATCCTCTGGTGATGAATCACAGCGCATAGGGTTCATAATGTCACTTTTGCGCAAAGAACCTCAGGACTGGGCCTTTTCTCTGCAGCCTAGTGATCCATGCTTTAGATCAGTGGATAGTTTTTTTTCTGCTTTGGGGTTATTGTATGACGATCCGGATCGTGTTTCATCAGCTGAGACAGAATTGAGACGTTTGAGACAGGGATCAGGTAATGTGGAAAAATTTTGTACTCACTTCCGAAGGTGGTCCACTCAGGTGGGTGGAACGATTCAGCTTTGAAAAGTTTATTTCTTGCAGGGTTAAGTGAAAGGGTTAAAGATTTGCTGATTGCTTATCCTATACCTGGTAACTTGCAAGAGGCTATGCAATTAGCCATACGGGTGGATAGGAGACTCCGTGCAAGGGTTAATGAGAGTAAATCTGCCTTGTCAGCTCCAACTCTGGAGACGGACTGTACTGACATTGCACAGCCGATGGAAATTGGAGCAATGGCACCTCACTCTCGGAAAAAGAACGTAGATTTGCTAAAGGTTTGTGTTTCTATTGTGGCAAATCTGAGCATTTTATTAAGAACTGTGCGCTTCGAATGAATAAAGAGAGAAAAAAAATGAGGTCAGTGTCGCCCGCATAGCTTGTTTAAACAATAAAGGTGTCTTTCTTTCTGCTACCACTGCTGGTGAGGAGGAATTAATGGAGTTTCGGGTATTTGTGGATTGTGGTTCAACTCTCAATGTGATTGATGGGAAATTTTTGGAAAAACTAAAATTAAAACCCAAACTTCTGTCTTCCCCTATTAATGTGGTGTCTGTGGATGGCTCTCCCTTGAAAAATGTTACTCACCATATCTGTGAATTTCCTCTTACTATTAATGGTGTTCATCAGGAGAATTTGGATTTGGTAGTTTTGAATAATTTTCCCTCCCCGGTGATTTTGGGGTTACCTTGGTTAAAATTGCACAATCCGGTACTGGATTGGTCTACCAATGAAATTAAGTCCTGGAGTCCTAATTGTTATGACAAGTGTTGTAACGGGCGTATTGCTGCTGTAGTTAAGGGGAATTACCTGTACCTATTCAGGATTTTTGGAAAGTTTTTTCTGATAAGGAATCGCAGGTATTGCCTCCTCATAGAGATTATGATTGTGCAATTGAATTTGTTCCTGGAGCGACTCTTCCTAAAAGTCGTTTATTTAATTTGACTATTCCTGAGAGAAAGGCTTTGGAGGAATACATACAGACAAGCTTGGCCGCCGGTCACATGAGACCTTCTAAGTCTCCTGTGGCGGTTGGATTTTTTTTTGTTAAAAAAAAGGACGGCGGTTTACGGCCTTGTCTAGACTTTCATGAGATTAATAAAATTACTGTACGCAATCCTTACCCACTGCCATTGATTCCTGATTTGTTTAACCAGTTAGTGGGGGCCAAGTGGTTCTCAAAAATTGATCTTCGAGGGGCATACAATTTGTTGCGCATAAAGGAGGGGGATGAATGGAAGACTGCGTTTAACACTCCACTGGGTCATTTTGAGAATCTGGTTATGCCTTTTGGGCTTTCCAGTGCTCCGGCATTTTTTCAGAATCTTATTAATGACATCCTTAGACCTTTGATTGGCAGAAGTGTGGTTGTGTATTTGGATGACATTTTGATTTATTCACCGGATTTGGAGTCTCATTGAAGGAGTGTGCGTGAAGTATTACAGTTACTGAGTGATAATTCACTTTTTGCCAAACTAGAAAAATGTGAGTTCGCTGTACAGAGACTTAGTTTTTTGGGCTACATTGTCTCCAGTGAAGGTTTTGAGATGGACCCGGTGAAAGTGCAAGCTGTGCAGGATTGGCCTAGACCTATTGGTGTGAAATCAATACAGAGGTTTTTGGGGTTCGCCAATTATTATAGAAAATTCATAAAAAAATGTCTGTGATTGCCAAACCTCTGACCGATCTCACCAGGAAAGGTGCTGATGCGGTTCAGTGGACTACTGAGGCCATTGAGGCTTTTGTGTTGCTAAAGGAGAGATTCAGCTCTGCTCCCATCCTTACGCAGCCTGATGTGACTAAACCATTTTTGGTTGAGGTTGATGCTTCTTCTGTGGGGGTCGGCGCGGTGTTGTCTCAGGAAAAGACGGATGGAGTACATCCTTGTGCTTTTTTTTCAAAGAAATTTTCTGAGTCTGAATTAAATTATGATATCGGTAATCGGAATTGTTGGCAATTAAACTCGCATTTGAACACTGGCGTCATTTTTTGGAGGGAGCGGAATTTCCCGTTCAAGTCTTCACCGATCATAAAAATCTGATCTACCTTGATGCTGCCAAGCTCTTGAATGCCCGTCAGGCTAGGTGGGCACTGTTTTTCTCGCGGTTTAATTTTACCGTTACTTACATCCCAGTGTGACAGTGTCACTGGTTTTATATGTGAGGGGAGGTATGTGTCACACAGGATGCCCTCCTGTGTGAACTAAAACCTACTTTATTTATCTGCCAGCATGTTATATGCTGGTAGGTTTACTCTGTTAAAGGAGGTGCGGTTTTATGGGAATGTCAAAGAGGGCGGGAGGCATTCCCCCTACCTCCCCTCAGGGTGTGGCTGAGCAATGGATAAAAGCTCAGTCCTGGTTTTTTTTCTCTGTGTTGTGGTCTGGAGAGGCAAGTCTCCAGACAGGATAGTGGAAGCTGCAGAGCTTTCCACAAGGACTTTAGCAGTGCCGTTTATGCTACCGAGAGCGGGCGGAACCCACTGATCTATGGACTGAGTTATTGTTTTTTTTTTTTATGTTTTCCCGTTTAACCCAGAAGGGTCATGTTTACTTTTCCTGCGAAACCTGCATGAGTTTATGGCTGATAATAAACCAGCAGAAAGAAAACCCAGAGAACGTGTGTCCTGAGTCTGCCTTCAGGAGAGCCGAGCGAGTCGTCTTACCACAGTTGGTGTGAGAGTGCGTGCAGGATTCCAGGAACACGTGAGCCTGCCACAAAGACCGGTGGATGTCCTGGGTGAAGGCTGCCAGACAGCTAGAGAAGTCCGGCAGCATGGAGGAGCTCGTTAAGCACCTGGTCCAGGCCCAGCAGAGCATACAGCAGCAACACCTACAGAGCCAGCAGAGCATACAGCAGGCCCAGCAGAGCATGCAGCAGCAGCACCAGGAGACGACCAAACTGTTGCTTCAGCAGATCCAGTTGCAGCAAAAGTCGCAGCAGCAGCACCAGCAGGAGGCGCAACAACAGATACAGCTTTTGGCGGATGCCATCCAGAGCCGGGCGGCCACCCCAACCCCAGGGCCGACTGATGATTCTCACGTCAGGAAGGCGGTAAGGCGGGCCATGCAGAAGATGACCCCTGGGGATGATGTAGAAGCATTTCTGTTTTTGAGAGGGTGGTTGATCGGGAGAGACTTCCACCAGCACAGTGGGCAGAGGTTCTGGCGCCATATTTATCGGGTGAACCCCAAAAAGCGTATTTTGACTTGGCGCTGCAAGATGCTAAGGAGTATCCCAAACTAAAGACAGAGATCTTAGCACGTCTGGGAGTAAATATGGCAGTAAGAGCCCAGCGAGCTCATCACTGGGCGTATGCTAGCAACAAACCCCCTCGTTCGCAGATGTTTGACCTATTGCATCTTGTTCAGAAGTGGCTACAACCGGAGTCCTCCACTCCGGCCCAGATGGTTGAGCGGGTGGTGATTGACAGATTCATGCATTCCCTTCCCAAGTCAGTACAGACCTGGGTTGCCCAGGGTGATCCCCAGAACACAGATGACTTTATCGGCCTGGTAGAGAGGTACCAGGTAGTTGAGAGATCTCTTGGGAAACCGGATGCAGTCATTTCTCCCTACTGGGATACCCAAAAGGGGTGGGTTCACCACTGAAGGGGTCTAGAGCCACCACTGGGGGCGTCCCACTCCTATTGAAGGGGCCTTTAGAACAAATGGGAAAGATATAGTTTGCTGGCGATGTCACAACCCTGGACATGTAGCCGCCAAGTGTCAAATATCCCCTGAGCCCATGGACTGCAGCCTAGGCAGACGGGTCTCCTATTATGCCTATCCAGCCTGTAGCGTGGACTGTCGACCCGGCAAGGACCGCAGGCGTGTGCAATATCCATTAATGGAATAAAAGTGCTTGGGCTGTTGGACTCCGGGAGTCTGGTGACCTTGATCAGAGCATCCCTTCCCCACCAGTTGATCCCTTCCAAAACCCTGGGTGTTTGGTGCATCCATGGTGACGCCAAGGACTATCCCGTGGCCACAGTAACAGTAGGGACAGACTGTGGTGCCCAGTCCCATGAAGTCGGGGTGGTAAAGGACCTGATACATCCCGTCATATTGGGCCGTGATTTTTCCTTATTCTGGGATTTGTGGGGGAAGGGAACTGGACTAAGTAGCATGGCGAAAAACGAGATCCTTGAAGAAGAACCCCCGACAGAGTCTCAGAGAGAGGAGTTCCCACTGTGCGTCCTTGTCGGTGATGAGGGTGAGACGGTGACCGAGGAGGCCGACCTACCTGCGTTAGATATGTCCAGAGAGAACTTTGGGACTGCTCAAGTTCGAGACCTGACCTTAAAAGGGGCGTTCGACCAGGTTACTGTATGTAATGGAGTTGCCCAAGAGCCGGGGCCGACACCAGATTCCCCCACTTTGCAGTACAGGGGGAGTTGCTATATCGGGTGGCCAAACTGAGGGGCGGTGAGATAGTGGAACAGCTGTTAGTGCTGGGGCCATACAGACGGCGGGTGCTAGACATGGCCCATTCACATGTTCTGGGGGGACACCTAGGGGTCGAGAAAACTCAGGAGAGGATACTGAGGAGGTTCTATTGGCCAGGGTGTTATCGAGAAATTCAAAACTTTTGTAGGTCCTGCCCCACCTGCCAAATAACCGCTCCCTCCTCCCACTTCCGTAGCCCCTTAGTTCCACTACCTGTGATAGAGGTTCCCTTTGAGAGGATTGCCATGGACCTCGTGGGCCCCATAGTCAAATCAGCTCGGGGCCACCAATATATCCTGGTCGTCATGGACTATGCGACTCGGTATCCAGAAGCGGTTCCCCTAAGGAACATGTCCAGTAAAAGTATAGCCCGAGAATTGGTCCATATTTTTGCTCGGACAGGTCTACCAAAAGAGATTCTAACAGACCAAGGAACCCCCTTCATGAGCAAGGTGATGAAGGAGCTTTGCAGAGTCCTTCAGATAACTCAGCTGCGGACCTCAGTTTATCATCCACAAACGGACGGCCTAGTGGAACGCTTCAACAAGACCTTAAAGGCGATGCTCAAGAAGGTCGTTGAAAAGGATGGGAGAGACTGGGACTACCTGCTCCCATTTTTGCTTTTCTCGGTCAGAGAAGTTCCTCAAGCCTCCATGGGCTTCTCTCCATTTGAGCTCCTATACGGGCGGCATCCAAGAGGTCTCCTAGACATCGCCAAGGAAACTTGGGAGGCTGAAGTCACGCCACACCAGAGTATCATCGAACATGTCGCCCAGTTACAGGAGAGAATGTCAAAGGTGATGCCCATCGTAAAGGAACATCTCGTCCAGGCGCAGGTAGCCCAGGCGAGAGTCTATAACCGGTCGGCGAGACTAAGACAGTTCCAGCCCGGAGACCGTGTTTTGGTGCTGATCCCTACCGTCGAGAGCAAGTTCCTCGCCAAATGGCAAGGTCCATACGAGGTGGTGAAGAAAGTCAGCGAGGTTAATTATAAAGTCCACCAGCCTGGCCGAAAGAAGGCCTATCAAATATATCATATAAACTTGCTCAAGCCGTGGCGGGACCGTGAACCTGTGGAAACTCCTTGCCTGGGAGCCGCACCAGAAGGCAAGGTGGAGGAGGTCACTATTGCAGAGACTCTATCACCGGCCCAGAAGCAACAGTGTCGAGAATTACTACAGCGGAATCGGGACCTGTTCTCAGAGTTGCCAGGGCATACACAAGTGATAGAGCATGACGTGCTGACAGAACCGCATGTACGAGTGAATTTGAAGCCGTATCGGATTCCGAAAGCACGCCGGGAGGTGATCTCGGCTGAGGTGAAGAGGATGTTAGACCTCGGGTAATAGAGGAGTCGAAGAGTGGGTGGTCGAGCCCAATCGTCCTCGTGCCGAAACCCAATGGAGAGTGGAGGTTTTGTAATGACTACCGTCGGATAAATGAGGTATCCAAGTGTGACGCGTACCCGATGCCCCGCGTTTACGAACTCATCGAGAGGCTTGGACCGGCGAGGTACATTACCACTCTTGACCTGACGAAGGGCTACTGGCAGATCCCCATGTCCCGAATGGCTAAAGAGAAGACGGCTTTCTCAACACCTGATGGCTGTTTTCAATACAAGCGGATGCCGTTCGGACTACAGGGGGCCCCAGCCACTTTCCAGAGGGCTATGGATCGGATCCTAGCCCCACATAAGAAGTATGCCGCAGCCTACCTCGACGACATTGTGGTCTTTAGCCCAGACTGGGCTAGTCACCTACCTAAACTACAGGCCGTTTTGGATGCGCTAAGGAAAGCAGGATTTACCATAAATCCGAAAAAGTGTGCCATCGGAAAAGAGGAGGCCAAGTACCTGGGCTATGTTGTTGGGAGAGGCAAAATAAAGCCACAGATCAAGAAAGTGGAGGCAATTCAAACCTGGTCGCAACTGCTCTCAAAGAAGCAGGTGAAAGCATTCCTGGGAATGGTGGGATACTACCGGCGGTTTATCCCGAATTTCGCCATGATTGCCGCCCCACTAACAGATCTTCTAAAAGGCACCAAATCAACCATGGTGAAATGGACGGAAGAAACGGAGACCGCGTTTCAAAAGCTGAAGCTAACACTGTGCAAGCAGCCTGTCCTGGTCGCACCAGACTTTAAGAAAGAATTTGTGGTCCAGACTGACGCATCAGAGGTTGGTCTAGGGGCCGTACTCTCCCAAGAAATAAATGGGGAAGAACATCCCATTCTCTATCTAAGCCGAAAGCTGTCCTCCTGCGAGAAGAACTACGCCATAGTAGAGAAAGAGTGTTTAGCCATAAAATGGGCCGTGGATACACTGAAATATTACCTACTAGGCCGGAAGTTTAAATTAGTATCAGACCATGCCCCGTTGAGATGGTTGAGGGAAAAGAGGGGAAAAAATGCTAGGGTAACTAGATGGTTCCTAGAGCTTCAAGAGTTTAACTTTCACGTGGAGCATAGGCCAGGGAAGTTACATGGGAATGCAGATGCCCTCTCTAGGATTCCCTGTCTGGTGTCAGAAGTTGCCCAAACCCCCGGCTTTGGGCAGAGGGGGGGAATATGTGACAGTGTCACTGGTTTTATATGTGAGGGGAGGTATGTGTCACACAGGATGCTCTCCTGTGTGAACTAAAACCTACTTTATTTATCTGCCAGCATGTTATATGCTGGTAGGTTTACTCTGTTAAAGGAGGTGCGGTTTTATGGGAATGTCAAAGAGGGCGGGAGGCATTCCCCCTACCTCCCCTCAGGGTGTGGCTGAGCAATGGATAAAAGCTCAGTCCTGTTTTTTTTTCTCTGTGTTGTGGTCTGGAGAGGCAAGTCTCCAGACAGGATAGTGGAAGCTGCAGAGCTTTCCACAAGGACTTTAGCAGTGCCGTTTATGTTACCGAGAGCGGGCGGAACCCACTCATCTATGGACTGAGTTATTGTTTTTTTTTTTTATGTTTTCCCATTTAACCGAGAAGGGTCATGTTTACTTTTCCTGCGAAACCTGCATGAGTTTATGGCTGATTAAACCAGCAGAAAGAAAACCCAGAGAACGTGTGTCCTGAGTCTGCCTTCAGGAGAGCCGAGCGAGTCGTCTTACCACACCAGGTACTAAAAATGTTAAAGCTGATGCTTTGTCTCGCAGCTTTTCTCCTATGGTGGGTACTGAGGAGGAGGAAAACATTTTGCAAGAGGGGTTGTTATTGCTGTTTTGGACTCCGTGTTGGAAGATGAGATTCTTAAAACACAGGAGAATGCCCCATCTAACACACCGCATGGGAGGTTGTTTGTGCCTGGTACCCTGAGGAGAGATTTGTTTGCTGAATGTCATGACTCTCGGTTGGCAGGTCATCCTAGAATCTCTGAGACCAAGAGACTTGTGGGTCGCAGCTTTTGGTGGCCTGGATGGCAGAAGGAAGTCATTAAGTGGGTGCGTCAATGCACTGTGTGTGCTAGATCTAAGTCTTCTCATACTCCTGCTGCGGGGTTGCTTTGCCCTCTGGAGGTTCCTAGTGCTCCTTGGACACATTTGGCTATGGACTTTATTACTGACCTTCCCCCCTCTGAGGGTTTCACTGTCATCTGGGTGGTAGTGGACCGTTTTAGCAAGATGTGTCACTTGGTTCCTTTCATCAAACTGCCCTGCGCTAAGACTCTCGCTAAGGCCTTTGTCAAGGAAATTGTCAAACTACATGGCGTTCCTACTGACATTGTTTCTGATAGGGGACCTCAGTTCGTGGCTCGTTTTTGGCGCGCCTTTTGTGACAGGTTGGGAGTTCATTTGTCGTTTTCATCCGGATATCATCCTGAGTCTAATGGCCAGACAGAAAGGAACAACCAGGATGTTGAGCAGTTCTTGAGTTGTTTTGTGACTGATAATCAAGAGGGGTGGTCTGAGTTTCTGCCACTTGCTGAGTTTGCTCTTAACAACCATACATCTGCTTCTGCTGGTTGTTCGCCTTTTTTTTGTTGTACTGGGAGACATCCGTCATTTGGGTCATTTTCCAACTTGGGATCGGCTGTACCTGAAGAGGAGAATTTTTCTGGTGTTTTGGAGAGAGTTTGGACTGATGTGCGTGGTAATCTTCAGGAGGCTAACAAAAGATCCAAAGTGTATTTTTATAGAAAACGACAAGAGGTTTTGTTTGCTATTGGTGACATGGTTTGGTTGTCCTCTAAGAATCTGCGCTTGAGGATTCCGTCTAAGAAATTGGGTCCCAAGTTTGTAGGGCCCTTTAAGGTGCTTCAGGTTATTAACCAATCTGCTGTTAAGTTGGAGCTTCCCACCTCCTGGAAGATTAATCCGGTGTTTCATGTTTCTCTCTTGAAAAAAGCTGAGGTCTCAGAGGGAGACGTGTCGGCCACTGTTCCCCTGGTGGTGGAGGACGGGCAATATGAGATTTCCCGCATCCTAAATTCTAGACGGTATAGAGGGGGTTTGCAGTACCTCGTCGCTTGGAAGGGTTATGGACCCGAGGATAACTCATGGGTGAGGGCGGATGATGTTTCTGCATCTAGACTTGTCAGAGCGTTTCACAAGAGGTTTCCGGATAAGCCTAAGTCATAGGGGATCCGGAGGATCTTCTTAGAAGGGAGGGTACTGTTACAACCCTCTTGTTAGGTTTTGTTTCAGTTTGCTAGTCACATGACCTTTTTACCCTATTTAGTCTGGCTCCGCCCTTCTGGCTTTGCTGGACTTCATTGTATTATTTACTCTTAAGCTAGCCGGGTGCTTAGGTGCCTTACTCTGTCAGTTTTGCTTGATCTTAGGATCTCTTAGTAATTTGTTTTCTGTTTTATTTTTCCTGCTACAATTTCTGTTAGGAGGTGTCCACCTTTTCTCCCAGTCCCTAGATCTTGTAGGGATTCCTCCCTCGCAACTATAGGTCTTCGTTCAGACTAGCTGAGGACTTTAGCGGGTCTGGTCGCAGGATCAGGTTCCCCGTTACATCGTAGGGATCCAGCTCAGTTCTATTGTAGGGACAGAGTTCCCGTCTTTCCTTAGTGCTTGTAGCAGATCATAACACATATATTCTCAATGATGGAAGTGATATTACAGCTAAGATCTATGGGTGAAGACATTAAAGAAAGCCATATAGCAGCAATTTTATTGTGCAGTTTACCAGATTCATATACAGCTTTAATAAATGCACTAGAGACAAGACCAGAAACTGACATTACATTAGAGTTTGTGAAGACCAGACTCATAGATGAATATCAGAGAAGGAAAGAGAAATCAAATGATTCTTCTACTGAAAAAGATAATGGAAATTCTCTTAAAGCTACAGAACTTAAAAAACCCTATAATAAAGAGACAAGAGAATGCTTCAGATGTAAGAAAAAAGGTCATTTAAAGAAAGACTATTATATGGAAAGCTTAACAGAAATTACACCATAAAGAAAATATACATAAAGTGAAAAACACAATTTCTGATTCATGTGAAAATAATTGGAATGGCACATTTAAAGTAACTGATAAGAAATCATCACTTGGTTGGTTTATTGATTCAGAAGCAACGAGTCATATGACAAGTGACAAGAATTTCTTTACTGATCTTGATTTAAATAAGAAAGAAGCCATTTATCTTGCAGATGGAAGCAAAATAACCGCAGAAGGTATCTGACAAGGTATGCTAAATTGTTCAAACAAGTTCGGACAAGATTCAAAGATACTTGTACAGGATGTGTTGTATGTTCCAAAATTGGAAGGCGGATTATCTGTGAAACGTTTAACAGAAAAAGGACTAAAGGTACTGCCACACTACACGATCCCGCTAACGATCTCGTTAGCGTCGCATACTAATGAGATCGCTAGCGGGATCGTTTACAATATCGCTAGTGTCGGCCACATTTAGCGATGTCGTTAAGGACGCTATCGCGGTTAGCGATCTCCTTAACGACTTTAGCGGTACAAAAGTACCGCTAAATCGCTAAAAAAGGTGCCACACTCAGCGATATATACTTACCCAGCGGGACGCCGACGATCAGAATAGGGTCCGGAACGATCAGGACGACGGACGAGATCACAGCAGGGGCCACGTCGTTGCTGCATGCCGCACACAACAACATCGCTAACGGGATCGCTAAATAGTGACGTTTTTTAGCGATCCCGTTAGCGATGTTGTTTAGGCCTCTTTCACACATCCGGCGGGCGCCTAAACGGCGCCCCCGGCATTTTACCGCAGCGCCGCATGTGAAAAGCTTTCACACTTCCGGCGCCCAAAATGCGTTTTTTTGCCGGATGGTTTCTGATGCTTGGAGAGATAAGAAACCATCCGGCAAAAAAAAAAGTTACATGCAGCGTTTTTTCCGGACGCCGCAATGTACATTTGCGCCGCATCCGGACAAAACCGCATGCAACACATTGACATGCGGCGCCATGCGGCGCTAATGCATGTCAATGCGAAAAAAGCCGCATGCGGCGCATCAGATTTTCAGATGCGGCGCTGCGGGAAAATGCCGGGGGCGCCGCAAGGGGAAAAACGGATGTGTGAAACTAGCCTTAGTGTGGCATACCCTTTACAGTAAAATTCAAAGATAATGAGTGTGCAATTCTTGCAGGAAACAAGTTGATAACCAAAGTCAAGGCAAATGAACAATTATATCATTTTGACAAACCAAAGGAACAGATGAAGGTATGTACACATGATCACAAAAACTGTATTCATATGTGCCATAGACGTCTAGGACATAGACACCCGGACAGTATAAGGGAACTACAGAGAAAAGAATTGACAAAAGATTTAAAGATATCAGATTGCTCAATTACCATAAGATGTGAATGTTGTATAAAATCCAAAGCCACAAGGATATCTATTCCAAAAGAAAGTGAGATGAAAAGTGAAAGACCACTTGATTTGGTGCATACTGACGTATGTGGACCCATGAAAGTGACTACATCAGGAGGCAATAGATACATGTTGACTTTTATAGATTACTCAAGATACACAGTCACATACTTAATTAAGAACAAAAGTGAAGTTTTTGATAAACTTGTAGACTATGTAACAAGATCAAGTAACAAATTTCAAAGGAAGCCAATTGTCATCAGAAGTGATAATGGAGGTGAATTTACAGGTCACAGAATAGAAGACTACTTAAGACAAAATGGAATAGAACATCAGAAAACTGTTCCATACACACCTGTACAAAATGGAGTAGCAGAAAGGAAAAACAGAACTCTAACAGAAATGATGAGATGTATGCTGACAGATTCTAAACAACCAGAGAAATATTGGGGTGAGGCAGCAATGACAGCTACATATTGTGAGACAGTGAAGGGATGTGTATTGGATGGGGTGTACATCTCGCCTAGGTACTTAGCTGACTGGCATAAGGGAAATGTATGGCTTTGTAAACCTAGTGGTGGAGAAAGTTCACTACACCTTGCATTCAGTACAGGCTTGCAGCTCAAACCTGAAGCCACTCAGGTTTTAATTAGGCAGCCAGAAGTAGGTGGCTGAGAACACAGACATTGAGCTCTCTCAGTCTGGATGTGACTCCAGACACTGCAGGAGTCTCCGGGAAACCAAACGCTGGTAAATACTGAATATATGTGTTGTTTTGGGCCAGGCTGGTAGAGTCTGGGCCCTGATAGTGAGGGAAACTATCTGTGTGTAGTGAGTAGCCGGACAGGCTCAGGATTTTGGTTTATGAGTTGGTTTTGCTCATGTTTGTTTGCTGTGGACTTACAATAAAGCTGGTTGCGGCCAGTTGTACCAGAATTGCTGTCTGTGAGTGAACTGTGTTGTGCCACTCCGTCTACCCGAGACGGCGATCCCGGAGCTATATCCCCTGAAAAGCTTACAATATCTACAGAACCGACTTTTTTCCAGAAAACTGAAGAAAACTCCATATGAACTGTGGCAAGGTATGAAACCAAGTGTCAATCATTAAAAAGTTTTTGGATGTAAAGTTTTTATATTCATTCCAACAGAAAAACGTTCCAAACTTCAAAACAGATCCATGAAAGGAATATTCGTTGCATATAGTGAAAACTGCAAAGGATATAGAATCCTAGATCCCAAAACAGAGTTACAGTGAGTAACAGTGTGACATTCATTGAAGATTTAAATGAAGACATTATGCTTTCAGTTGAAACAAAAAATGAGAAAAACAATAGTGACATAACTGAAGAAATATCTGATGAAAAGGAAGTAGAAATTAATGAAGAACAAAATACTGAAAGTGAAGAATCACAACTACAAACAGACACAGAACCAATACATTCAACAAGAGAGAACAAAGGAAAACCACCAAAACACCTCTCATACAAGGCAAGTACAAGTAAAATGTATGAATCTATCTCTGGGAAGACATAGCTCGACTTCCAGAAGAAGAAGACTATGATGAAACATTTGCTCCAGTTGTCAAACACACTACAATAAGAACTTTACTTACAGTTGCAGCAATGGAAAAGATGGAACTAAGACATCTGGATGTAAAGAATGGAGATTTAATAGAAGACATTTACATGGAACAACCTCCAGGATTCAAAGATGAAAGAAATCCAAACAAAGTTTGCAAACTACAGAAAAGCATATATGGTTTAAGACAAGCAGCTAAAGCGTGGAATGACAAAATCACGGAAGTACTAACAAATGAAAAATTTCAAAGAAGCAAAGCTGATCCATGCTTGTACACAAAAAGGCTGAGTAATAGATGGATTTATGTACTCATATATGTAGACGACATTTTGATTTGTTTTAAACAAGAAAGGGATAAAGAAAACATTCTAAAAATCCTGAAGCAACATTTTGAAATCAAAGACTTGGGAAATGTAAAACAGTACACACTTGGAACCAACAAAACTCAAAGAGGACCAAGGAGTCTTAAAGTTGGAGTATTGCCCTACTGAAGAAATGACAGCGGACATTTTCACGAAGGCGTTGAATGCTGATAAACATCAGAGACTAATAAAAAAGTTGGGTTTGATTGAATAAGTCCTTACTGTTGAGAAAGGGTGTTGTCATATGCAACAGATCAGAACTTATTATATATGTGTAACAGGAGGACTTTATGCTGACCTGACAGTAGATGGCGATGTTGTGTAACGTTTCCTTCTTTAATGTATTGTATAAGAATTAGTCTCTTCTGTGTTTAGTTTCACTTTCGTTTTGTTCCTGTTTGCTGATGCAATGCTGTAATGACTGTGCATTATTCCTTTATCTCATGTTCAGAGAAGTAAACGCTTGTTATCCCATGCAACTTGCTCTGTGAAGTTTTTGCTGCAAAGGTGTGGATTCAGAAGCTGTGCAACACATTTTACCTGCGGATTTAGCAAAATGTGCACGGAAAATTCCACAGCAGATTCTGCAACGTGTGCACATACCCTCAGACGGTGTATACATCATATTACCAACACAAGATTAATACAGAAAAGTCTCATAAAATGAAAATTTTTATTGATACAAGGATAAAATTAACAAAGTGCAAAAAACTGTATTCCTAAAATTGGACCAGTGCACATTTAGTATGCAGGAAATTGCATTGTGATAGAAGAAATATAAATAAGACAGTGCTCAGAATCGCCTAGTCTAAAGGCTATATGCCAAGACTGTCCATGAGGACCAATATATGTCTAGAGAGGTGGACTGTACTTACAACTAATGATGTGTACAAGAGGGGAAGATATGTGTGGCTTGATCCAAATGGCTCCTACGCGCGTTTCACCCGCAGCTTCGTATACATCATGTTCTGCTCCCCTCTCAGCTTCAGACATTCCCCAATTTAGCCATTCACGTGTACAATATGAAACTTCGGACTCCACCTCACCTTCATTCTAAGTTTTAGGTTCACACGAATGTATAAAAAAAATCGTTCAGAGTTTCATCCAGAAAAGTGGGACGATTTTTTTTCTCCATTGTTGCCCATGAGCAATCTGTTTTTTTAAAGCAGCGCTTAATCATTGACAGGACCATTTATGGTTTCCTATATTACAGAACTGCAATGTATTCATAAAAATTGGATGTTATACTGTGTTCCGAATGGGATCCTTTTTCTTTATGCACCTATAGACTTGGATGGGTCAGTCTCATTCGATTTACAGAAGAAACCAGTGCATTATGCGATTTTTTTTCACGCGCAGCTTCAGTCAGTGATAAAAATCTGCAAGGCCTCATTGCATAACAACTACACCTGAGTGCTGTGTTGTGTGAACGAGCCCTAATGGTGACCATCAGTTTTGCCAGATAAAATAGTATAGTCTACCATGCTACTATGTCGGAGTAAAAAAAAGAAGGTGGTACATAATTAAGGCTGTGTGCCCACATTGCGTTTTTTAAGCGTTTCCGCCGCATTTTTCCGCAGCGGAAACGCTTATAAAAACACTAACAAAAGGCATCCCATGCAATCCTATGGGATTCCGCAGTTGCTGTGCCAATGCTGCGGATTTTTCCGCATAGCGGACAAATCTGCAGCATGTTCATTAACTTTGCGGAATCGCGGCAATTCCGCCACCATAGGATTGCATTGAAACGTTCACTTTACGCATCTGGCTATGCCTCCCATGAGTAAAGTGAGCGCTTCATGTGAGGATGGTACCCAGGGTCTGAAGGAGAGGAAACTCTCCTCCAGGCCCTGAGTACCATATTCCTGTAAAATATAGAATTAAAATAAAAAATAAGGATATACTTACCCTCTGTCGTCCCCCGAAGTCCTCCCGGGCCTCAATGGCGCTGCCGGCAAGTTCTGTTCCCAGGCGTGCTTAGCGAGAACGACCTTTGTGCCGTCGCGGTTGAGTGAACCGCGACGTCAAAAAAGTAATTCTCACTAAGCACGCCTGGGAACAGAACTTGCCGGCAGCACCGTTGAGGACAGAGATCGTCACTGAGGAGATCGGGGGCCGCCAGGAGGTGAGTATATCCATATTTTTTATTTTTTTTTACATTCTATTACTATTGATGCTGCATAGGCAGCATCAATAGTAAAAAGTTGGTCAAACTTGTCAAGCACTATGCTTGACAAGTGTGACCAACCTGTCAATTACTTTTCCAAGCGATGCTTCAAATCGCTTGGAAAAGCGCTAGCATTCTGCATGCTAAAAACGCTTGCAAAATGCTTGTGTTTTGCAGAAAAAGGGAGGGGAATTCTGCATGTGTTTTACCCGCAGCGGGGAGTTGCGGAAATGCTGCGGACAATTCCGCGGCATTTCTGCAACGTGGGCACATAGCCTTAAACTGAGCTCCAAGGAATGGCAGAATGGAAGAGCACACTCTGCTATACTATTCCATACATTTTTTTTTTCACTATATTCAGGTGTTCAGGCCAGAAGCTAAACTAAAACTCTTTTGGCCTTTGCCTGACTAACAGAGGGCTATGGTCCGCTGCATCTTCTAGTCCAAAAAATATGGCTAGTAGAGTCATCTCTTGTGCTGAATATCCAGTGCAGTGCACTTACAACAGACTTCTGTGTGAGCGCTACTTTTTTTGGTGGTATCACAGTTGGAATTTGTAGTAGAGCAGGCAGCCCCAGGTACTCTCTACACCACCACTCTCTGCTCTGTAGGCCGAAGGCTGCTGTCTAGATGTCAGTGCCCCAATGCAGGAGGCATAAGTCTCTGGGTGCAGGGAACGGGAACAGATGTACCGCATATAAACACTGTCTGTTGGTGTGGGAGGCACAAATGTTTTACCTAAAGGTTTAAAAGTATTACTTTTAGAGGGGATACCCACTACTTTTTAAAAAGGGCATTAAAGGGATCCCGTTATGAGGATTTACCCCTAGGAGGTATTAGGAGCACTTTATCAGCCTCTTAGTACCCTATATAATGATGACTGTATGAGCCTTAGGCCGGGGTCACACACAACGTCTAAAAAAATCGGACCGATTTAGTCGGACGATTATCAAACAAAAGTTTCATGAACATTGATCCGTCTGTCATCCGATTGTACTGTCATGGCCAAAAGTTTTGAGAATGACACAAATATTAATTTTTACAAAGTCTACTGCTTCACTTTTTCTAATGGCAATTTGCATATACTCCAGAATGTTATAAAGAGTGATCAGCTTAACAGCAATTACTTGCAAAGTCAATATTTGGCTAGAAAATGAACTTTATCCCCCAAAACACATTTCAACATCATTGCAGCCCTGCCTTAAAAGGACCAGCTAACCTCTTTTCAGTGATTGCTCCATTAACACAGGTGTGGGTGTTGATGAGGACATGGCTGGAGATCAATCTGTCATGATTAAGTAAGAATGACACCACTGGACACTTTAAAAGGAGGCTGGTGCTTGGCATCATTGTTTCTCTTCTGTTAACCATGGTTATCTCTAAAGAAACACGTGAATTCATCATTGCAATGCACAAAAATGGCCTAACAGGGAAGAGTATCGCAGCTAGAAAGATTGCACCTCAGTCAACAATCTATCGCATCATCAAGAACTTCAAGGAGAGAGGTTCCATTGTTGCCAAAAAGGCTCCAGGGCACCCAAGAAAGACTAGCAAGCGCCAGGACCGTCTCTTAAAAGTGTTTCAGCTGCGGGATCGGGCTACCAGCAGTGCAGAGCTTGCTCAGGAATGGCAGCAGGCAGGTGTGAGTGCATCTGCACGCACTGTCAGGCGGAGACTCTTGGAGCAAGGCCTGGTCTCAAGGAGGGCAGCAAAGAAGCCACTTCTCTCCAGAAAAAACATCATGGACAGACTGATATTCTGCAAAAGGTACAGGCAGTGGACTGCTGAGGACTGGGGTAAAGTTATTTTCTCTGATGAATCCCCTTTTCGATTGTTTGGGACATCAGGAAAACGCCTCATTCGGAGAAGACAAGGTGAGCGCTAACACCAGTCTTGTCTCATGCCAACTGTTAAGCATCCTGAAACCATTCATGTGTGGGGTTGCTTCTCAGCCAAGGGAATCGGCTCTCTCACAGTCTTGCCTAAAAACACAGCCATGAATAAAGAATGGTACCAGAATGTCCTCCAAGAGCAACTTCTCCCAACCCTCCAAGAGCAGTTTGGCGATCAACAATGCCTTTTCCAGCATGATGGAGCACCTTGCCATAAAGCAAAGGTGATAACTAAATGGCTCAGGGAACAAAACATAGAATAGAGATTTTGGGTCCATGGCCTGGAAACTCCCCAGATCTTAATCCCATTGAGAACTTGTGGTCAATCATCAAGAGACGGGTGGACAAACAAAAACCTAAAAATTCTGACAAAATGAAAGCATTGATTGTGCAAGAATGTGTCATGGTCTGCTGAGTTTCTGGGATTAGGTGGTTTTAGGGTTAACTGGGATGGCCTCACTCTGGGATTCTGGGAGGCTTTTTATAGCCTCATTGTGGGGCCATCCTCTGTCGCTTATACTCTGACCCTTGGCCGAGTGTGTGTGACCCTGTTGTGCTTGTGCCAGTGCTTTGTGCCTGTGCTATGTTCTGTCTGTCTGGTTCTGATTTGGCTGTGTCCCTGTTTCGAGTTTTGCCTGTCCCTTTTGTACTCTGCTGCCCTCTACGTGTATGACCCTTGGCTACGTTCTGACTCCGCTCTGCCTGCTCCTCTTGTACTTACTTATAGGTAAGAATAATGTTGTTTTATTATTTTTTTTATTACAGGAGAACAAGGGAATCGAAGGATTACCAGTACAATAAAAGATGGTCAAAAACTGTGTGTTTATTTCATTAAAATGATTTTTTAATTAATGTGTGCGTGTTTTTTTTTAATTTCATACAATAGGATTAATAATTGATGGTTGTCTAATTGATAACTCTCAATTATTAACATGGCTTAAAGTGACATTCCAATAGAAAGGTGGCTTTAACCCATTACTAACCCATTAGCCACCGCTACAGGGCAATGGGAATAGACAGGATAAGGGCCAGAAAGGGCGCATCTAATTATAGATTTGCCTTTTCTGGGGTGGCTGGGGGCAAATATTAGTAACCAGGAGGGGCACAAAATAAATGCACCCTCCCTAGGCTATTATCTGCCCCCACTCGCTGGCTTTGCCTGTCTGGTGGAGAAAATAGCTCGGGAGCCCATGCATTTTTTTTCAACGAATTTACACCTTTAATTAACCCCTACATGTATGAAATTTTGCACACATACACTCATGTCATTGTTAGTGAAAACCAGATATCAAACTACATGAAATGACATGGTTAACTGTATGTAAACCATGTGTCATTTTATGTCGGGTCTGGATTTTACAAAAGCCGGCAATTGAATTAGCAGCTATTATACTATGTAGAAGTGTATAAACTATAAATATATATATATATGTCAAAATGACATGTGTGTGTATATATATATATATATATATATATATATATATATATATATATACAGTACAGACCAAAAGTTTGGACACACCTTCTCATTCAACGATTTTTCTGCATTTTCATGACTGTGAAAATTGTAGAATCACACTGAAGGCATCAAAACTATGAATTAACACATGTGGAATTATACATTACACTTTACAAAAAAGTGTGAAACTGAAAATATGTCATATTCTAGGTTCTTCAAAGTAGCCACCTTTTGCTTTGATTACTGCTTTGCACGCAGAAAAGGTGAACGGATGGACTCTACATGCCTGGTTCCCACCGTGAAGCATGGAGGAGGACGTGTGATGGTGTGGGGGTGCTTTGCTGGTGACACTGTTGGGGATTATTCAAAATTGAAGGCATACTGAACCAGCATGGCTACCACAGCATCTTTCAGCAGCATGCTATTCCATCCGGTTTGCGTTTAGTTGGACCATCATTTATTTTTCAACAGGGCAATGACCCCAAACTCACCTCCAGGCTGTGTAAGGGCTATTTGACCAAGAAGGAGAGTGTTGGGGTGCTATGCCAGATGACCTGGCCTTCACAGTAACCAGACCTGAACCCAATCGGGAGTGGAGTGCGCGGCTGCATGTAGTTCTATGCAGCCGCTCGCTCCACTCCTGAGTGCCGGCGCCAGAGCTGGGATTTCACATGCGAGCGACGGACGTTTTCGTCACATGTGTGATCCCGGCCTTATGCCTTCTGTGGGTAAATCCTGATGACAAGCTGCCTTTAATATTTTCTAAATTGAACATTTGTAAGTTCAAGGGTGCAACATCTGCCATGATCTAGAAGCCATCAACCCATGCTTGACCACATACAACTCAGAAATCACATAGAACAGAAGAACACAGGAATAAGCACCTAAGTCCATACTGCCCTTAGTGTCCACACAAAGCTCTCCTGTAAAATGTATCATTCTGAAGTGTGGGCTGTCTGCTGTGTCTCACTTCTGAGAAGCTCTAATTATACAGAGAGAAGGTAACACCCCTGGATAATAAGCACTGGGGGACTTGTGCAATCTGTAATTACGCTCATTGATTTGCTGCAATGAAAAAAAAAAAGATAAGGCTACATTCCCACGATGAGTTTTTGACGCTGTATATTTTTAAAAAAGTGCAAGTAAACTATTTTACTTAAGTGCAGAAAGCCTGCAGCATCAAAAACTCACCAAAAGCTGAAATAACAAGGATAAATGATAAAAAAACATTTTAAATGTAAGTTTTAGTCTACAAAAAGTTCCCAGCTGTGGCAAAAAAAATTGTCAAAATGTCTCAGTGGATGAGAAGTAACCATTTAGGCCATGTTCACACATTACAGCATTAAAAAGCACAAAAAACAGAGCGGTGGAAGAAAGAAAACTTCATACAATAAGCACATTTTTATTTGCATAAGTCATTTTAATGGGCGTAAAGCGTTGAGAAAACACAGGAGGAGCCGACATGCCGCTTATTGGCAAAAACAAAGCGCAGAAGGGCTCAGAATACGAGCTGAAGAAAACCGCAGCGTGTGCACGAGGTTCCAGAAATCGCTGATTGTACGGGTGCTGTAAACCGCTGCGTAGTCTATGCACCAAATACGCGGCTTAAAAACAACCGCAAACACACCACATGTGAACACGACCTTACTGTCACAGTTTTCTACTGACGTACATCCTATTATAAGAATGATCCATGTAATAAGCTTCATATAACATAATATCCAGAGCTGGTAGTAATACCAGACACATACACATGGAGTTGTACTGGGTCAGCAGTACTGCAGCCCTCATTACTATGGGAAGTACGCGTTATAAGCGGTGAGTGGCTGCACCACACATGGACACACAGCACTTACCGGCACAGAGCACACCCACAGCCCCTGCTCTTCTACACTGACTGAGCAGGAACAGCTGCTGCACCAGGTGCCACTCCCCGCCCGCCAATCAGAGGCCGGCACTGCCGGGGCGGACCTAATAGGGAACACCAACATTGCGGCCTGCACCTGCTGCGTCTGTGGACGGAGCCGGGACCTCGATTTTATGCGGTGTGCTAACATTTCGCGGCGATGGCATTTGTCGTCTAATACATTCTTAGATTCCTTAGGGTAGACATTATAGTGTCTAATTTATGTCAGTTCTAGTTACTTTCTTTTCTGTGAACAAATGTTTTGTTACTGCTGTACAACCTTCTCTATGGTAACCCTATAGCTTATATATGTCGTGTGTGGTTTTATGGCTGTTATATATTATGTATATACTTACTGAGACTGGTGTATGTTCACATGCAGGAAAAAATGCGATGGCCCTAAAAATACAGCAGAAATTCTGCATTAAAATGCGAGTTTTTGATGTGTTTCTTTGTCATTTTACTGCTCAACCTCATTAAGCTTTACGAGGAATAAAATGCAGTAAGGTCTCGTTCACACGTCACTGAATTTTCTTATACACAGATCATCCCCATGTACTATAACAGGTATGAGCTCTCTGTGTACCATACAGTATAATGGCCCCAAATAGATAAAGAGGTTATCCAGCCTTTCAAAATTGATAACTTCTCAAGACAAGCCATCAACACCAGCCATCAGATTGGTGAAGCTCCCACTATCAACACTCACTCCAATAAGCTGCGGTGCTTATGGAAGCGCTGGGGCCTCTCCACTATTTAAATCAGACGCCAAAATGATGTATTGGGGATGGAAGATATTGTATAGCATTCACCTCTGGACCAGCAGTGCAAAATCTGGCATGGAGGTTACAGGGTCGTCCTGTGTAAAGCTGCAAGTCTGTAGTTACTCTGACTACAGACTTGTAAATTCTCACATTGGAAGTATGCATATCTCATACTTGCGATCACATGATTCCATTCTATAGACTATAGGTTCATGACACTTTTTTTTGCTTAACTTTATATTGAAGCCCCCCCTGTAATGTAATCACATATAGTGACCCCCCTATAGTGTAATCATATAAAGAGGCTCCATGTAGTGTAATCACATATTGAGGCCACCCTGTAATCTAATGGAGTCCTGGGTTTGAGTCCCACCAAGGACAACATCTACAAGGAGTTTGTATGTTCTCCCCGTGTTTGCGTGGGTTTCCTCCGGGTACTCCGGTTTCCCCCCACACTCCAAAAACATACTGATAGGGAATCTAGATTGTGAGCCCCATTGTGGACAGCGACGATAATGTGTGCAAACTGTAAAAATCTGCGGAATATGTTAGCGCTATATAAAAATAAAGATTATTAGAGATCCCGCTGTAGTGTAATCACATATAGAGGCCCCCTGTAGTGTAATCACATATAGAGACCTCCCTGTAGTGAGCCCCCTTAAATGTAATCACAGGTGCATCTCACTAAATTAGAATATCATCAAAAAGTTAATTTATTTCAGCTCTTCAATACAAAAAGTGAAACTCATATATTATATAGAGTCATTACAGAGTAATCTATTTCAAGTGTTTACTTCGGTTAATGTTGATGATTATGGCTTACAGCCAATGAAAACACAAAAGTCATTATCTCAGTAAATTAGAATACTTTATAACACCAGCTTGAAAAATGATTTTAAAATCCAAAATGTTGTCCTACTGAAATGTATGTTCAGTAAATGCTCTCAATACTTGGTCGGGGCTCCTTTTGCATCAATTACTGCATCAATGCGGCGTGGCATGGAGGTGATCAGCCTGTGGCACTGCTGAGCTGCTATGGAAGCCCAGGTTGCTTTGATAGCAGCCTTCAGCGCATCTGCATTGTTGTGTCTCGTGTCTCTCATCTTCCTCTTGACAATACCACATAGGTTCTCTATGTGGTTAAGGTCAGGTGAGTTTGGTGGCCAATCAAGCACAGTGATACTGTTTTTTTTAATCCAGGTATTGGTACTTTTGACAGTGTGGACAGGTGCCAAGTCCTACTGGAGAATGAAATTTCCATCTCCAAAAAGCTTGTCGGGAGAGGGAAGCATGAAGTGCTCTAAAATTTCCTGGTAGACGGCTGCGCTGACTTTGGTCTTGATAAAACACAGTAGATGACATGGCTCCCCCCAACCATCACTGATTGTGGAAACTTCACACTAGACCTCAAGCAGCTTGGATTATGTGCCTCTCCACTCTTCCTCCAGACTCTGGGACCTTGATTTCCAAATGAAATGCAAAATTTATTTTCATCTGAAAACAACACCTTGGACCACTGAGCAACAGTCCAGTTCTGTTTCTCCTTGGCCCAGGTAAGACGCTTCTGGCATTGTCTATTGGTCATGAGTGGCTTGACACAAGGAATGTGACACTTGTAGCCCATGTCCTGGATACGTCTGTGTGTGGTGGCCCTTGAAGTAATGTTTCCAGCAGCAGTCCACTCCTTGTGAATCTCCCACAAATATTTGAATGGCCGTTTCTTAACAATCCTTTTAAGGCTGCGGTTATCCCGGTTGCATGTGCACCTTTTTCTACCACACTTTTTCCTTCCACTCAGCTTTTCATTAATTTGCTTGGCTCTGTGAACAGCCAGCTTCTTTAGCAATGACCTTTTGTGGCTTACCTTCCTTGTGGAGTGTGTCAATGACTGCCTTCAGGACATCTGTCAAGGCAGCAGTCTTCCAGATGATTGTGGAGCTACTGAAACAGACTATGGGACCTTTTTAAATGCTTAGGAAGCTTTTATAGGTTTTTTTTTGTTAATTATTGCAATTTACTGAGATGATGACTTTTGGGTTTTCATTGGCTGTAAGTCATAATCATCAACATTAACCCCTTAATGACCTGAGCTTTTTTCGGTTTTAAGTTTTCGTTTCTCGTTTCCCTCCTTCCCAGAGACATAACTATTTTTATTTTTCTGTCAATACGGCCATGTGAGGGCTTATTTTTTGCAGGACGAGTTGTACTTTTGATCGACACCATTGGTTTTACCATGTTGTGTACTCGAAAATGGGAAAAAAATTCCAAGTGCGGTGAAATTAAAAAAAAAGTGCAATCCCACACTTGTTTTTTGGTTGGCTTTTTTGCTAGGTTCACTAAATGCTAAAAGTGAACTGCCATTATGAGTCTCCAGGTCATTACGAGTTCATAGACACCAAACATATCTAGGTTCTTTTTTATCTAAGTGGTGAAAAAAATTCCAAAGTTTGCTAAAAAAAAAGCGCCATTTTCCGAGACCCTTAGCGTCTCCATTTTTCGTGATCTCGGGTTAGTTGAGGGCTTCTTTTTCGTGGGCCGAGCTGACGTTTTTAATGATGCCACCTTTGTGCAGATTTGTTCTTTTGATCGCCTGTTATTGCATTTTAACGCAATGTTGTGGCGACTAAAAAAACATAATTCTGGAGTTTTGATTTTATTTCCTCACTATGCCGTTTAGCGATCGGGTGAATTTTTTTTTATATTGAAAGATCGGGCGATTTTGAACGTGGCGATACCAAATAAGTGTATGTTTGATTTTTTTTTTATTAAATGGGGGGTGATTTGAACTTTTTTTTTTTTATATTTTTAAAATTATTTTTCTTTAACTTTTGGCATGCTTCAGTAGCCTCCATGGGAGGCAAGAAGCTGCCAAGGCTTGATCGGCTCAGCTACAAACAGGCGATGCTCAGATCGCCTCTATATAGCCGAATTACTGCATGGGTATGAGCGCCGACCACAGGATGGCGTTCACAGCAATCCGGCATCAACAACCATAGAGGTCTCAAGGAGATCTCTGGCTGTCATGCCGACACACCGGTGACCCGCGAACATGTGATACGGGTCACCGATGAGCGCATTTCCGTCCGGATGGCCGGCAGCGCTTGTTAAATGCCGCTATCGGAATTTAACAGCGGCATTTAAATAGTTAATAGCCGCAGACGGATCGCGATTCCGCCCGCGGCTAGTGTGGGCACATGTCAGCTGTTCAAAACAGCTGACATATCCCGGCTTTGATGCGGGCTCACCGTCGGAGCCCACATCGAAACGGGGGTACTGCCATTGGACATACTATTCGGTCCAATGGCAGTAATAACACAGGTCTGCAAAAAAAAATTTTTCAAGAGCTGTTTTGGTTATTCCACGTAATCTTTATGTTTTTGAGTGCGCTGAATCCGAAAATGACCTCCGTTTTGTCATAGAACATCACGTTTTCTGACAATTTAAATAACTGTTAAATAAGACAATACCTCAAAATAAATGAAAATAGACTCATAAAATTAATTTTTTTTGACAAACGTTTCATGAAAATCATTTTTTTAACTGCAATGAGCTCACTAACACACACTAAAATCGGTTCTTCTTCCCTGTGAGGCTTCAATTGGTACATTTACGCTTGTGAGTAGCATCTGTAATGTCTCTGAAGCGTCCAACAGCAGTCTGCCTTCATTGTAATGCTCCATCTTCCTTGGTATCTTCTTTCCATCTCTTTAATGTCCTGCTGGAATCGTTCACCTTGCTCTTCACTCACAGCTCCCAAATTTTCAGGAAAGTTGTCAAGGTGGGAATGGAGGAAATGCACTTTCAAACTCATCAGGCAACCTAAAGCTTGAAATGCTTTCAACATTCATCCGACGATTTTTTTGTAGTCAGGGTCTTTGTTATTGCCTAAAAATTTCTCTACGACCTCTTTAAATGCAATCAACCCTTCTTTTTGAGTATGCGTCATGGTATTGATAAACTCTTGATCAGCTATAAGCCTTCTAATGTCTGGTCCGACGAACACACCTTCCTTCAATTTTGCCTCCGAGAGGCCTGGAAACTTGGTGACCAAGTATTTGAAGCATTCTCCATCTTTTGGAAGTGATTTTACGAATTGCTTCATCAATCCCAATTTTATGTGGAGAGGTGGTAGACGAACTTTATGGGGAGGAACCAAAGTTTCTCAGAGGACATTTTTTTCACCAACTGTGAGCACCCTTGGCTGCCAATTCTTCTTGGTCCAGTGATTTTGTATATCTCGACTTTCCCGTAGACACAGAAAACAAGAGTATTTGGTATACCCAGCTTGTTGCCCGAGCAGCATGCACAAGACTTTCAAATCCCCGCACACTTGCCAACCGTGGTCTTCATATTTAAGTTTACGAAGAACCAATTCCAAGTTCTCGTATGTTTCATTGAGATGTACGGAATGACCTACAGGGATGGAAGCATAAAAACAGCCGTTGTGGAGTAAAACTGCTTTGAGACTTCTTTTTGAAGAATCTATAAAAAGACGCCATTGCGCTGAATCATATTGGATTTTGAATTGACCCATCAAAACTTTGACATCGATGCAATAAACCAACTTATCTTCCTGGGCAAAGTAAGGAACGAACTCGTTTTCACGATGTCTGAACCATGAAAAAGACACTCCTGGCAACAATAAATTCTTGCTTTTGAGCCTTGATCTGAGTAACTCCGCGGCATCTTTGGGAAGATTCAAGTCTCTTACCAAATCATTCATCTCCTCCTGGGAAAACAATTTTGGTCTTGTATCATCTTCAAAGTCAGAACTTGATTCATCATCTGGTTCAGGTATGATTCCACCTTCATCGGAGCTAGGTATCTCTTCCAAGGTAACAGGGGCCTTGGGTACTGGTATATCTGTGCCATGGGGGATGGACAAATTGCTGAGTGAATATTGGTATGAAATGGAATGCTTCCATTTTGAATTATACCCTTTCACATCGCATGAACAAAGGTAACAATTGTCACTATGGTTCTTTTGCTCTCGCCATACCATAGGAATCCTGTTATGAATGTGCTAGAGATGGTTTCTGAGCAGAGGCTCCCTCTGGTGGTTACAGACAGTACTGAACCTTTCAGCGAGGAGTGGCAATCTGGGTTCACTGACTGGTCTGATATAGGGGAGGTTCCCTCCCATGATGGTTGCCGGTGATCAATTGTTCTTGTCTCAATTGTGGTTCCTGGTTCATTTGGAAGTTTGCTGGAGTCTTGCCTGCATCTCCAGCTTTCAGATAAGATATTTTTTGCTTTTCTTTTTGTGCTTGCTTTTTGCATTGTTTTCTGCACTTTTGTGGAGGTCAGCGAGGTCCCCTCCTGGGGCCTGAGCTCCTCACAGTTTAGCTGCAGCCACTGTTATTTGCTCATTTGCTTTTTCCTGTTTTTTCAGCGGCTGCGGCTTGGATTTTGTTCACACTGAGATCTGATTTAGTGGGTGGCGAGATCGTGTGATCTCAGTATTTTTGTAATCAGAATTGTTGGATTTTTGTAGGGTTTTCTGGGTTGCAGAAAGTAATCTCTCCTGTCCTATCCTATTTAGTCAGCTTGTGGCCCCAGCGTTTGCTCAGTCTATTTTCTGCCTATGTTTGTATTTTCATCTTGTCTAACCGCCATTATATGTTTGGGGGCTTCCTATTTTCTTTGGGGATCTGCTCCGGGGCAGATAGCTTTCATCTTTTTGCCTTTAGGTGTAGTTATCTCTCAGGCTGTGACGAGGCGACTAGGATCAACGTAGGAACGCTCCACAGCTACCTCTAGTTGTGTCGTTAGTTTAGGAATCTGCAACCCATCAGGTACCAACATCTCAGGTGTTCGGCTGCCCTGCTGTTGTTCCTGTCCTCCTCAGCTACCGAAACATAACAGTATCACCGGCCATAACTGAAAATTACATGGTACTCACAGAAGGGAAAAATAGTGTGGAAAGAAAAAAGTTGTCAGAGATTTTTTTTTTTTCAGTCTGTTGCATTTTTCCCTCTTTTTCTCTGGGTGCTGAGGAGGATTTTTTTTTCTCTCAATGAAGTTTGCACAGTTGTCTGGCCGTGTGGATCAGCTTGCCACTGAGGTTCGGAGTATTGCTACCTATCTTGCTGGGTTGCCTGTTGTGGAACCTAGGATTCCCATGCCAGATTTGTTTTTGGGGGATCGGGCTAAATTTCTGAATTTCAAAAATAACTGTAAGTTGTTTTTTTGCCTTAAAGCCTAAGTCCTCAGGTAACGCAGCACAGCAGGTTCAAATTGTCATCTCTCTCCTGCGCGGCGATCCTCAGGATTGGGCTTTTTCCCTGACACCTGGGGATCCTGTTTTGAATGATATTGATGCATTTTTTCTGGCTCTGGGGTTATTGTACGATGAACCTAATGTCACTGATCAAGCTGAAAAAACCTTGTTGGCATTAAATCAGGGTCTTGAAGACGCTGAGTTGTACTGTCAGAAATTCCAAAAGTGGGCAGTCCTTACCAAATGGAATGATGATGCTTTGGCAGCCCTTTTTCGGAAGGGGCTGTCAGAGAATGTAAAGGATGTTATGGTGGGATTCCCTGCTCCCTCTGGTCTCAATGATTCTATGTCATTGGCTATTCAAATTGACAGACGTTTGCTTGAGAGCAGAGGTATGCGTGAGATAGTGTTGCCTTGTGAGCCAGCTTCTGAGCCCATGCAGTGTGATAGAGTGACTTCTGGGACTCAGCGTCATGAGTTTCGAAAGCGCAATGGGTTATGTTTCTACTGTGGTGATGCCTCTCATGCTATTTCTGTCTGCCCTAAGCGGGGAAGACGTTTTACACACTCAGTTGTCTTGGGTAGTGTTCAGACTAAATTTCTGTTGACTGTTACCCTGATTTGCTCCTTGTCCACATTTTCTGCTCAGGCTTTTGTTGATTCAGGAGCAGCTATTAACCTGATGGATTTTGACTTTGCCAAATGTTGTGGGTTTCCCATGATACCCCTGCGGAAGTCTATTCCCCTACTGGGCATTAATTCCACCCCTTTGGCGGAGAATAAACCCCAGTTTTCTACTCAGGTGATAATGAGGGTTGAACCAGATCATCAGGAGAGTTGCAAATTTCTGGTGCTGTATAATCTGCATGACATTATTGTACTAGGTTTCCCTTGGTTACAGTCTCATAATCCTGTTTTGGATTGGAAATCTGTGTCTGTGACCAGTTGGGGCTGCCAATGTGTTAATGCTGACACTCCTGTTTTTTCTGCCTCTCCCAAGTCTCAGGATGTTCCTGACTTTTTGACTGATTTTTCGGATGTATTTAGTGAAAGTAAATCTGCATCTTTGCCCCCTCACAGGAGCTACAATTGCGCTATTGGATTAGTGCCTGGTGGTAAATTTCCTAAAAAGGTCGCCTTTTTAACTTGTCTGTACCTGAACACGATGCTATGCGATCTTATATCAAGGAGTCATTGGAGAAGGGTCATATCAGACCATCCTCTTCACCCTTGGGTGCCGGTTTTTTCTTTGTGGCCAAAAAGGATAGTTCATTGAGGCCGTGTATTGATTATCGTCTCTTGAATAAGATCACTGTGAAGTATCAATATCCGTTACCCTTGATTTCTGACCTGTTTTCCAGGGTGAAAAGTGCCAGTTCGTTTACCAAGCTTGACCTCAGGGGGGCGTATAACCTTATTCGCATTAAGCACGGGGATGAATGGAAGACGGCGTTTAATACCCCAGAGGGGCATTTTGAGTACCTAGTGATGCCCTTTGGGCTCACTAATGCTCCTTCCATCTTCCAATCCTTCATGAATGATATTTTCAGGGATTTTGTGGATACATTTCTGATTGTTTATTTGGATGATATCTTGATTTTTTCCAATGACTGGGACTCTCATGTGAAACATGTTCAGACTGTGTTCCAGATTTTGAGAGAGAATGCACTGTATGTGAAGGAATCAAAGTGTCTTTTTGGCGTACAGAAGGTCTCATTTCTGGGATTCATTTTGTCTCCGTCTGTTATTGAAATGGACCCGGTCAAGGTTCAAGCCATCTGTGATTGGGTCCAACCTGCTTCATTAATGGCTCTTCAGAGATTTTTGGGTTTTGCCAATTTTTATCGTAAATTTATTGGTAATTTCTCCGGTATTGTTAAACCATTGACTGATTTGACCAAAAAGGGTTCTGATGTGGTGAATTGGCCTCCTGAGGCAGTCTCTGCGTTTCTGGAACTTAAGCAGAGATTCACTTCTGCTCCTGTTCTACGGCAGCCTGATGTTTCTCTACCGTTTCAGGTGGAGGTTGATGCCTCTGAAATTGGGGCAGGTGCCGTTTTGTCCCAAAGAGATCCAGAGACCCTTAAGAGTAACCCTTGTGCCTTTTTCTCTCGAAAATTTTCTCCAACTGAACGTAATTATGACGTGGGTAATAGGAGTTATTGGCCATGAAGTGGGCCTTTGAAGAGTGGAGACATTGACTGGAAGGAGCCAAACATCAGGTGGTGGTCCTCACGGACCATAAGAATCTGGTTTATCTCAAATCAGCCAAGCGACTTAATCCTAGACAGGCCAGGTGAGCCTTGTTTTTCACACGTTTTAATTTTGTGGTTTCTTTTCTTCCTGGCACTAAGAATGTTAAGGCGGATGCCCTCTCGAGGAGTTTCTTTGCGGACTGATCCTACTATTATTTTGAAAGAGGTTGTAGTTCTTTCCGCCATCTCGCCCAATTTGAGACTGGCCTTGGAAGGGTGTCAGGAGGATAAACCTGAGCGCTGCCCTATTGGGAAATTGTTTGTCCCAGACCAGTGGAAGAAGAGTGTGATGTCTGAGATTCATTGTTCCGCGTTGGCTGGTCATCCCGGGATTTTTGATACCAGAGACTTGGTGAGTCGGTCCTTTTGGTGGCCTACTTTGTCTCGTGACGTCAGGGAATTTGTGCAGTCCTGTGGGACTTGCTCTCGCTCCAAGCCTTGCTCTCGCTCTAGTGGTTTGTTAATGCCATTACCTGTGCCCAAGAGGCCATGGACCCATATCTCTATGGATTTTATTTCCGACCTCCCTGTTTCTCAGAGAATGACCATTATCTGGGTAATCTGTGATAGGTTTTCCAAGATGATACATCTTGTGCCATTACCTAAGTTGCCTTCCTCCTCCGAATTGGTGCCTTTGTTCCTTCAGCACGTGGTTCGGTTACATGGCATTCTGGAGAACATTGTGTCTGACAGAGGAGTCCAGTTTGTTTCCAGATTTTGGAGGACATTTTGTTCTAAACTTGGACAAACCGAAAGAACAAACCAGACCTTGGAGACTTATTTGAGATGTTTTGTGTCTGCTGATCAAGATGACTGGGTCTCTTTTTTGCCTTTGGCTGAGTTTGCTCTTAATAATAGGGCTAGCTCTGCCACCTTGATGTCTCCATTTTTCTGCAATTTTGGGTTTCACCCTCGTTTTTCTTCGGGACAGGCGGAGCCTTCTGTCTGTCCGGGTGTTGACTCTGTTGTGGAGTGAATGCAGCAGATTTGGGACCAGGTAGTGGAGAGGTTGTCTCTCTCTCTCAGGAGAAGGCCCAACGGTTTGCCAACCGGCATAGGACTAATGGTCCTCGGTTAAAAGTAGGGGACTTGGTTTGGTTGTCCTCAAGAAATATCCCTATGAGGGTTGCATCTCCAAAGTTTAAGCCCAGGTTCATTGGACCTTATAAGATCATGGAGATTCTTAATCCTGTTTCCTTCCGTTTGCTTCTTCCAGAGACATTTAAGATCCATAACGTGTTCCACAAGTCCTTATTGAAGAGGTTTGTCGAGCCAGTGGTTCCTATGGCTGCGCCTCCTGACCCTGTTTTGGTTGAGGGCAATCTGGAGTATGTGGTTGAGAAAATATTGGATTCTCGTTTTTTCTAGACAGAAACTCCAGTATTTGGTTAAGTGGAGAGGTTATGGTCAGGAGGACAATTCTTGGGTGTTTGCTTCGGACATCCATGCTAGGAGACTGATCCGTGCCTATCACCGAGCTCATCCTGATTGGCCTGGTTGCACAAGTGAGGGTTCGGTGACCCCTCCTCAAGGAGAGGGTACTGTTATGAATGTGCTAGAGATGGTTTCTGAGCAGAGGCTCCCTCTGGTGGTTACAGACAGTACTGAACCTTTCAACGAGTAGTGGCAATCTGGGTTCACTGACTGGTCTGATATAAGGGAGGTTCCCTCCCATGATGGTTTCCGGTGATCAATTGTTCTTGTCTCAATTGTGGTTCCTGGTTCATTTGGAAGTTTGCTGGAGTCTTGCCTGCATCTCCTGCTTTCAGATAAGATATTTTTTGCTTTTCTTTTTGTGCTTGCTTTTTGCATTGTTTTCTACACTTTTGTGGAGGTCAGCCAGGTCCCCTCCTGGGGCCTGAGCTCCTCACAGTTTATCTGCAGCCACTGTTATTTGCTCATTTGCTTTTTCATGTTTTTTCAGCGGCTGCGGCTTGGTTTTTGTTCACACTGAGATCTGATTTAGTGGGTGGCGAGATCATGTGATCTCAGTAGGAACGCTCCACGGCTACCTCTAGTTGTGTCGTTAGTTTAGGAATCTGCAACCCATCAGTTACCAACATCTCAGGTGTTCGGCTGCCCTGCTGTTGTTCCTGCCATCCTCAGCTACCGAAACATAACAGAATCTCATAACACAAAGCTTTTTTCTTACCCTTGAACCAATTTCGGAGGTCCTCAACACACCATTTGCACACTTTATGAGGCGCCCAAGCTTTATCTTGATCTCCAAGCTTTAGTCCGAAATATGCGAAGTATACTTTTTTCACAAAGTCTGTAATATTCAGCTGTTGCTTCAACACTATATTCACCACAAATGTAACAGAAACTGTCAGGCGAATTAATACACTTCCGCTGAGCCATAATGCTAATTTTGGGAAACACGGTTAAATATGACGAGCTAACACGAACTGAGATGAAAAAGTGTGAACAGGCGAGAATCAAGATAAAACAATTGAAACAAGCCCGGGTATGTCATAACCCGCTCGTTCAGCTTGCAACATGTTGATGCTGGTTTCATTAGCTCACTCTGAAAGTTCTTTTCTTTGAAAGTTATATTTTTTTGTCATTGTATATCTTCAATGCATTGATGTGAATTAATTAATAGTAATTTTTACTTTCAAAACCCTAAGATAAAAAAATACCAAAAATTGAGAATAATTTACTAAATTGGAAGAGAATTTTGCATTTTGTGGCAAATCCTGACGTCCAGGATTTTTTTCAATATTTTTTTCATTTTCAGCACACCAAAATACATGGAAATTAGATGAAAATAATCAAACAGCTTTTTAGTCGCATAATAATTGTATTTCTATAGCACCAACATATTCCGCAGCACTTTACATTATAGAGGGGACTTCTACAGACAATAGACATTACAGCATAGCAATAAATACATAGATCAAAACACATACCAAGAGGAATGAGGACCCTGCTCGCAAGCTTATAATCTATGAAGAAAAAGGGGAGACCCGAAAGGTGGATGGTAACAATTGCTTTTATTGTTTGGACCAGCGATAGTGTAGTAAGGGGTTAACAGAAATAAACACATGAAATAGATCATGTAATATACTCTATATAATACGAGTTTCACTTTTTGTATTAAAGAACTGAAATAAATTAATTTTTTGATGATATTCTAATTTTGTGAGAAGCACCTGTAAGTGACAGATGACATTATGGGGCCGATTCAGTAAGCTCTTTATATCAGAAAACTGAGGAAGATAAGTCAGACATTTTTCTCTAATGCAGGGGTGGGGAATTATTTTTCTGCCAAGGGCCATTTGGATATTTATACCATCCTTCGGGGCCGTACAAACTCCGCCCACAAAGTACATCCTGACTTTGGCACTGGTGTTAGGACGTAATCTTTCATTGCATGCCCTTCAGTGTTCAGTAGTGAACACTGCGTGTTGTGCCCAAAGAGCAGGAAGAAATTAATGAGCTGGTGTAAATCAAAATATAGCTCCCTGCCAAAGCACTGCAGTCCCTGAGAATCTGCCCGGGGGCCGGATAAAAGGTCATCGAGGGCCGTAAATGGCCCTGGAGCCTGAGGTTCCCCACCCGTGCTCTAATGCATAGGCAGCTGACAGATGAATGTGGCCCATCTTGCTCCTGCATTGGGTCCCAGCCGGTGTGTAAACCACTCGTGATATATTTCCACGTGTACTAATATCTCTGCTGCACAGAGGAATACACTTTAGTGATATAATCTGCTCATATCACAGGTAATACTCAGTGAGCCGCAATCCGTCGTCTCTCACCTGTTACAATGAGAAATAAACATTATTAGTAATCTCTCTGTTTTCTAGTAACAGATTGACAAGAACTCGGCTCGTGCGTGAGGTTTCTGGTACAGACATTTTTATTAATGGCCAATTGGGTCATCCTCTATATGTATCTGCCCCCACTGCATATTACACGGGATCATATATCTTGGCCTAATTCTTCATCAGTCGTGGTGGGATCTGGAAAATTACTGCTTTTCTTACTGAGGTGACAGATTTGTTCAGATATTCAGTTTCTGCCATTTTGACATAAAAAATAGTAGAACTCTCTGACAAACAGTCACCGCCTGTGAAGGTAAGGCCAAGTTCATACGTTGTTTTTCTCAGTCTGAGTAATGTCCATGAAGAAACTGACATCACACGGATGGCACGAGGACCAATGTGATTCCATTAGTTGATAGGAACGTTTTTTTTTTCATGGATCGAATCTTCGTGTAATAAACATCTTGGTGTCCATTAGTTTCTTCTGTAGGTTAGATGAGACTTCTCTATTTAAGTCTATGACTGGATAAAACATTGGATATTATACGGATAATCCGTATAGTGTCAGATTTTTACAGATACAAACAATTTTATAGGAAATTGTGTTTGGTGATGTAAATTGTCATGAAAATCATCTGTCTTCCTGGATGAAATCAAACATATAGTGCACAGCCATGTAATAGAGGAAAGAGCCTGGCACTGACAGAGTCCATGAAGCCGTCCAGCAGGTCCGAGATCATGTCCATGTAGGCCTCGGCATCGTCCTCCCGCTCGCCGTCCATCGCTTTATGGGAGTTGATAGATCTGTAGATCGCTGCTCCTGGGCACAGATTAGAAATAGATGTAATCATGTACGAATCTTTCACATTCTAGTGCCACCAGTATAAAGGTAAAAAGTGAGACCATAATATAAGACTAGAAATGTGTGGAGTAATAAATATACCAGAGCGAATCCAATATTCGAGCACCGACCACATAAGTACAATATACAGGACGGCCGTACACATCTATATCCCCTGCGCCATGAAGTCAGAGGTACAGACTTAGGTCTCTTTCTGACCAAGTCGTATTTATTACTCATCTGATCCCAGCATTTTACCACAGTTATGGCCTTTATTCAGTCCGGTGGGTTTCCTGTTTAACCCCTTAAGAACTGAGCAAATTTTAATTTTTGTGATTATGTGTTTCCCTCATTTTCTTCCAAGAGGCATCACTTTTTTATTTTCCTGAGATCATAGCCATATGAGGTCGTGTTTCTGCAGGATGAGTTGTAGTTTTGATTGGCGCCACTTATTGCACTTTGCAATATACAAGAAGTGGGTAAAAATAAGAAAAAAAACCCACACTATTCAGTCCTAGGTTTTGATTTTCTGGTATTCGTTGTGCAGTAAAATGGCCGAGCCGTCTGATTCTCCTAGATAGTACAATTACAGCAAAACTAACCTTACATGCTTTTTTATTTAATGAAAATGTTTTTTTGAATTTTGTTAAAAAAAATGGATTGTGTCCCCATTTTTCAAGACTGGTTACAGTTTCATTTTTCCCTCGACAGTGCTGTGTGAGGTCTGATTTTTGTGTGTCCACCTCATGTTTATTGATACCATTTTGGGGTCGATATCACGTTTTGATTGATCACTTCTTGCAGTTTTTCTACAAAGTTGTTGTAGCCAAAAACCCACAATTCTAGCGTATGGATTTTTTCTCTTTACCTCAGGTGTCCCCCACCTGGGGATCGGGAACCACATGTGGCTTGTAGACCCATGATATGTGGTCAATAGAATTGAGCAAAACAGGTCGGTCAGATTCAAAAGTCGCCGACTTTCGCCAAAGTCGGGTTTCGTTGGCTGAAACCCAACCAAAGCGTGCATTCGGCCATCTTGAGCCAGGCAAGGTAGTCAGTGATAACGGCCGTAATTTTGTGGTGGCCATAGCCCTGGCAAAACTCAGACACATACCTTGCCTGGCTCACAACTTGAACCTGGTGGTGCAGTGCTTCATAAATAATTACCCGGAGTTACCAGCCCTGCTCCATAAGGTGCAAAGACTGTGCTCGCACATCTGTCGCTCGCCCGTAGACTCCAGTCGTATGCAGAGTCTGCAGCGATCGCTCCACCTCCCAAGCACCGCCTAATCATAGACGTTGCAACAAGGTGGAACTCCACCATGCACATGGTTGAGAGGCTGTGCAAACAGAGGCAGGCTGTAATGCATTTGTGGGAGGATACACGGGCAGGCAGTTTGAGGGCAGACATGGAGTTGTCGGGTGTGCAGTGGTCAAAGCTGAAAGACCTCTGTAAAGTCCTTCAGTGTTTTGAGGAATGCACACGGCTGGTAAGCGCAGACGACGCCATCATAAGCATGAGCATCCCACTTATGCGTCTGCTCATGCAAAGTTTGACTCACATTAAGGATCAGGCATCTGCAGCGGAGGAGGAGGAGGGAAGCCTTCATGACAGTCAGGCATTGTCTGCTCAGAGAACTGTTCTGGATGAGGTGGAGGAAGAAGAGGATGAGGATAAGTGGATGATTATTTTGGGGAGGATGATGCTTCTCAGGGGGCAAGAGAAAATGTTGGCTTGCCAAGGTCAGGTACAGGGTTTGTGCGTGAATGGAGGGATGTGGATTTGGCAGAAAGTGCTCCTCCACCCACCACTGGCAGTGCATCATTGACAACTGGAACATTGGCCCACATGTGTGATTATGTCTTGCGTATCCTAAAAAGGGACCCCCGCTTTGCCAAAATTATGAAGGATGACGACTACTGGTTGGCCAGCATCCTCGATCCACGCTATAAAGGCAAATTACAGAACATCATGCCACAGGAGAACCTAGAGCTAATATTGGGGAACAAACAAGCAACTCTAGTAAACCGTTTGTTAGAGGCATTCCCAGCACACAGCAGCGGTGCAGGTTCTACCACGAGCCGTACTGGGCCAAATGGAAGAGGTGTTCGTGGTGCACAAAGCCGAAGTGGCGTTGGAGATAGGGGTTTCATGACCATGTTGTGGTCTGATTTCTCGAGTAACGCTCACACGTCTGGTAATCAGGAATCTATAGCAACAGACAGGAGACAGCAGTTGTCAACTATGGTTCAAAATTACTTCTCCTCCCCTATCGATGTTCTCCCTCACAGTTCATTCCCCTTTGACTACTGGGCCTGTAAACTGGACACCTGGCCTGAATTGGCACAATATGCCTTACAGGAGCTTGCTTGCCCTGCTGGTAGTGTGCTATCAGAAAGAGTCTTCAGTGCTGCTGGATCAATCCTGACAGAAAGAAGGACCCGGCAGTCGACCCAAAATGTAGGTGATCTCACCTTCATTAAAATGAACCATGCCTGGGTTTCAAAGGATTTTCTACCACCTTCCCCTGATGACACATAGGTTGCCAGCAAAATGGCTTGCTTTGTCCTCCTCTTCCTTCGACTTCTCCAATTCCTCCATTTGCAGCTGCTGAACATCCAGCCTACACCTCAACATATGCCAGTTTTTCCACCTCCCTAACTGGGCTGTACCCCCCCCCGGGGCCGGGGTCAGCAACTGGCGCACCAGGCAAGTGCCGGGGCCCTGAGCAGGTGGGGGCCCACTCGCTGTCAGAGACACCGGCGTACTATGAGTGGCCCTGTGCCAGTTCAGGAGCCCACGAGTGTGCCCCCCCTGCTAGCTTAAGGCCCCAGCACTTGCAATTCTTACCTCTCCCTGCTCCACCGCTGTGACGTCTTCCGCGTTTCCTGACAGTGACATTCAGGTCAGAGAGCGTGATGATGTCACGTCTGTGCACCCTCTGCCTGAACAGTCACAGTGCAGAGAGCTGGAAGATGACGACGCTGAGGAGTCCAGAGTAGAGCAGTGCACAGCGAGGAGAGGTATTTGATTTTTTTTAATGTTTGGAGCAATATATGGGGAGCATTGTACACTAGAGAATTATATATGGGGCCCATCATACACTTGAGCATCATAGATAGGGCCCATTATACACTGGAGCATTATATATGGGGCCCATCATACACTGGAGCATTATAAATGGGGCCCATCATACACTGGAGCATCATCCATGGGACACATCATATACTGGAGCATCATATGGGGCCCATTATATATGACGCATCATATGGGGCACATTATATACGGAGCATCACATGGAGACCATTATATATGTAGCATTATATATGGGGACCATTATATTTGGAGCATTATATGGGGCTCATCACACACTGGAGCATCATATATGGGGCCCATCATATACTAGAGAATCATATGGGGTTCATTATTTATGGGGCATCATATAGGGCCCTTTATTGCCACGGGTGTGTCGCCACGAAGATCGTCGCGATTACACAATCTGACTTCGCGCAGCTGAGTTTTTGGTGCTTGGTGTTTTTCGGCAGTGAGGGAGTTAATTCTCTCTCTCTCTGTGCTAGACGAGGCCTGGCCTCGCCCAGCTGCAGTTAATTCTGCAGTAATGAGATTCCTTCAAATACCTGCCAGTCTGCTAGGAATGTGTCGGTGAAAGCATTCATGCAGACCAGCAGAGCGGATCGTGGTATTGTGAAGTCTGAAGTGAAGAGTACCTGGTGTGGTTTTTTCTCCTCCTCGCTTTATCATTTATCTCCGTACCCGTTGGTGTTCCCTCTGTTTTTGTGGTGTGAGTTTTGTATGCAAGGTGGATTTTAGTTTACCCCTTGTACTGTCTCGTTCGTCTATTACTGTGTTTAGGCACATACCTTCCAGTCCCCTGTGTTGTGATCGGGGTCCTTCTCAGGACTAGATTACTGAAGGTCAAGGATTTGCAGGAGATAGGGTTACGCTGGCGGCCTGGACCTCTGTACCATCAACAGTACCTCCAGGTAGAGGGATTAGTCAGGACCCCAGCTTAGGGTCAGCATAGACCCTGGCCCTCCTGTATGCAGTAACAGCGTGACATTTTCACCGACCACTAAAGATTTTCTCCAGCCACCATGGATCCAGTAGCCAGTCTAGCTCAGCAGTTGCAGAGTTTGTCCATGGAGCTGGCGGACGTTAAGTCCAAGGTTTTGTACCCCCTGGAGCAAGCCGGTCCAGAACCTAAAGTAGCTCTCCCTGACAGGTTCACTGGGGGGCGGGACAAGTTTTTTGCTTTCCGGGAGACATGTAAATTGTACTTTCGGCTGCGACCTCGGTCATCTGGGAGTGAAGAACAAAGGGTGGGGATTGTCATCTCGCTCCTACAAGGGGACCCCAATCCTGGGCGTTCTCTCTCCCCCCGGGCTCCCCGGCTCTCCAGTCAGTGGATAGGTTTTTCGCAGCTCTGGGTCTTGTATATGATGACCCGGATCGGGTCTCCCTTGCTGAATTTAAGTTACGTAAGATACAGCAGGGAGATCGTCCGGCGGAGGAATTCTGTTCGGAGTTCCGTAGGTGGGCCACGGACACCCAGTGGAATGACCCGGCTCTTAGGAGCCAGTTTTGTCAAGGTTTATCTGACAAATTAAAGGATGTGCTGGCACAGTATGACCCTCCCACGTCACTGGAAGCCACTATGGCCCTTGCTATTCGCATTGACAGGCGGCTTCGGGAGAGGTGCGGGGAAACTCCGCCCCCTGTGATGACTCCACCTTCTACTAGGGCCCCGTATATGGAGGTTCCCTTGGTCAGTCCAGAAGAGCCGATGCAGTTAGGAGGGACATCATTCCGGGGGAGGGGATCGGCAGTGCGCCACAAGACAGGAAGGTGTTTCTTCTGCAGGAGAAAGGGACATTTTATTTGGGGGTGTCCATCCCGTCCTTTGCAGAGTGAGAAGTCGCCGGAAAACTATTGATCCCAGGTTGTGTGGTGGACGGCAATCTGGGAGTAGGTATTTCGTCCCTAGGTCCGTCTCAATTCCTCGTACCGGCGGAGGTGGTGGTGGGTGCGAGAACTGAGAGGATATCTGTTCTTCTGGATAGTGGGGCCGGGGCTAATCTGGTGGATGCTCGCTTTGCCCGGGTTCAAGGTATGCGACTGAGTGTATTGGCTAAACCCATCCCCATATTCTCGATCGACGCCAGACCTCTCGGTCAGGGTAGTTTTTTGCAAGCAGTGCATAACATAGATCTTCAAGTGGGGGCGATACATAAAGAACTGTTGTCGTGTTACGTGTTGGAGGGTCTTCCCACTCCTATAGTGCTGGGCCTTCCTTGGTTAACTAAGCATAACCCGGTTATTAATTGGCAATCCAGAGAGATAAGCCAATGGAGTGAATTCTGTAATAAAAACTGCATGAATACGGTCATCGGTGCGGTCGCTCCTAGGACCTTACCTCCATTTCTGGTGGACTTTGAGGATGTATTCTCGGAGAAAGGGTGTCAAGAACTACCTCCTCATCGCGTGTATGACTGTTCTGTTAAATTGCTCCCTGGGGCCAAATTACCGAAATCTAGGTTGTATAACCTTTCTGGTCTTGAGAGACAGGCCATGAAGGATTATATTTCAGAGAGTCTGGCTAAGGGGCATATTAGACCTTCATGTTCCCCGGTGGCCGCGGGGTTCTTCTTTGTGAAGAAGACAGATGGAGGCCTACGCCCTTGCCTGGATTTCTGTGAACTCAATCGGATTACGGTCCGAGATCCGTATCCGCTCCCACTTATTCCCGATCTCTTCAGATCGTGGGCGCCAAATGGTTCTCTAAGTTGGATCTCAGGGGGCGTATAATCTGATTAGGATGAAGGAGGGGGATGAGTGGAAGACGGCGTTTAACACTCCGGAGGGGCATTATGAGAACCTTGTCATGCCATTTGGTCTGACTAATGCCCCGGCGGTGTTCCAACACTTTGTAAATGACATTTTTCGCCGCCTGGTGGGACAGTTTGTTGTCATATCTCTGGATGACATCTTAATTTACTCGCCGGATCTGGTGTCTCATCAGGAGCATGTTAGGCAGGTGTTGCAGATCTTGCGGGTTAATAAACTGTACGCCAAATGGGAAAAGTGTGTGTTTGCCGTACAGGAACTTCAGTTTTTAGGTTTCTTGGTGTCAGCGTCCGGTTTTCGTATGGACCCTGGGAAAGTGCGGGCAGTTCTTGAGTGGGATCTGCCAGAGGATCTTAAGGCACTACAACGTTTCCTGGGGTTTGCTAACTACTACCGGAAATTTATTCGTAATTTCTCATCCATAGTTAAACCTCTCACAGACATGACTAAAAAAGGGACGGATTTTTCTAGGTGGTCTGACAAGGCTTGTCAAGCGTTTTCCTCCTTGAAAAAATGTTTTGCTTCGGCTCCCATACTCATTCAACCGGATGCGTCACAGCCGTTCATTGTGGAGGTGGATGCTTCTGAGGTAGGGGTGGGAGCAGTATTGTCACAGGGTTCATCCCCTGGTAAGTGGCACCCTTGCGCTTTCTTCTCTAAAAAATTGTCCGCTGAGAGGAATTACGATGTCGGCAATAGGGAGCTCTTGGCCATTAAGTTAGCTTTTGAGGAGTGGCGTCATTTTTTGGAGGGGGCAGTCCACCCGGTCACTGTCATCACCGATCACAAGAACCTGCTGTATTTAGAGTCCGCAAAACGTCTGAATCCCAGACAAGCTAGGTGGTCGTTATTTTTTACCAGGTTTAATTTTGTTGTCACATATCGTCCTGGGTCAAAAAATGTAAAGGCGGATAGTTTCCCTGGGGCCGGGAAGACGGATGACCCAGTTCCGATCCTTCAGGAGGGGGTGGTGGTGTCGGCAGTATGCTCTGAGCTTGAGAAGGAGGTATTGGAGGCTCAGGGGGACGCCCCTGTTGGACCTCCATGGAGACTGTTTGTTCCGGATTACTTGCGACAAAAGGTGATTGAGGCACACCATAACTCAGCCTTAGCAGGACACCCAGGGAGTAAAGCAACTGTGGATCTCCTCTCGCGGCAGTTTTGGTGGCCTAACTTACATAGGGAGGTGGTAACTTTTGTTGCGTCCTGTGGGGTTTGTGCGCGCTCTAAGACCCCACATACTCGTCCGTCTGGGGCCCTCTTACCTTTGAAGATCCTGGAGCATCCGTGGACTCATCTGTCTATGGACTTTGTTACGGACCTCCCGCCGTCTTCGGGTAAAACAGTCATACTTGTTGTAGTGGACAGGTTCAGCAAGATGGCTCATTTTATCGCTCCTCCTGCTCTTCCTAATGCTAAAACTCTGGCACAGGTGTTCATTGGGGAGATTGTGAGACTTCACGGGGTACCCTCCGATGTGGTGTCGGATCGAGGGTCTCAGTTTGTGTCCAAATTCTGGAAGGCATTTTGTACACGGTGGGGGATGCAGTTGTCGTTTTCATCGACTTTTCATCCGCAGACCAATGGTCAGACAGAACGTCTGAACCAGAGTTTGGAGACATATCTCCGGTGTTTTGTGTCAGAGAACCAGGAGGACTGGGCTTCTTTCTTACCTCTGGCAGAGTTTGCTCTTAAGAATAGGCGGAGCGAGTCCACTGGTAAGTCCCCGTTTTTTGGGGCATATGGTTTTCACCCCCAGTTTTGTACTTTCAGTAGGGGGGGCTCTTCGGGGGTTCCTGAGGAAGAACGATTTTCGTCATCACTTGCTTCAGTGTGGAGAGGAGTGCTGAACAATCTTAGTACTATGGGGAACCGATACAAATGTATGGCTGACAGGAGGAGAGTGTCTGGTCCGGACCTATGTGTGAACGATCGGGTATGGTTGTCTACCAAAAATATAAAACTCAAGGTTCCCTCTTGGATACTTGGTCCCAGGTTCATCGGGCCATACAGGATCAGTTCTATAATTAATCCGGTGGCATTCCGTCTTGACCTCCCCCCTACGTTTAAAATTCACAACGTGTTCCACAGATCTTTGCTTAAGAGGTATGTGGCACCGGTGATACCGTCACCTTTACCTCCTCCTCCTGTGGTGGTTGTAAGGAAAGGGACGTCGCCATTTTGTATAGGGCCTGTACCAGCCTCCATTTTGTCAGTTCACAGAGTCACAGACTTTTAACTACACAGTGCCTATTAGCATATCCAGTACGACTGGTTTTGATGTCCACTAGGAATCAAAGGGGCTTTAGCATGCTAATTAGTTTAGGCCAGTGTCTGAATAAGATGGTCAGTCGTATGGTAAATAGCTCAAGCTCAAGCCCTTGTTTCCTGCTCCATATGAATTGCAGGCCAGTGTACGGGGGCCCCTTGCTCTGGTGAAGGAAGCATGGGAAGGGGATTTAGCCACCCCTGGAGTGTCGGTCATTGAGTATGTCGTGCGCTTCCGGGACCGAATGATGGCCTTGACGCGGCTGGTGCATGACAATATGGCCCAAGCTCAGGCTGACCAGAAGCGATGGTACGACCAGAATGCTTGTGAGCGGACCTACCAGGTGGGTCAAAAGGTGTGGGTACTGGTCCCCGTACCACAAAACAAGCTTCAGGCGGCCTGGGAGGGTCCATACCTCGTGCACGAGCAGCTCAACGCCGTCACCTACCTGGTCACCCTGGACCACGCCCGTGGAAGGAGGAAGGCCTTCCATGTGAACATGATGAAGGCCCATCATGAGTGGGAGGCTTATGCCCAGCCAGTGTGCAACCTTTCAGAGGACAGAGAGTCAGAAATCCTTCTGGATCTGCCACCCTAGCCAAAGAGAGGGTGCGGTAGGGCGCACGGGGGAACACAGGAATGTGATACCCCCTAGCGCCCTCCAAAGCAGGGAGGTGTAAGGAAAGGGACGTCGCCATTTTGTATAGGGCCTGTACCAGCCTCCATTTTGTCAGTTCACAGAGTCACAGACTTTTAACTACACAGTGCCTATTAGCATATCCAGTACGACCGGTTTTGATGTCCACAAGGAATCAAAGGGGCTTTAGCATGCTAATTAGTTTAGGCCAGTGTCTGAATAAGATGGTCAGTCGTATGGTAAATAGCTCAAGCTCAAGCCCTTGTTTCCTGCTCCATATGAATTGCAGGCCAGTTAATATGCGTGCTTCAAAGCAAAAGGGAAGGGCCTAGCAGGTTTAAGAATTGTAGCCATGTACAGGGTGGTCATTCCATCTTAGACACAGAAGCCAAGAAGATGGTCTAGGAAGGACCAAGGGACTATCCAGCAACTGAAGACTGTACCTGGGAATGGTAGAGCCCCTGCCTTCTCATGACCATACTACCCGGTAATATTGATCTATAGCTTATACCTTTAAGCCTTGTACATTATCGTTGTATTTTTTCTCTGACTGCAATTCCATTGTAATTACATTGTATAGCTTTACTGTATATTTCTGTAATTATCTAGTGCGCTTTTAAGGCGATTAAACCATAAAATTAATCTTGGGCTGATGCTTTTACTCTGATCACGAATCTTAGAATACCCATTGGGTAACAGGACACCCTCCCCGGCGGCCATTTGCTCTAGGTGCAGTTCCCTTACTGACCTGAGAGACAAAGGGGGCGCCGGAGAGCTGTACCTGTGGAGTTACGTCCCATTGGTGACGTGGGAGGAAAGGGGATCGTCCCTCACATTTGGTAGCGGAGGTGGGATCAGAAGCTGTGATACCCAGGCTACCGTGTGGCGGTCGGCTTAGTTCCTCACAAATTGGTGGCAGCGGTGGGATCAGAGTAATAGTGTGCGTGGGACCCCTACTCCCAGACACTAGAGACTACCAGCGGTACTTTCACTGCTGGGGTCTCAAGGTCAGCCCAGCACTAGACGGTCAGAGTGTAAATATAATAAGTTGTGTGCAAGGTCAGGGTTGCAGCTGTTTCAGTAACCAAAGGTTCCCAAGATGGCGGAAGGCACCAGGAGTAGGGCAAAGGGGGAGGCCAATGCTGTGGCCTATGAGGGGTTCGATACCGATGAGGGGGAGCTCAGCCAGGGCTCCCCAAGGAGCCCGACCCCCGTGCTCAGTCTCACAGCGGACTGTCCACCCCCTGCCCGTCCCAGCCTGTCCAGGTCGGAGGCCCTTTTCCAAGCGGCTTTGGCACAGCTCGAGGCTGGTAATGACGCCGCCTATGACAGACTCCTGGTGGCGGCAGAGAGCAGCAGCGGAGCGTGAGCAAGCAGCAGCAGAGCGTGAGCAAGCAGCTGCGGAGCGTGAGCAAGCAGCGGCAGAGAGAGCAGCGGAGCGGGAGCATGCAGCGGCAGAGAGAGCAGCGGAGCGCCGGCACCGACTGGAGATGGCTCAGCACGGGCCCCCACTGGACGCACCAGGCCCACCGGAGACAAGGGCTTCCAAGGTCCGGGCGAGGACTTTCCCTTACTTGAAAAGGATGGAGACCTGGATTCCTTTCTGCTTGCTTTTGAGAGGACATGCCTCCAACATCATCTGGTCCTGGATCAGTGGGCAAGGTACCTGACCCCCGTTTGAGGGGTAAGTCCCTGGAAGTTTTGGGGGACTTACCTGCCGGGGAGGAGCAGGACTACAACAGCATCAAGCGGGCCCTGATCCAGCACTACAACCTCACCCCGGAGTCGTACCGCAGGAAGTTCAGGAGCCTGCAGCGGGGTTCAAAGGACACCTGGACCGACCACATGCGGGCCCTGCTGAGAGCTGCGGAGCACTGGACCTCGGGTCTAGAGCTCACTACCCGCCAGGAGGTCCAGGAACTGTTTGTCATGGAGCAATTCTTGTGGAACTGCCCAGAGGACCTCCAGCAGTTCCTCCGTGACCGGAAACCAAAGGGGGCTTCTGCTACAGCCGCCCTGGCAGACGAGTATGCCAACAACAGGGCGCCGGAGCCAAAGAAGCCTGCCAGCAGCACCTGGAGAGGGGGTAAGCACAATCCTGCCCCAGCCCCATACCCAGCCCCCAGAGTGCAAGGGGTGTACCCCCCTGCTGCCCTCTCCAGGCCAGGAACAGAACCCAGACGTTGTCATAATTGCAATCAGCCAGGACACTTTAAGGCTGCATGTCCCCAGCGCCAGAAGGCCCCATCCCTGTCCCAGAAACCGTCCACTGTTTTGTGTGTGGGAGGGGGTGGTGGGAGGTCCCTAGACAATTACCAACCCGTCACCATCGGCCGCTCAGCGGTCATGGGACTGCGGGACACAGGCGCTGAACGAACCCTGGTACGCCCTGAGGTGGTGTCCCCTCAAGACTTGGTACCTGGGAAAATCCTTTCCGTCTCCGGAATTGGAGGCGTTGAACCGGCGCTGCCCGTTGCCAAGGTGTATTTGGACTGGGGCGCCGGGAGGGGGATGCGGGAGGTGGGAGTAACGCCGAATATTCCTGCAAATGTGTTGCTTGGGACCGATTTGGGGCGGCTAGTGTCCCAGTATGTGGCCACTGAACCCCCAAGTTCGGCTCCCCAAGAATGTCATGACTCTACTGTGAATGCTAATGTTAATGTATTGAATGTGCCTCCAACAGTGGAGGAGGGAGTGAAACCTGATGGTAAGCCATGCACTGACACTACACACACAGGGCTCACAGTGAGGACAGGTGAGGAGGCTGTAGGGGAGAGCTCAGAGGTGGAGGGAGGGGCTGCTATGAGCAGTGTAGGGCCCCTAAGTGAACCCAGCCTGCTGAGTCTAGGGCCCCTGCAGGAAGAGGAACAGGCCATGGGGGGAGGGGGTGTCCCGGGAGAGGAGCCACCAGGTAGGACCCCAGGTCAGGAGTTCCCCACATCCGGGATGTCAGGAAGTCAGGGAAGTCTGCCTGACCCGGCAACTTGGTCAGAGGATGAGGGAAAGCAGGCGCTACCCGTGGTCTCAGCGGTCGTGGCCGCTGTTACCAGGAGTGGGAGCGCTGAAGCCCAAGGAGCCTCGGGAGGTCCGACGGTTTCCCCCTCTCTGACCAAGTGGCTGCCGAGTCAGACAGTAGCCAGGAGACAGATCCCGGGGAACTGACAGAGGACATGGCAGTTTCATCAATTCTTGCCATATCAAGTCAGGGATTTCAGGCAGCGTTGGAAGCTGACCCTAGCCTGAAGACTCTCAAGGAACAGGCGGCACAGCCTCCCCTGGAGTCCGACCGCGAGCGAGTGGTTTGGGACCAGGGACGGCTGTACCGGGTAACGGTCCAGCAGGGTTCACCGGAGGCGTGGCCCAGGGACCGACAGTTAGTGGTGCCCCATCCGTTCAGGGCGGAATTGTTGCGGATCGCACATGAGATTCCAATGGCCGGACACTTAGGGATCACTAAAACCAGGGCCAGGCTAGCTCAGCATTTCTACTGGCCTGGAATGAGGACCGAGGTGATAGCCTACTGCCGTTCGTGTGACACCTGTCAGAGGGTGGGGAAGGCGGGGCCGCGCCCCAAAGCCCCACTGGTAACTCTGCCCATCATCGAAGAGCCTTTCTCGAGGGTGGCTGTGGATCTCATTGGACCTCTGTCCACTCCCAGCCGCTCCGGGAAATGCTTCATACTAACGGTAGTGGACTATGCCACCCGGTACCCGGAGGCGGTAGCTTTGTCGTCCATTCGGGCCGACAAAGTGGCCACTGCCTTACTGGAGATTTTCTCCAGGGTGGGGTTTCCCAAGGAAATGCTCACCGACCGAGGGACCCAGTTCATGTCGCATCTGATGGAGTCTCTCTGTAAGCAGATACAGGTGCAACATCTGGTGGCCAACCCGTATCACCCACAGACCAATGGCTTGTGTGAGCGGTTTAATGGCACCTTAAAGCAGATGCTGAAGATGTTGGTCGACTCCCATGGGAGAGACTGGGAGCGGTATCTCCCACACCTGCTGTTTGCCTACCGGGAGGTCCCACAGGCCTCAACGGGGTTCTCCCCCTTTGAGCTCCTGTACGGGCGACGTGTACGGGGGCCCCTTGCTCTGGTGAAGGAAGCATGGGAAGGGGATTTAGCCACCCCTGGAGTGTCGGTCATTGAGTATGTCGTGCGCTTCCGGGACCGAATGATGGCCTTGACGCGGCTGGTGCATGACAATATGGCCCAAGCTCAGGCTGACCAGAAGCGATGGTACGACCAGAATGCTTGTGAGCGGACCTACCAGGTGGGTCAAAAGGTGTGGGTACTGGTCCCTGTACCACAAAACAAGCTTCAGGCGGCCTGGGAGGGTCCATACCTCGTGCACGAGCAGCTCAACGCCGTCACCTACCTGGTCACCCTGGACCACGCCCGTGGAAGGAGGAAGGCCTTCCATGTGAACATGATGAAGGCCCATCATGAGCGGGAGGCTTATGCCCAGCCAGTGTGCAACCTTTCAGAGGACAGAGAGTCAGAAATCCTTCTGGATCTGCCACCCTAGCCAAAGAGAGGGTGCGGTAGGGCGCACGGGGGAACACAGGAATGTGATACCCCCTAGCGCCCTCCAAAGCAGGGAGGTGTAAGGAAAGGGACGTCGCCATTTTGTATAGGGCCTGTACCAGCCTCCATTTTGTCAGTTCACAGAGTCACAGACTTTTAACTACACAGTGCCTATTAGCATATCCAGTACGACCGGTTTTGATGTCCACTAGGAATCAAAGGGGCTTTAGCATGCTAATTAGTTTAGGCCAGTGTCTGAATAAGATGGTCAGTCGTATGGTAAATAGCTCAAGCTCAAGCCCTTGTTTCCTGCTCCATATGAATTGCAGGCCAGTTAATATGCGTGCTTCAAAGCAAAAGGGAAGGGCCTAGCAGGTTTAAGAATTGTAGCCATGTACAGGGTGGTCATTCCATCTTAGACACAGAAGCCAAGAAGATGGTCTAGGAAGGACCAAGGGACTATCCAGCAACTGAAGACTGTACCTGGGAATGGTAGAGCCCCTGCCTTCTCATGACCATACTACCCGGTAATATTGATCTATAGCTTATACCTTTAAGCCTTGTACATTATCGTTGTATTTTTTTCTCTGACTGCAATTCCATTGTAATTACGTTGTATAGCTTTACTGTATATTTCTGTAATTATCTAGTGCGCTCTTAAGGCGATTAAACCATAAAATTAATCTTGGGCTGATGCTTTTACTCTGATCACGAATCTTAGAATACCCATTGGGTAACAGGACACCCTCCGCGGCGGCCATTTGCTCTAGGTGCAGTTCCCTTACTGACCTGAGAGACAAAGGGGGCGCCGGAGAGCTGTACCTGTGGAGTTACGTCCCATTGGTGACGTGGGAGGAAAGGGGATCGTCCCTCACATTTGGTAGCGGAGGTGGGATCAGAAGCTGTGATACCCAGGCTACCGTGTGGCGGTCGGCTTAGTTCCTCACAGTGGTCAATGGTAGCTTGGAGTTTCAGGTGTCGAAAATCATCGATTCACGTCTTAACCGCCGGTCCCTTCAGTACCTGGTTCATTGGAGGGGGTATGGTCCTGAGAAGAGGACGTGGGTTCCTGTGTCGGATATTAACGCAGACCGATTAATTCGGGCCTTCCACACGACTCACCCGGATAAACCTGGCTCTGAGGGTCCAGAGGCCCCTCGTAGAAGGGGGGGTACTGTCACGGGTGTGTCGCCACGAAGATCGTCACGATTACACAATCTGACTTCGCGCAGCTGAGTTTTTGGTGCTTGGTGTTTTTCGGCAGTGAGGGAGTTAATTCTCTCTCTCTCTCTGTGCTAGACGAGGCCTGGCCTCGCCCAGCTGCAGTTAATTCTGCAGTAATGAGATTCCTTCAAATACCTGCCAGTCTGCTAGGAATGTGTCGGTGAAAGCATTCATGCAGACCAGCAGAGCGGATCGTGGTATTGTGAAGTCTGAAGTGAAGAGTACCTGGTGTGGTTTTTTTCTCCTCCTCGCTTTATCATTTATCTCCGTACCCGTTGGTGTTCCCTCTGTTTTTGTGGTGTGAGTTTTGTATGCAAGGTGGATTTTAGTTTACCCCTTGTACTGTCTCGTTCGTCTATTACTGTGTTTAGGCACATACCTTCCAGTCCCCTGTGTTGTGATCGGGGTCCTTCTCAGGACTAGATTACTGAAGGTCAAGGATTTGCAGGAGATAGGGTTACGCTGGCGGCCTGGACCTCTGTACCATCAACAGTACCTCCAGGTAGAGGGATTAGTCAGGACCCCAGCTTAGGGTCAGCATAGACCCCGGCCCTCCTGTATGCAGTAACAGCGTGACATTTATATATGGAGCATTATATGGAGCACATATGGGGCCTATTCTGTATAGAGCATTATATGGAGCCCATTCTGTATGGAGCAATATATGGAGCTTATTATTCTGTATGGAGCAATATATGGGGCTCATTATTCTGTATGGCGCACTATGTGGTGCCCATAATACTGTATGGAGGAATATACTGTCCGTTTTTTGAGCTATTGTAGAATTTAAAATAAATATCACTCATGTAATGTAAGAAGTGAAGTATTTGGCATTGTACTATACCTATATTTCTCTGCCGTATCGGAGCATCATGAATTGTGGTATGTGTTAAATGGGCCCACTGACACTCTTTGGCCCGGGGCCCACGAAATCCTTTAGCCAGCACTGCCCCCCCACACCTTTAGCCAAATAACCCCCAGTTTTCAATGCGTTACTCTTATAAAGTTAATTAAGGTTGACAAGCTTAAGTAATAAGAATTGATGTTGTTGTCATTGAAATGGACACTGTAGGTGTGTTTACTGTCCTCCACTCCCTGCCGACTTTTATTCCCCATTGACTTGTTAGTCGGCCGACTTCGTTCGACTCGACTTTTGAGAAAGTCGGGTTTCACGAAACCCGACTCGACCCTAAAAAAGGCAAAGTCGCTCATCTCTAGTGGTCAATCATGGCTGACTGCTAGCCTCAGTGAGACTTGTGTGGAAAGCTGTGGCTGTCATTACACTTCATGGGGTCTCTGGGTGTCACTACTGCGAGGGGGAGTGGGAGCGAGATGTCACTACTCGGGGGACAGGTTGGGTCTGAATGTGGCTTGTGACCCCCTCTCAGAGCTGAATGTGGCTTTCAATGTGTGAAATGTTGGAGATTGCTGCTCTACAGTTAATAAATTATTTTTTTTGTATAGATTGTACCTTTACAAATGTGGAGAAGCCAAATATGTTTATTTTTTTAATATATATTTATTTTTAATGGAATAAAGGGGTGTGATTGAAATTTTTTTATAATTGTTTAAAATTTTTTTACACTTATTTTTACTTTATTTTTCAGTCCTTTTGGGGGACTTGGCCCTCTGATTGTCTGATTGCCTATAGTTACTACTGTAATGCAGCTGTAAAATCAAGAATTGATGAGGAAATGTTTAGAAAAATCATGGCGTCCTCTTGGCGGATTCTACTCTACCCAAATACTTACGTAATAAACTTGGTATCACCTTTCAGAGGAGTAGAAACCTCCTTGATCGTGTGGTGAAAAGTCACTACCATAACGATCCAATCATCTTTTTGGATAATGTCCACCCTCGTCAGGCATGTTCACCTTGTGGCAGATGGATTTCCTTTCTTAATATTGAGCGTGCTGATAACATTTGTGATTCCACATGACTGAAACATTTTAACATCATTCATCAAATATCTTTTACCATGAAAACAGTTGTATAATATGCCACATGGCGCTGATCAAAAATATACGTGGGTCTCACTACTCATCAGGTTGCAGGGGTTCTCCACTATTAGGACAACCCCTTCTCAATCTGAATGTTTGCCTCCCCGTGAGAATACATCCACTTATACTCACCTCTCGTGTCTGCGCCGTTCCAGCAGTGTCAGCATTTGCTTTCCTGGGTCTCTCATGCGGTAATGATTGGGTGCAGGGCTCACGTGTCATAACTGCAAGTCAGCCACAGGAAAACCAGTGTCAGATAGATCTGCTGGAATGGTGCCGACACAGGAGGTGAGTATAAGTGAATTTATTTTGACGGTGGCAAACATTCAGATCGAGAAGAGATTGTCCTAGCAGTGGACCCATTGCCAGCACAAGAACATATACAGCGTTTGCAAAAATGAAGAGACCACCACATCAAAACCCTGTCATGGGCAGCCCATTCTCCAGACCTGAACCCCATTGAAAACCTCTGGAATGTAATAAAGAGGATGATGAATAATCACAAGCCATCAAATAAAGAAGAACTGCTTACATTTTCGTGCCAGAAGCAGTGTGAAAGACTGGTGGAAAGCATGCCAAGACGCATGAAAGCGGTTTTTAAAAATCACAGTTATTCCACAAAATATTGATTTCTTCCTGAGTTAAAACATTAGTATTGTTGTTTCTAAATGATTATGAACTCGTTTTCTTTGCATTATTTGAGGTCTGAAAGCACTGGTTTTCTTAATTTTGACCATTTTTCTTTGTCAGAAAAAAAAAATAAAAAAATTTTTGCTTGGAAATTCGGAGACATGTTGTCAGAAGTTTATAGACTAAAAGAACAATTGACATTTTACTAAAAAATATACCTATAAGGAGAAAAATCAGAAAAACCGAACATTTGAAAGCTGTACATGAAATCGATGCAACAAATAATGATGATCCAACTTGTCTCATGACCATTCCCCGACACTACAAGCTGCACCATAACTGGGATTCATCTGGATTCAAAGTAAGGGCATTGATAGGATCATTTCTAATATAAGAGGCAGAAACATCCGCCAAATATTGGCACAAAGGGAGTCCAGATTGATTTGGACCATGAATACGGTACACCCCCTTGGACACAAAGCATTAGTTTCGCCCCCTTCCTCTGACCACCTTTGCCATCTAGCTATGTATATGTAATGTTTTCTCCTTCATATCTTCTCTTCATGCAGCCTAGTATATTTTTCTTTTTTATATTATGTTTTTTATGCATCATTCAGTTTACTTCAGTGTCTCCATGTGTTAATGTGGTTTGGCCGCCTGTGACATTGTGTCCTTAGTTTCTGGCAGTGAACTAAGAAAAGAAAAAGGGGTATGCCAAACGAAGGGATCACCTAGAAAAATTTAAAAACATTTAAAATAGCCCAAAGGAAAGGCCAAGGGGTGTACCTTGCATATTTTGTGAATCCTATAGATTCAGTCGTTATTACTGGTCTTTTAGTGACTTATCTCTCACTTATGTGCGGGCTCTTACGTGGTCCTATTTCCTCATAAGTCCAGTTTATTTTTGAACTCACATCAAGGAAGCTATTCTTATCTCAAGTATATCTATTATTATTCATACACTGTTTAATATCAACAATTGTGTGGTTATTGTCACACCTGTAGCTGAATCCTTTCCAGTATATGCCAGTGCCGCTAACCATTTACTGCATTTTATATTTTTGTTCCCTTTTTATTGTCTCTCATTTGAGCTGGCAGCACATCATTTACGTGGTTGTTTACATATTATGTGGTGTTTGTTATTGTTTATTGTGGATTTACCATATATTAATGTGCTTTTTTTGAAAGCAACTAGATTTTGTACTGTTCCCTTTTTCATATGTAATGATTGTTTGGGGAGGACCTACTTATAATACCTTTTGGTCCGGTTTTTCTTGGCCTTTGGGCTGTTTTAAATGTTTTTAAATCTTTATGTTGCTTGTATGTTTAAATTGTAATCAATAAATATCTCTAGATGATCCCTTTGTTTGGCATACCCCTTTTTCTTTTCTTAGTTTAACCCCTTTACGATATGGGGCGTACATTTACGCCGATGTCGGACTCCCTCCCTTTGATGCGGGCTCCGGCAGTGAGCCCACATTTTTCCGGGCACATGTCAGCTGCTTTGAACAGCTGTCATGTGCCCGGAATAGCCGCGGGTGGAATCGTGATCCAACCGTGGCTCTTAATCCGTTAAATGCTGCTGTCAAACTCTGACAGCGGCATTTAACTCCCACTAGCGGCCATTGGGTTGGCCATCCGCCCATCAGTGACCCACGTCACGTGATCGCGGGTCACCGATAGGTTTTCATGACAACCAGAGGTCTCCTGGAGACCTCTATGGTTGTCACTGCCGGATTGCTATGAGCGCCGCCTGGTGGTCGGCGCTCATAGCAAGTCAGCAATTCTGCTACATGCAGGCAATTTGATCATCGCCTGTATGTGTCAGAGCCGATCGGGTTATGGCAGCTTCCAGTCTCTCATGGAGACTATTGAAGTATTCTAAAAGTAAAAAAAAGGTTTAAAAAATATTCAAAAAATATAAAAGTTCAAATCACGCCCCTTTCGCCACCTTCAAAATAAAACAATAAAAACATAAACAAACATACATATTTCAAACATACACATATTTGGTATCGCTGCATTCAGAATCGCCCGATCTATCAATAAAAAAAAAAGATTAACCTGATCGCTAAACGGCGAAGCGAGAAAAAAAGTCAAATAGCCAGAATTATGTTTTTTTTGTCAGCGTGACATTGCATTAAAATTCAATAATGAGCGATCAAAAGTTCATATCTGCATCAAGATGGTATCACTAAAAACGTCAGCTCGGCGTGCAAAAAATAAGCCCTCACTTAACCTTAGATCACAAAAAATGGAGACGCTATGAGTATCGGAAATGGTGCAAATTTTTTTTTTTTAACAAAGTTTGGAATATCTTTTCACCACTTAGATAAAAGAGAACCTAGAAAGGTTTGGTGTCTATCAACTCGTAATGACCTGGAGAACCATAATGGCAGGTCAGTTTTAGCATTTAGTGAACATGGTGAAAAACAAACCCAAAAAACAAGTGTGGGATTGCACTTTTATTGCAATTTTACCGCACTTGCATTTTTTCTCCCATTTTCGAGTACACAACATGGTAAAACCAATGGTGTTGTTCAAAAATGCAACTTGTCCACCAAAAAATAAGTCCTCACATTGCCATATTGACAGAAAAATAAAAAGTTATGGCTCTGGGAAGAAGGGGAGCAAAAAATTAAAATGCAAAACCAAAACTACCTCTGATCGTTAAGGGGTTAATGCATTTTTGTATGCATTGGGTTGATCCCTGGTCTATATAGATTTTTGGTGGTTCCCACCAACACAGTGACTGCAATGTATCGTCACCTCATTCTCTTCTTAATTCACTGTCCCTCTGAACCATTCACATTTCTACCACCTGTGTAGATCACAAGCTTTATAACATCATTAGTATTTTTATCTATATATTACTAAGTATCTACACAATGTTGCTTTACTGGGTCCTGTTCGGTTTTTACACAATGCACCGTTTATTCTGGTTTTAATTTATGTGAGACCCCTATACTCACTTATTTTCATACAGTATATGTGTTCTATATTTACTTAGTTTTCCCTTTCCCCATCCATCCCTCCTTCCCTTCCCCCCATCTTTCCACCCCCATTACTCCCACCTTATTTGCTCTAATGTAATGAAATCAGGCCCCTTTGAAGGATATAAACATTGATCACTGTGTTTCCTTATTCACATTCACTCATTGCTACTTTGGATATATAAAATCATTTATATTCTTTTTCTCTCTTCACTTTTCATCACTCGCATTTATAAATTAGACACTTTTTATTATATCTAATGCATTATTTATATTTTTATTATATTTAATTCATCAATCATTTTCCATTTCATGTTGTTTTTCATCATTTGTCACTATAGATATTATCATTAATATGTGTCTTACTTGTGGTAATATTAATATCCTTATGTCATAATATGGCACAATGTGGTCTCTCCTCTGCGCTGTATACAGTTACTACGATGCTCTCTACCACCATCTTGTGGCCTTTTTTGAGTATAACGCTCCCACTATGCACAGTGTTGATTTCTCCCAGCTATGAATGCTCGGGTACTCTTGCAGATCGGCCCAGCAGCACATATGCAATCTGGTGCCCGGCTGGCTGTCCTCATATTGTATCATGTGTGCCCTTCTGTGTCACAACCCAGTTTGTTACACAGTCAGTCACGTGACGTGGGTCGGGGTAAGCTCCCAGACTTAACCAGTTTACTCATGAGTCACTATACGTCACGTCCCTCTCCTATTGGCTAGCACTGCATTGTTATACCCTCTCTTCCTGTGATGACCCCCATGTATGTACTAAACTCTTTTTCTCCCATCCATCCTGAGTGTACGCTGAATATATGACCGTGCTATAGATGGGAATATGTTTACCTTTTACCCCAACCTTGTATACTTCACCATTGTTTAGTCACCGTTCCCCTGTATATTCTGATAACATCATCAATATTATATATCTGTTCATACATATTTCCTTATATATATTTCTGATGATGGTTACATTCTATATACTCTATTTGTGATTTTGTACTAAACAGTGAGTCTCCTTTATGTTTGTATACACTATTTTACTAGTTATATCTGTGACTTATGCCATCTTTCTATAAGTTCATCTTGTATGCACATTTTTATTAGTGCTGGGCGAGCATGCTCGAGTCACTGTAATGAGGTCATATGAATCCCCTGAGCCACATGCAGCACTGAAACCCGGAATACCCCTGCTGGGAATGCAGGGACCACTCTGTCAGCCGGACTGTGTGTGAGAGCGCTGTCATCTACATCAACCAATCATGTGCACAGCCTCCTCTAGAGACCCTGCCATAGCAGCACAGAGGATGTCAGCAGAGGCCCTGCCACAGCTGCACAGAGGGTGTCAGGAGAGGCCCTGCCACAGCTGCACAGAGGGTGTCAGGAGAGGCCCTGCCACAGCAGCACAGAGGGTGTCAGGAGAGGCCCTGCCACAGCAGCACAGAGGGTGTCAGGAGAGGCCCTGCAAAGCAGCACAGAGGATGTTGAGCCGCCAGCCAGGGCCGTGGGGTTCTCGGCACCAAGCCCGTCGACTTCTATGGGGGATGTCACAGTAGCCACGTCTCGGTCTGTGGCCCGGGGCGCTCACCAAAAAGGGGATATTTACAGGGGATTAGTGTTCGTGTGATTATTCGTGACGCCACCTGTAGTGCCTGGTCAGGGTGACCAGCGCTGCTTCCTTCTGCCAACAAGCTTTTTGGAGATGGACATTTCATTCTCCAGCAGGACTTGGCTCCTGTCCACACTGCTAAAAGTACCAATACCTGGTTTAAAAACAGCAGTATCACTGTTCTTGATTGGCCAGCAAACTCACCTGACCTTAACCCCCTAGAGAATCTATGGGGTATTGTCAAAAGGAAGATGAGAGACATCAGACCCAATAATGCAGATGAGCGGAAGGCTGCTATCAAAGCAACCTGGGCTTCCATAACACCTCAGCAGTGCCACAGGCTGATCGCCTCCATGCCACGCCGCATTGATGCAGTAATTGATGCAAAAGGAGCCCCGACCAAGTATTGAGTGCATTTACTGAACATACATTTCAGTAGGACAAAATTTTGGATTTTAAAATCATTTTATCAAGCTGGCGTTATAAAGTATTCTAATTTACTGAGATAATGACTTTGGGGTTTTCATTGGCTGTAAGCCATAATCATCAACATTAACAGAAATAGACACTTGAAATAGATCACTCTGTAATGACTCTATATAATATATAAGTTTCACTTTTTGTATTGAAGAACTGAAATAAATTAACTTTTTGATGATATTCTAATTTTTTGAGATGCACCTGTATAAGGGTCTTGACAGATGAGGTTGGAGGAGAGAAGGATCTGGCCTGTTGGATTTCCAACCACTAATCCATTTAATCTCTGGGACATAAGCCGCCACAGAAGTTAATAATAATTCTTATTTCTATAGCACCAACATATTCCGCTGCACTTTACATTTTAGAAGTGCATGGTACAGGCAATAAAGACATAACAGAATAACACATAACTCAACACGTACCAAGATGAGTGAAAACCCTGCTCCCAAGCTTATAATCTAAGATAGGGGAGGAACAAAAGGTGGATGGTAGCAATTTCATTGTGCTGTCCAGCCATCAATATAATAAATAGGGTAAATAACGCAGCATGAACCGATCACCAGCAGTATGTCTATAAGAAAAGACACAGAAGGCTATTACGTGCATGGTGGGAGTGTGAACAGATGCTACAAGGGTCCTGATTTTGAAGAAAATTTTGTACACGCCCAACAGGAATAGTTAGATACGTGAGGTTGGGTGATAGGTCAGTCTAAATTTATAGGGTTTTAGGTTACGCTTAAACTGTGGGTATAGGGAATTAATTGAATTGTCCTGGGTAATGCATTTCAAAGAATTGGCGCAGCACGCGAGAAGTCTTGTATCCAATACAGACAGTATAAATGAAGAAGAGGAGGGGGTCTAGGACTGATCCTTGAGGTAGCAGCTCTAGTGTAGACAACAAAAGAGCGTTTGGTCAAGGAATCTAGTAAATGGGGTGTCAAGAGAGATACCTATTGGCCAAAAGATGGTTAGACTAACAGCCATGTGTAAAGAATGCTAAGTTCCCACCTACCTCAGAGCAACAAAACAAAAGCCATACTGTAGTAATGTACCTGGAATTTCTGGATGCAAGCACTTCATAAAATGACCGGTCCGGCATCCATGCAAATAAAACATCTTTGGCCTTTATCTGGAATGTTTTTTATTAAATCCATAACAAACCATAGAAAATAAACTTTCACCAGCGCATTTCACACAAATTGTCCTTAGTCACACTTCACAGTCACTGAAGTCACACTGCAATATATACTGACTGCTACCAATCACAGGGAGAAAAAACACACAAAATCACAGGAGAATAAGTGTGAGGCCATGAGTGGTGTCACACTGCTGTGTGCAAGATTAGTCAGCGGAAATACTGTATATTTGGTCAGTTAGTGAGAATGAAACCATTATACTTCCCCTATGTCACTGCTTTCTGGGAGACATGTACACAAAGTAATATTCTTAAAAAAGGGCAGAACTGAAGCGTATTAAGCGTAATATAATCTGCAGGACAGGACTGTGTGTGCAGAGAGCAGTGAGTATTTTTTGTTCTCTAGCAAGCACAGTGTCAGCCACCAGCTTCCTGCAGCTGCCGAGCGGTCACGTGTGCCACTACTTAAGAGAAATCACTATTCACCCCATCCCATGAATATTCATTTTTCTTAAGTATCGGCACACATGACCGCCAACAGCAGCAGGAAGTCTCTGGCTGACACTGTGCTCACTAGAAAACAAGAAATACTCACTGCTTTGCGCACACACAATCCCAGCGTGCAGAGCATTGAGTATTCCGGCAGCTGCCCTTTTGCTTGCAAGCAGCGCATGACGTCCGTGCCATGCGCTGCTTACATGCATAAAGCAGTTGCTAGCATCAGAGCAGGATGCTGTGAGGAAGCCCCGGGAAGGTAAGTGTAATGTTTTTTTTAATGTTTTCTGATGGGGCTATGCATAACAGGATGGAGGTTTGGAGCCAATCATATCAGGATTGGGGTGGGGGCCAATCATACCAAGGTAAGGAAGGGACCATACATACCAGGACTGGGATGGGGCCAATCATATCGGGTTAAGGATGGGGCCCTGCATACCAGGATAGGGATAGGACCATGCATACTAGGATGAGATGGGGCACTGCATACCATGGGGCGATCATTCCGGCCAGGATAGGGATGAGGGTGATCATTCCTGCCAGGATAGGGATGAGGGGGACCATTCCTACCAGGATAGGGATTAGAGGGACCATTCCTACCAGGATAGGGATAAGGGGGGCATGCATACCAGTCTAGGGATGAGGAGGCATGCATACCAGGATGGGGATGAGGGCCATGCACACCAGGGTAGGGATGAGGGAGCCATTATCACCAGGGTAGGGATGAGGGGGCCATGCATACCAGCGTAGGGATGAGGGGGGCCATGCATACCAGGATAGGGATGAGGGGGCCATGTGTATCAGGATGGGGATGAGGGGACCATATATACCAGGATAGGGGATATTAAGTACAGAAATGACAACATTTTTTGTTTCAATTTTTTTTTTCCTAATTTCCTCCTCTAAAACCTAGGTGCGTCTTATAGTCCGGTGCGTCTTATAGTCCGAAAAATATTAATAAGGATAAGTATATAAAAAAAAGATAAGTATAGGCAAAAAATAATAAGTATAGGTAGGTAAGAATAAGTATAGGTAAAAAAGATTAAGTATATGTAAGAAAGTATAAGCATAATTAACTAGGGATAAGTATATGTAAGAAAGGATGACTATATTTAACATTCCATGAAAAAAAGGATAAGTATAGGTAAGAAAGGATTAAGATAAGTAAAAAGGATAAGCATATGGAAAAAAGATAACCATAGGTGAGTAAGGCCAAGTAGAGGTAAGAAAGGATAAGTATAAATTAAAAAAAGGATAAGTATAGGTACGAAAAAATAAGTATAGGTAAAAAAGGATAAGTTTAGGTAAAAAAGTATAGGTAAATTTAGGCAAGAAATGATAAGTATATTTAAAATTCAATAAAAATAAGAAAAAAGGATAAGTAAAGGTAAAAAGGATAAGTATGGGTTAAAAAAGGATAAGAAAGGATAAGTATATATTAAAAAAAGATAAGTGTATGGATAATTATAGGTAAGTATTGTTAAGAAGGTACACATATAGGTAAATATAGGTAAGAAAGGATAAGTATATTTAAAATTCAAGAAATTAAGAGACCACTGCACAGTTTTATTAAAATCAGCTTCTCTACATGTCTGACAGCCATTCCATTCCAGTGTCAGTTGAATTCCAACCAGAGTACACCTCATGCTACTTAATGTGCTTCTGATTAGGTGATCACCTGAACCAAATCTTATTTAAAGAAGGAAAACATAAAAAACACTGCTGTGGTGTTATCATAGAATCATAGAATGGTAGAGTTGGAAGGGACCTCCTGGGCCATCTGGTCCAACCCCCTGCTCAAAGCAGGATTCTCTAAATCATCCCAGACAGATGTCTGTCCAGCCTCTGTTTGAAGACTTCCATTGAAGGAGAATTTACCACCTCTCGTGGCAGCCTGTTCCACTCCTTGATCACCCTAACTGTCAAAAAGTTTTTTCTAATATCTAATCTGTGTCTCCTCCCATTCAGTTTCATCCCATTGCTTCTAGTCTTTCCTTGTGCAAATGAGAATAAAGATAATCCTTCTACAATGTGACAGCCCTTGAGATATTTGTAGACAGCTAATAAGTCTCCTCTCAGTCTTCTTTTTTGCAAGCTAAACTTTCCCAAATCCTGCAACCGTTCCTCATAGGACATGGTTTGCAGACCGGTCAACATTCTGGTCGCTCTTCTTTGAACTTGCTCCAGTTTGTTGATGTCTTTTTTAAAATGTGGTGCCCAAAACTGGACACAGTATTCCAGATGAGGTCTGACCAAAGAGGAGTAGAGGGCAATAATGACCTCACGTGATCTAGACTGTATGCTTCTGTTGATACATCCTAGAATTGTATTTGCCTTTTTTGCTGCTGCATCACACTGTTGACTCATGTTCAGTCTGTGATCAATTAGTATACCCAAGTCTTTTTCACATGTGCTGTTACTTAGCCCTATTCCTCCATTTTGTATATGCTTTTTTCATTTTTATTGCCCAGATGTAGTACTTTGCATTTTTCCCTGTTAAAAACCATTCTGTTAGTTGCTGCCCACTGCTCCAGTTTATTTATATCTTTTTGAATCCTCTCTCTCTCTTCTCTAGTATTAGCTACCCCTCCTAGCTTTGTGTCATCAGCAAATTTGATCAGTTTACCCTCAATTCCTTCATCTAAATCATTGATAAAGATGTTGAACAATACAGGGCCCAAAACAGAGCCTTGTGGTACCCCACTTGAGACATTCTTCCAAATGGATGTGCAGCCATTTACGACCACTCTTTGAGTCCGATCATTAAGCCAGTTATGAATCCACCTAACAGTTGCCTTGTCCATTCCATACTTAGTCATTTTTTCAATAAGGATTGTGTGAGATACTTTGTCAAATGCTTTGTTGAAGTCAAGATATACTATATCTACAGCATTTCCTGATCCACCCAGTCAGTGATTCTGTCATAGAAGGAAATTAAGTTAGTCTGACATGACTTATTAGTTACAAACCCATGCTGACTCTGTTTAATCACTTCATTCTTATGCAGGTACTTACATACATGTTCTTTAATAATTTGTTCAAAGATCTTTCCTGGTATAGAAGTCAGACTCACCAGCCTGTAGTTCCCTGGGTCCAACTTCTTCCCCTTTTTGAAGATAGGAACAACATTTGCTCTTCTCCAGTCTTCTGGGACTTCACCTGTTCTCCAAGAATTTTCAAGATTATGGACAGTGGTTCAAGAATTTCTTCTGCTATCTCCTTCAGTATTCTGGGGTGTAATTCATCTGGACCTGGAGACTTGAATTCATTTAGTTTAGCTAAGTGTTTCCTCACTGTCTTTCTGTTTATAGATATCCTGGATTCTTCTATTCCTTTAATAGGACATTAAAGATCAGTTGATGTTACATTTCCTTTCTGAGAGAAAACAGATGCAAAATAGGAATTTAAAAGTTCAGCCTTCTCAACATCCTTTCTTACCATTTCCTCATTTTCATCCTGTAAAAATCCTATAGCATCTTTGACTTTTCTTTTACTTTTGACGTATCCCCAAAATCCTTTTTTGTTGCTTTTGACATCTCTTGCAAGCCTTAATTCATTGTCAGCTTTAGATAATCTGATTTGTGCCCTGCAGGTTCTGCAGATGGCATTATATTCTTCTTTAGATATGCCTCCCTTTAAGTTCTGTGTTCATCCATCCTGGTTTCCTTAAATGCTTCCCATTCTTCACTCTTTTTGGAATTGTTAACGATTGTGCTTTGAGAATCTCATTTTTCAAGATGTCCCATCCTTCCTGGACATTTTTGTCCTTAAGGATATCCTGCCATTGGATCCCTCCAATTCTCTTTCTGAGTCCCTTAAAATCTGCCTTTCTGAAATCTAACCTTGACGTCTGAGTCTTCACAGGTCTTCCTCCTCTTGTTATCCAAAATTCTAAAATAGTATGGTCACTACCTCCTAGGGTCCCAGTCACTCTTACCTCCTCAACCATTTCCTCCCTATTTATAAGGATTAGATCCAAGGTAGCAGTTCCCCTTGTTTTCTCCCCTACCTTTTGAAAGATAAAGTTGTCAGCAAGAGAGGATAAGAATTTCCTTGACCTGTTAGTTTTGCCTGAGAGCGATTCCCAACAAATGTCTGGATAGTTGAAATCTCCCATGACCACTATGTCATATTTTTTGGAGAACTTGGCCATTTGATGCATAAAGAGTTCATCCATATCTTCAGCTTGCATAGGTGGCCTGTAGTAAATGCCTACAATGGTGTCCTTTCCATTGTTCTGTCCTTGTATTCTTACCCAAACAGTTTCCACAGAACTACCAGTCTCTGAAGCATCAATCTCTGTGCAAATATACGCTTTTCTAACATACAATGCGACACCTCCTCCTCGTTTATCAAGTCTGTTTCTTGCAAATAAGTTGTATCCTTCTAGCCTTGTATTCCAATCATGTGTATCGTCCCACCAAGTTTCAGTGATTCCAATGACATCATACTTCTTCTCCTGCGTTAGTAGTTCCAATTCTCCTTGTTTGTTGCCCATGCTTTGTGCATTTGTATAAAAACATTTTAGTTTGTGATTGGTTTCTCTTCCTCCAATATTTTTATTATTTAGATTGTTTTGTCTTCGTTCTTCCTTTCCACTTCTAATAGCCGAGTTCTCAATAGCATTTGTCAGGTGTATGGCTTTTTCTGGCGTTTTGCTTCCCTTCCCACATTGTTCTAGTTTAAAGCTCTCCTGATGAGTGTAGCAAGGCGACTTCCAAATACATGTTTTCCAGTCTTCGTAAGGTGCACCCCATCTCTAGCAAGTAGTCCATCGTATAGGTAATTCACTCCGTGATCCAGAAATCCAAATCCTTGCTGACGGCACCATCGACGTAGCCAGTTGTTCACCTGCAGAATCTTATTCCACCTCCTTATTCCATTGCCATCCGCTGGGAGGATGGATGAGAAGACCACCTGCGCACCCAGTTCTTTCACTTTCTTGCCTAAGTTTTCAAAGTCACTGCAGATGGTTTCCAGGTCACTTCTTGTGGTGTCATTTGTCCCCACATGTATTAGCAGGAATGGGTAGTCATCTTTAGGTCTGAAGAGTCCTGATATCCTGTCAGACACATCTTTAATTTTTGCACCTGGAAGACAGCACATTTCTCTTGAGGTTATATCCGGTCTGCAGATAGCAGCCTCTGTTCCTCTCAACAGGGAATCCCCCATGACCACAACTCTCCGTTTCTTCTTCACAACATTTTTCTTTCTCCATTCAGGAGGACTCTGAGGGCTTACAAGGTTGCTCTTTGTGGGCAAAGTCTTATCCTGATGTATTTCTTCATCATTCTCCTGTGTGAGAGCCTGGTACTGGTTCCTGAGCAGTATGGGTGCTGACTGCCTCACGATCCTCCTGCTTCTCTGGGTCACATGCTTCCATTCCTCTGCTTCTTCAGGTGCTCTTCGAATTTCTTCTCTTTCTGCACCATGAAGAAATAATTCTGCTCTGTCTAAGAACTCTTCATCTTCCTTAATGATCTTCAATGTAGATAACCTCTCTTCCAGATTTCGCAACTTTTCCTCCAACATGGACACAAGCTTGCATTTGTGGCATGTGAAATTTGGCTTTTCCACTGGTAAATCTGTGAACATGTAGCAAGAAATGCAACTCACCACATGGCTCCTGGCCTCTTCCATGCTCTTATTGTTAAAGAGATATCACAGCGGTGAAAAAAGTACCAATCCTCTTGCAATAGGACAAGATGGATGGCAAAACAAGTGCTAGTAATATCCCAAAAGTAATAGGAATGAAAAAATAACTTTTAACCATGCCAAAGGAGTTGAAAAGAAAAGTTTTTGAGTGAGGAAAAGAAGGGCTCAATTCTGGATTTACTAGCAGAGGGATACAGTGAGCGTCATGTTGCCTCATCCTTAAAATTTCTAAGACAGCAGTGCATTATGCACTATGCCGGGATGACCGTCACCTTATTCATATGTCACTCAGCAACCGCAGGATGACATCAAGCGACCTACAAAAGGAATGTCAAATGGCAGCTGGGGTGAAGTGCATGGCAAGAACAGTTTGTAACAGGCTCCTAGAGGCAGGGCTCAAGTCATGCAAAGCTAGAAAAAAATCCTTTCATCAATGAGAAGCAAAGGAGAGCCAGGCTGAAGTTTGCCAAAGACCATAAGGATTAGACCATAGAGGACTGGAGTAGAGTAATCTTCTCTGATGAGCCTAATTTTCAGCTTTGCCCAACATCTGGTCATTTAATGGTTAGACGGAGACCTGGAGAGGCATACAAGCCACAGTGTCTTGCACCCAATGTGAAATTTGGTGGAGGATCGGTGAAGATCTGGGGGTGCTTCATCAAGGCTGGAATTGGGCAGGTTAATCTTTGCGAAGGATGAATGAAGCCACATACAAGGTAATCCTGGAAAAATAGTTGATTCCTTCTGCTCAGGCAATGTTCCCCAACTCTGAGGACTGTTTTTTCCAGCAGGACAATTCGCCATGCCACACAGCTAGGTCAATCAATGTGTGGATGAAGGACCACCACATCAAATCCCTGTCATGGCCAGCCCAATCTCCAGACCTGAACCCCATTGAAAAGCTCTGGAATGTAATCAAGAGGAAGATGGATAGTCACAAGCCATTAAACACAGAAGAACTTCTAAAATTTTTGTACTAGGAGTGGCATAAGGTCACCCAAAAGCAGTTTGAAAGACTGATGGAAAGCATGCCAAGACCCATGAAATCTGTGATTAAAAATCATGGTTATTCCACAAAATATTAATTTCTGAACTCTTCCTAAGTTAAAACATTAGTATTGTTGTTTCTAATTGATTATGAACTTGTTTTCTTAGCATTATTTGAGGTCTGCAAGCACTGCATTTTTTTGTTATTTTGACCATTTCTCATTTTCTGACAATAAATACAAGATTTATTGCTTGGAAATTCGGAGACATGTCAGTAGTTTATAGAATAAAAGAGCAATTTACATTTTACTCAAAAATACCTATTTAAAGAGAAAAATCAGACAAACTGAAAATTTTGCAGTGGTCTCTTAATTTTTGCCAGAGCTGTATATAATAAATATAGATAAGAAAGGATAAATATAGGTAATTATAGTTTTGTAATATTTATAGTAAATAAATAAAAGTGAAATATGTAGAATTGTTCAGGGGTTTCTAATTCAGAGTATGTGTAGTAGAACTAATCCATGATACATAATTCTTACACTTTTCTCAGTCCTTGCTTATTTGCCTCCAAGTAATCTAGAGCATTGTTAGCTTTAGTGGAGCCAGGAGACTGATGTCCGTCCCTCCATGTCACTGCCCTTCAGTTTTGCCTTTAGTATCTGATCTACAATGTCAGTGGCCAGGGTGAGGTGCAGTTTCCCTTGTACAGGATTAGCACATGCCCTGTCTTACACAGTTGCATTATATGTACACATGGTCTGATATCTGCCTCAGGAGCACACAGCAGCTGGGAGGGACAGTGTCAGATCCAAGGGCTAAGAGGACACGTGGTCGCCATGTATTACTCAGTGTACTGAACCGCCGCACGACCAGCTCTACCCTTTCCTAGTGTATTCTCACCCATCCCTGTAGACTTTGAGCCCTCGCGGGCAGGGTCCTCTCTCCTTCTGTACTTGTGTGTCCCTTGTCCAGCACATGTTTATTGTACCTGTCTATATTTTTCCCCTTTTCATATGTAAAGCGCCATGGAATAAATGGCGCTATATAAATGTATAATAATAATAATAATAATAATTACACTGCATTCCTTTGTCTCCTAAACATAAAACATAGCGAAAGAGGCAAAATATTAATATCTCCAATTTCTTTAACGGAATTCCATAAGATACATCATATGTTCTGATAAATTTTAGAAAACCCTTGGAAAACCCTGTTAAGTACAAGGTAAATAAAGCATTTATTTAGATTAGGTATAAAATAAAGATAAATAGAAGATATTATTTAAAATAGATGCGATAGCACTAAAAAAAAAATGAACAGGTCTATAATAATAATACATAATACGTAACACAGAAATGATTACAACAGGATAAATAGAAGTTAGGTATAAAAATTAATTAAAGCGATTTTCCAGTATGTGGGTGGTGGGGCACATTGATCACAACATCAGGGACTTAATATATAAATTGAATTAAACTGGTATTTTTACATATGATGGTGCTCTTTCAAATGCAGAACTGAGTACATATAAAATACAAGGAATGGAGATTAGCTTTAAATCAGATATAGCTCAGGTATAAACCACATATACAGGGGTAGGGGACATCTAAGTTAAATAGGAGATGGATTTGTGCGATATAGGTAAGGCTAGGTTCACATTTCCGGTTTGAGTCCGCAGCGTATCGTCCACAACCGCATGCAAACGCATGTATGCGTTTGCGGTTGCGAACAACAGGCAAGTGCTATTTTCCCGGCAAATTTTTTAATTTACACAAGCCACGCCAATGGGCGTGTCTTATGTAAATTCTTGAGTATTTCACATTTACATAGCCAGTAATGCTCTTTTTTTACACACGTCATCTGCAGTCTTCCTTCAGCATGACCGGTTTGGCAGTGGGTCAGTAATAGTGTGGGGTAGCATTTCTTTGGAGGGCCACACAGCCTGTGTCTCCATTCTTCCCCCTGTGTCTCCCATCCTGCCCCCGTGCCACTTTCAACAAAAATAAAAAAATAAACTTTTTCCTTACCTGGCCATGCTCCTGCGGCGATACTGATGCTCCCTCCATGAAGTTCAAGCGCGCACTCGCCTGCGAATGACAATGATGTCATACGCTGGCGTGCGTGCCGTGCAGATTCAGTTACTGCACGGCAGAAGCCTGCCGCTAGGCCCCGGTGAGCAGATGAGATGGGGCCTGATGCGGGCAGTAATGCCCTGATGGCGGCCCTGGTGGAGGGTATAATAAAATCACAGATGTACTGCCACTATACACTATAGATGTACCATCTACCTTATTTTTCGGACTATAAGACACACTGGACCATAAGACGCACCCCAAATTTTGGGGTAGAAAATAGCAAAAAAAAGATTTTTATAAGATGGGGGTCTGTCTTATTGTCTGAATTTAAGGTATCTTACCTGAGGGCCGGGAGTGGTAGAGCGGCGTCACAGGAGGCATGGTCCCTTCCTCAGGAAGCTGGCAGTGGCAGAAGTGGGGCAATACTGCAGTCCCGGGGTATCCCAGCGGTGCAATGCTGTGGGTCCGGTGTCGGCGGTGAGGCAGAGCAGAGTGCATTGCATGGAGCAGGGTCCCTTCCTCAGGATGCTGGCAGCAGAAATGTGACGACGCTGCGGCCCGGTTTCCACGATGAGCAGAGCCGAGTGCATCATTGGTTTTCCTGAAGCCGAGGGTCACGAGATCTCAATCTGCGCAAGCGCGGCCTCCGGTGGCCATTTTCCTGAAGCCCGCAGCCTCAGGAAAATGGAGCGCGAGAGGTCAGCCAGGATCTCAATCCGCACACGCGCCACCTCCGGCAGCCCACGGCTTCAGGAAGATGGTCACAGGGAAACCAATGATGCACTCCATGCTGCTCACCGCCGACACCGAGCTTCAGCATTGCCACACTTCAGCTGCTTCCGGTTCCCTGAGGAAGGGACGCTGCTACATCACTGCCGCAACCCCCTGGTAAGCCTGCATTCGGACTATAAGACACACTCCCCATTTTCCTCACAAATTTTTAGGGGAAAAAGTGCGTCTTACAGTCTGAAAAATACAGTATTCTGGGCTCAGAAGAGAGCGAGCCAGAGGTATTACAGTATATCGAGAACCTGTCCTTTAATTCTTCACTACAAGTTTTTTGGCACAGTATCAGAGGAATGCAGTGGAAAAATTTGGTTGAAATGAAAGTCCAGCTCACCAGTGCAGCATACCAGGAATCGGATCAAGGAACCGCTGTGTCAGACGTAGAACATTGCAAAAAGAGAAAATCCAGCTCAACGATGAAGTGAAGATAAAAAAATCTTTAGTCACTTGTCATTCCAAATACAGAGGAGTATCAGCATAGATGGCAGCAGATGAATGCGTTATCAACGCGTTTCAGGTGACGCAGCACCCTTAGTCATGAAAAATTTGGTTACAGAACTCAGAAAATTAGCTATTCGATTTCCTTATCCTGACCTGATTGTATTTCATTTCAACAATCTGGGAAAAATTAAAATACTAAATCTCATGGCATTGATGAGAAAAGATTTTTCTTGCCTGAAGCTGGAGTTTACCCATTCTATTTTTGTTTTTTCCGAGATCGTTCCTAGATTAATTTGGTCTTTGCCTAACTTAATTTTTCTAGATAAAATCCTGAGAATAAATAAAGAAATGGAGAAGTTTACAGTGTTACTTCATGGTTTTTCTTTCAGGCACTTGGACTTAGAGGGTTTTACAGGAGCGATTTGGTCCATTTTTCAGATATTGGACTCGACATTTTTAACTTGGATCTTCAGTCCATAATTGAGAAATGGCTGTAATGTTTTGGGGGCCACAACTCTTTGAGCCATGGTGTATGGGAAAATCGCCCAGCTCACTGGGTGGATTGGATTATTTGAGGTTTATTTTATTGCTATTTTAGCTATTAATTTATTGGATTATTACAAAGTCTGCTTGGTTACCCTAAATAAACATCACGGCCATTTTCTTCCACAATATTGTGTGCTGTGTTTTTATTTAACGTATTTTATGGGTTTTGTGTTACCAAGGCTTTCCCAGACTAATGTCACCGCCCCAATATGCACCAGATCAACAATCACATGTAGTACATGGGACCAGGCAAACATCATCAGCGACTGCTCTTTACCCCAAGTGTAGTCTCCTCCACTAAAGTCCCTGCACATCACACATCATGTAGAGGACGCCATATTCCATAGTCACTGTACTTACCCCACAGGATCTCCACACCGTGCACTATCTCAGTAGCCTCCAGCCCATCACAAATGGAAAGGTGACTCGGTGCAAGGGATGTAATGGGAGTAGAATATATTAGTGCAGCAAGAGATGTATTGGGTGGATATAGATGGAGAAAGGAGGTGTCATTGGCCTTACAGAACAAGGAGGTATAGTGGCAGGATAAAGATGGTGGTAACGGGACGCCACAATGTAAAGTTACAATTGTAGTAAGCTGAACTGGCAACATGACCACAAGTGTAAGGTTCTTTGTACATGTTCTTGAAACTCAGTTTTCCGTCAGCCATTTTGCTTTCTGTCTTGCTGCAGCTATCTTGCCCTCAGTCAATATGGAGTTTTCAGCTTTCATGTTCCCGCCCTGATTCTCTCCCTCTTGCTTCTTAAGCAGCCACAGCTGAGCAATCAGTGCTTCAGAATCTAGCCTGCAGTGAACCTGTGACCTGACTCCTGGAAGCCTTGGACTATGTACTCCAGCTATTCCTACTGAGGAACTCTGAACACTTGTGGACTCTGGAACCCTGCTCTTTGAAAGATCCACGTTTGCATGGACTTACGGTAACAGAGAAGAAGATCCTGAACCTGTTGTGGAGAGTGACTGCTGAGCTTAAGTTACTCTGGCCTGCTGTGTCTCCTGCTTCTGTATCTGCAAACTGTGTGACTATTTTTGCCACTTGTATGAAGTAATACAAGACCTTCTATATAAAACCTGTGTTTCATGTATTTTCATCGCACCCAAGCACAAGACGCTATATGAACTGTACTACATACATTACAAGATTCTGAAGCCAAAACGTTAGTGTCTGCTGGGTCTGGGAAGGCTGTGTCTGCTGTAACTGTGGATATCAGACGTCCAGTTGTACTTTCTGTGATGACAGTGGTTGTGACTTCTCACAACCATTCCAGGTGAGCAATTCCCTTAAGTTTTTTTTTTCTGCAGTGTTACCACAGGTAAACACTATTGTTTTTTTTTCTCTTCCCTCTTTTGTGTCTGCTGTAACTGTGGATATCAGACGTCCGGTTGTACTTTCTGTGATGACAGTGGTTGTGACTTCTCACAACCATTCCAGGTGAGCAATTCCCTTAAGTTTTTTTTTTCTGCAGTGTTACCACAGGTAAACACTATTGTTTTTTTTTTCTCTTCCCTCTTTTGTGTCTGCTGTAACTGTGGATATCAGATGTCCGGTTGAACTTTCTGTGATGATAGTGGTTGTGACTTCTCACAAGCATTCCAGGTGAGCAGTTCCCTTAATTTTTTTTTCTCTCTGCAGTGTTACCACAGGTAAACACTATTGTTTTTTTTTCTTTTCTCCTCTCCTTCCAGTACTCCTGTCTTAAAAGATCTGGAAAATGGAGGCCCGCATAAAGGAACTTTGCGGAGTGACTGATAATATCCTTGCAGATTTACAGACTATAAAAACCCGTTTTACAAACCTACAGGACCTCACTAATCACAATTTGCAAGTGTTTGGACAGACTGCCCAGGATTTGCGAGCCAGGATTGAGGTTCTAGAGGAGCGAGTCCAGGCTCCTGCCGTAGCCCCAAGTTCTGGGATTCCCAAGTTGCCCCCTTTTCGTTTTGGCGGTGAACGTGAAAAATTCAGGGGATTTATTAACCAATGCAATCTGTTTTTTTCTGCACATGCTTCACAATTTCCCACTGAACGATCTAAAGTGCTTACTATAATTATGTTACTTACCAACAAGGCTTTGATGTGGGCAAACCCTCTGATTGAGACTGAGGATGAATGTTTGGATCATCTTGATGCTTTCATTTCAGCCATGGGGCAGGTGTTTGATGACCCCAATCGAGGTGCAACAGCTGAAGCAGCCATGTTAACTTTGCACCAAGGTAAGCACTCGGTAGCCGAATATGCCTTGGATTTCAGGAGATGGGCCCTTGATACCACCTGGGACAGTTCCGCCAAAAAATCTATTTTTCGAAAGGGGTTGTCTCCACTAATTAAGGATGAACTTGCTCGTGCCGACCCTCCCACTGCGTTAGGTGACTTTATTAACTACTGCATCCGTATTGATGCTCGCCTGACTGAACGCAGGCAAGAGAGATGGTTCGAAAGCAATCGCACTAACCTTTTCCTACCTTCCTCCCCAGCTAAGGAACCTTTGAGTAGGATCACACGGGAACCTGAACCTGAACCCATGCAGGTAGACTCTTTACAAAGACGGGTTAGTGATGCACGCAAGGAACATCGTTTTAAAGAAAATCTATGTTTCTATTGTGGTAAGTCAGGGCACTTCATTATAAACTGCCCCAGCCGTTCTCGTAAGACTACTGCAGCACTCATTCACTGTGAGTGTTGCGAGAGGAGATCTGTCAGGTCCGAGCCTCAGGCTCCAGAGAGATCTGCAGCAACAGATCTTGATTTCTCGGACTTAAACTCCGTTACTTCTGAGGATGATGACTGTGTAAATGCTGCAATTTTTCAAGTTTCCTCAGCGGTGTCCCAGCTGAGTTGTAGGAAAAACAATTCTCATTGCTTCCTTTCCATCAAACTCTGGGTTAACTCAGTCTGGGTGTCTAGCTCTGCTATGATCGACTCAGGGGCAAGTGGGAATTTTATGGATGTCTCCTTTGCTCTGAAACAGGGGATACGTTCAGTGAAGAAGGCTACTCCAGTACAGATGGAAACTGTGGATGGCTCCCTGCTGACCTCTGGACCAGTGGATCAGGAAACGGAGCCTTTGAGGGTCCTTATGGGTAAAGATCATCAAGAGAAACTGTCCTTTATGCTTATCTCTTCTCCCCACTTTCCCATTATTCTAGGGCTACCATGGTTGCAGGCTCAGAACCCTACCATTAACTGGGAGACCAAGGAATTACACTTTCCAGAGAAACAGATGAGTCCAGAAGTTTCAGCTTGCTCTGTTCCTAAAGGAACCATGTCAGTCCCTGAACTACCAGCTGTATACCAGGACTATGTGGATTTATGTGACAAGAAGAACGCTGACCAGCTTCCCCCTCACCGTCCATATGATTGTCCAATTGAATTATTGCCTGGAGCAGAGATACCTTTTGGTAAGATCTACCCCCTAGCGGGGCCTGAGCTAAAGGCTTTAAAGGATTACATAGATGAAAATCTAGCCAAGGGCTTCATACGCCCCTCTTCATCTCCTGCAGGTGCACCCATCTTCTTTGTGAAGAAGAAAGATGGATCTCTGAGACCCTGCGTAGACTATAGGGAACTCAATAAGGTTACTATTAGAAACCGTTATCCATTGCCTTTAATCCCTGAGTTATTGGAGAGAGTGCGGCATGCCAAAATTTTCTCTAAATTGGATCTCCGTGGGGCCTATAACTTGGTCCGTATTAGACCTGGGGATGAATGGAAGACTGCATTCAGGTCACGCTATGGACACTTTGAATATCTAGTTATGCCTTTTGGTCTGAGTACCGCCCCAGCCACTTTTCAACACTTGGTGAATGACATCTTCAGGGATCTCCTAGATACTTTCGTGGTGATTTATTTGGATGATATTCTAATTTTTTCTAACTCCACAGAGGAACATCATGGACATGTGAGAATGGTCTTGGAACGTCTAAGACAAAACCATCTTTACATCAAACTTGAAAAGTGTGAATTCCATAGGACCGAAATTCAATTTCTGGGGTATGTACTGTCTACACAAGGAATTAGTATGGATGGAAGTAAGACCCAAGCCATCAAGGATTGGCCAAGTCCTAGAAATGTGAAGGAGGTGCAGCGCTTCATCGGGTTTGCCAATTTCTATAGACGTTTCATTAGGAATTTCTCTGAGGTAGTGTCACCTATCACCCAACTTACCCGAAAGAGTCTAGGTTCTCCTGGACTCCCCAAGCCCAGGAAGCATTTTCTCGTCTAAAAGATAAATTTACCACCGCACCTATCTTGGTACATCCCAACCCCAAGCTTGCCTTCATAATAGAGGTGGATGCTTCAGATTGTGCTGTTGGAGCTATACTCTCTCAGAGAACAGGTGAGAAGAATGTCTTGCATCCCTGTGCCTTCTTTTCCCAGCAGTTGTCTTCGGCTGAGAGGAACTACGATGTGGGCAATAGAGAGTTGTTGGCCATTATTGCCGCCTTCAAAGAATGGAGACACCTTCTTCAGGGAGCTGCACAGCAAATAGTCGTCCTGACAGACCATCGTAACCTTGAATTTATCAGGTCGGCTAAGTGCCTGACTCCTCGCCAGGCTCGCTGGAATCTTTTCTTAAACCAATTTAATTTTGTCATTTCTTATAGACCAGGATCGCGCAATGGAAAGGCTGATGCACTCTCTAGGATTCATTCAGCAGAGACCCGTCCACTTGCTCCTCCTAAGACTATTCTTCCTGACTCTAGATTCCTGGGAGTGATTCATAATCAAGACCTACTTAAGGACATCAAGGAAGCATACCATGCGTATTCCTTGTTGGCACAACCCCCAAGGGACGTAAGTCTTGTCTTTAAGAATGGTGTGTGGATTCTGGGACAACGTCTGTATATTCCTGAAACAGTCAGATTGAGAGTATTGCAACTCATTCATGATTCCAAGATAGCTGGGCATAGAGGAATTCTAAAGACACAGGAATTTCTTTCTCGTTTCTTTTGGTGGCCCACTTGCAGGAAGGATGTTTTAAACTATGTCACTTCATGTGAAGTCTGTGCAAGATGCAAAACACCTCGCTCCTCACCAACTGGTCTGTTACAACCTCTTCCCACCCCGTCCCGCCCGTGGGGATCCATTTCTATGGACTTCATTGTGGAGTTACCAACCTCCAAGGGAAAAACACCATTCTAGTGGTGGTTGATCGTTTAACAAAGGCAGCTCATTTTATTCCTTGTGTCGGCTTACCCACTGCAAAACAGACATCAGATTTGATGATTAAAGATGTGTTTCGCTTACATGGAGTACCGGATGAGGTTATTTCGGATCGAGGGTGCAATTCACTTCAAGGTTTTGGCAAAATTTCTGTGCAGCATTGGACATTAAAGTAAACCTTTCTTCTGCTTTTCATCCCCAGACTAATGGACAGACCGAACGAACCAATCAAACTCTGGAGCAGTATCTCCGCTGCTTTATCTGCCACCTACAGGATGATTGGGTGGATCTACTTCCATTGGCTGAGTTCTCTTATAACAACTCTCAGAGCGCCTCCACTAAGCAGTCTCCTTTTTACTCCAATCTAGGTTATCATCCTAACATTCTTCCACGATTTCCCATAGAAACGCCTTTACCAGCAGTGGCCGAAAGAATCACGTCTTTACAGAAGAATATGGATCTTCTAAAGGAGAATCTGAAATTGGCTCAGGAAAGGTACAAGAAAGCAGCAGATAAATTTCGTAAACCTGCACCAGCTTTCAAGGTAGGAGACCTGGTCTGGCTGTCAACCAGAAATCTTAAGTTAAGGATTCCATCGTCTAAGTTGGGACATAAGTACATTGGACCCTATAAAATCAGTAAAATTATAAGTGCCGTTGCTTGTCGTCTTCAACTGCCTAGAACTATGAGAATCCACCCTGTCTTTCATGTATCCCTACTAAAGGCTGCAACACCCAATACGTTTCCTGGACGTTCTTCTCCTTGCCCTGACCCAGTGCTAGTCGATGGTCAGGAAGAATTTGTGGTGGAAAGAATTCTAGATTCCAGGTTATACAGAAATCAGTTACAATATTTGATTAAATGGCAGGGCTACCCAGTGGAGGACAACTCATGGGAACCAGTCAATAACGTTAATGCTCCTCGTTTGCTCCGCCAGTTTCATCAGAGGTACCCAGACAAGCCTGGTCTGAGGCCATCCGGAGGTTGTCCCTAAGGGGGGAGTAATGTAAGGTTCTTTGTACATGTTCTTGAAACTCAGTTTTCCGTCAGCCATTTTGCTTTCTGTCTTGCTACAGCTATCTTGCCCTCAGTCAATATGGAGTTTTCAGCTTTCATGTTCCCGCCCTGATTCTCTCCCTCTTGCTTCTTAAGCAGCCACAGCTGAGCAATCAGTGCTTCAGAATCTAGCCTGCAGTGAACCTGTGACCTGACTCCTGGAAGCCTTGGACTATGTACTCCAGCTATTCCTACTGAGGAACTCTGAACACTTGTGGACTCTGGAACCCTGCTCTTTGAAAGATCCACGTTTGCATGGACTTACGGTAACAGAGAAGAAGATCCTGAACCTGTTGTGGAGAGTGATTGCTGAGCTTAAGTTACTCTGGCCTGCTGTGTCTCCTGCTTCTGTATCTGCAAACTGTGTGACTATTTTTGCCACTTGTATGAAGTAATACAAGACCTTCTATATAAAACCTGTGTCTCATGTATTTTCATCGCACCCAAGCACAAGACGCTATATGAACTGTACTACATACATTACAACAAGCCTGAAAGCAAATGAGTGGCATGTACCCAGGATAATGGGTCCAGAGAAAAAAACAAAGCAAAAAAAAAATGCATTGAAAGAATTTTCAACACAAAAACTTTTCAGGTTTAGAATTTTTCGACTCAGAAACCCCCTTAAGCATCAAACAGTCTAATAACAGGGTATTTCCACCATAAATAGTCATTGTCTGTCCACAGGATATGTCATCACTGTCTGATAGATGCACTTCCATTTCCAATGAATACAGAGATAGCTGTGCATATTTGTGTTACACACTGCAAAACGTATTAATTATGCCTCCTAAATCTGTTGAGACTGTTGTACTTCCCATGAAAATCAATATCAAAATTGCTGTCTGATTTTATAATTTAAAAAGACAATTTTGTGTCCAGCTAGATCTAAAATCATAAAAAAAATCATTTTGAAATTAGGCAGGAAAGCTTTTCATATAGGATCATACAGCCTTTCTTAAAGGGATTTTGGAAAGAAGAAGAAGAAGAAGAAGGAGGAGGATGCAAGTGAACTTACATTAGTGGCACCGCTTCAGTGCTAAAATTAAAAGAAAATGCTGGAGTGGTGCTTTAAAGTTTCACTCACATTGTCGATTCTGTAAAATGCAGCAAGTTTACCCTCTGGACAATGTGCTGCATTTGTGCCCATCAGGAAAATAGAGGTCCTTTGTTAGCGTTACAGTTTTTGTTTTCTGAAAATACATTCAGTCTCTGAGGTCTTGATTGCTGCAAATGCTGATCATCACCTATGACCAGAGGTCATTTTCACACAAATAATCGTTATAAGGTATTTGAAGTACTTTATTTTTACTTCAATTTCCCTGAATTATTCAATGTAATAAAATTATATTTATCCCAACGAGCTAACAAGAATCATGTACGATTTGTTCCCAGAAACGGAAACAAATATGAGCAAGAACAATATTCACTTTAACCGAGCTAATTATGAATGAGGTTACACAGACGTTTCCACATCACAAGAAATAATAATAGCTCTTTCCTTAAATAGGTCTGATATATAAGTAAATAATCCCAGAAGGATGTCACCGCCTGCCAACTGCTAACTATGACAAAGGGCAAGAACCGCAGCGTGACACTGGCTACACACTCTTCCATTGTGTGCTGCAGGGGATGAAGATCCATGGCTAAAATTTTGTATGGGAAAGTTTTGTTTTTTAGCAAAAGTAGGTGCAACTTGTATGGTACCTGTACACGTTTAGTCACAACAAATGAAAATATCTTTAGATTTAACCTCATGACTCCATGTTTCTAAATGCCCAACTATAGTATACAGTATATCATCCCATACATAGTATTTCATACACCACATCACCCATGTATGTGGGTGAGGTCAGGCAGCCTTATGAATAAAAATGGGGCAGTTATGTCGATAACTGTGTCCTCTTCCACAATTCTGTTCCCGTCCACATAGCTGATGGGAGGAGATGCCGTCTGTAACGCTCGATTAGTGGTGACACGATCGGACTGAAGGCCAGCAATAGTGGTATGCCAGACACACCTGGCGCAGGCCGTCACGCTTATGCACACCCTTGAGGGCCGGGGTACTCTTCACCCCTCCCACTAAAAGGATGGGGACTTTTGTAGAGCCCTTCCCAGGTGTCAATAGCAGGGTGGCTGGGCACACTGGCAACAGATGGGGCAAACACACCAATAAGCTATACCGGTAAGACAAAGACGAACCTAACATACAAACTCGGAAGGTCACAGCATGAACAGGGCACCATACACAGAGCCAGAGACAAACCAAAGAAACACCAAGAACTACCAACCGTACCACTGAATCGCAGCTAAGTAATCAGTGGTGAGCAAGAGGATATGGCAAGTTTAAATATCCCTCTCATGGATCACCTGACACCGCTGAGGTAATGCCCAATCTTCAGCCTTAGCCCAGAGAGACAGAGGAAGGGGTGAGAAGGGAGGAGAAAATGGAACCTCCCACCACATACCTGAACCAGGAGACATAGCGTCTAGTGATGAGCGAACGTGCTCGGATAAGGTGTTATCCACGCCTGCTCATGGGTTATCAGAGTGTCTTCGGCGTGCTCAAATATTATGTTCGAGTCCCTGCAGCTGCATGTTTTGTGGCTACTAGACAGCCGCAATACATCTGGAGATTGCCGAACAGACATGCAGCCGCAGGGACTCAAACATATTATTCAAGCATGCCCAAGATACTCGGATTACACCCGAGCATGCTCGGATAACATGTTAACCAAGCACGTTCATTCATCAATAATAGCGTCCTACGTCTCCTGGCAGCAGCTGACACTGGGATCCATTAATGGCGTCAGCGCTGGGAGCAATCACCTCAAAACCACGTCACGCCCAGAGGTCTATCCCCTGGAATGGAGTACACAGGCAATTCAAGGCCCAATGCCGGCCTCGCCCCCCTGAAGGCAGCACCCTTTCCCGACTGCCTGACACTTGACGTTACATGCACTAGCCTGGTGTGTAGCGCGGATCAGATTAGTGCATGCTGCAATATTTTTCACATGAACCATTGATCCATGTATAAACTTGCTATGTGCTATCCGTTGAGCAGCACGCTGACTAAGAATCCGGAGTAAAGCAGTATTCTTATCATTCTAGTGTTTCTATACTGGGTACACATAAGGTACTGTCACACTAAGCGAGATTGCTAATGAGTCACCATTTATGACGCAGTAGTGATCTCGTTAGCGACTTAGCTGTGTGTGACATGTAGCAGCGATGTGGCCCCTGCTGCGATGTCGTTGATTGCTTATGAACGTTCTGAGCCGTTTTTTGGTCGTTGGTGTCCCGCTGGTGAGCCTGAATCGCTGAGTGTGACACCCTTTATGAACGACTTCACCAGCGTCGCAGGCGGGACTAGGTTTTCCCAACGACCGCAGAGGTCGTTATACAGATCACTGATGAGATGTGTTTGGAAGCTAACTAGCGATCACATAGCGATCACACTAGCGATCTCGCCAGGTCGAGTCGTTGTCGTAATCGCTAGTGCGATCGCTAAGTGTGACAGTGCCTTTACTGTTGTAAGTCTTTTGGGCTATGACTGTACCAGCTTTGTGCATCTGTACATTCTTCTTTGCAAATTAGCTCTAGGTGAGTGTGATTGGATAGAGAGCATGTGTGAACAGCAATTTTCAAGTTTTGTCACATTGTCACGGATTCTCAATGGGATTTAGGTCTGGACTGTGACTGGGCCATTCACACATGTTTTGGATCAGATTTTCGTCAGAGTTCACACAGTGTGTCTGTTTTTACAACCAGACTTTCATGGGTTTTTCTTTTGAAACAAGAAATTGATGGAGGTTTCTCAAACTTCTTTTATCAGTCAGTGAAAATAGTCAGCACTACGATGCAACTAAGATGGCGTCAGTGAGCTGATTTTGACGCCATGTGAACTATATTGGGAACGTAATCTCTCTGTAAGAAACACTTAACATGTACATGAATAATGGACATCTAAGCGAGGCCTAATGGCAGCGAAAGGTGGTCCTACAAGGTATTGACTCAGTGGGGGCTGAATACAAATGCACGTCACAATTTTCAGATTTACATTTTTAAAAATTATTTTTGAACTTCTACACCCTGCAGCCCTACGAGCCATCATAACGAGGATCAATCCATCACGATACTCACCACGGCATCATCATAGATATCTCTGATGGACTTCTGCGAGAGCACAGCACTCATCTCCCTCCATGTGAAGCTCCAGCAGCGGTCACTGGATCGGATCCCTTCATCACACCGGAGGCTTAGTTACGGCTTATGCTGAACTCGCATACATGAAGGGATCTCTCCACCGCACACAACGACCGATCCCCATTGACTACACATCAGGTCTCCCACTATTTGACCCTATCTCTACACCTCTGCCGCAACTTAGGATTGCAAGAAGTTTGCGGAGTGCGCCCTTCACATAACCACAGACATTCAGTTATCTGTTTGGTACGTTTGTGCTGATGTTCAAGTATTTTCTTTTTTCTCCATTACCATTTATACCATTGTCTCATTATATAAACACCTTCTCCTTCACCACATTCCTACATCGCAAGGTATCTGGTCCTTGACAGCAAGGATCTATTTAAGTAATTTTGCACCCTTGCATTCTGTGGCTCTAAGCTACAAAACACCTCAACAGATGTAGAAAATATATAGACCTCTGTTGAGGTGTTTTGTCCATCTGATACCTTTTTTGAGATTTTCTATGTAAGTGAAATTGGGCGGTCAGTAGACCATGTGTTTTGGTATGTAGGGAGATACCTCTGCCTGATGGGCATTCCGAAACATGATATTGTGGAAAAAAAATATGTATTTTATCTACATGGATGGGATATTTTCAGCCTAATTTTAGGTAGTACTTGAATCCATTGGATGGTCATATTATGTGGATTGTCCACTAGTTAAGTGGTATAGCCATTCATACAAGACCTCTTTTTGCCTCATTTATTTAAATGATTATTATGGTGGCCATTATATTGTATGCACTGGCAATGAATATGGATTGAGTAAGGCGCCTTATTGGTCAGTACGTCCTCTTCTTTGCACTGTTGCACCTTTTTGCTTGTTTTTGCACATGTTCTCCACGTGTTCCTCTTCTGTCTTAAACTTTCAATAAAGAATTATCATTTTATTATTCTGGGTCTTGGGTCGTTTATGTGGTTTTCCACAGCCCCGCTTATTGTTGTATGAGACTAAACCCCTATAATAACCACACTAGCACTTCACCTGTTAACAGTATAGTGCCTACAATGTTTACTGTGACACATTAGAAAATTAGTGAGGAAGCCATAATATAACCTGTGTGGCCACCTGCTGTTTATAACTGGAACTACTGCTACTAGAGTCAGTTTTGGAAACATTAATTCAGACAAATTTGAACAGAACATAATATAAAAGTCTTCTAGTAAGTAATGCAGAAGTCATTCCTGCCCTTTGCCTCATCTGAATGTAACACCAAATACTGCCAACTGATACATGTTTCTGGATAAAAGACATCTCCTTTCTAATAATGAAATCCCATGAAGCTCAGTTTAGTATACATAAAGATATTGTGGTTGGCAAATTTGTGTAGGATGTAACAATCCAGGAAAGGTCCAGTTCCAGGGCAGGCATATTGCCTGTACAGCAGGTTTGGGTTCACAGGGGCCCAGAGGGGAAGGGGGACCCAGAGTCGTAAAGTTCAATATTATGTCTCCTATGTTTAAGAATAGACATAATCACTTGGCCAGCAGGTGGCATCATTACAGAGCTGTCCCATGATTCTGTGCCGCCGCCGTTCCCACAGACTATCTTGCATACAGTCTTTTCCTTTGCAGTCAACGGGAGTTACCGAAATACTGAGAAAACTTCTAATACTACTGTAATATATTCATTATTCCAATGAAGAGCGCACACTTGCAGGAGTTCTGCGGTAATGTTTATCTCCTCTTCTCCATCTTCATAACCAGAGCAGGGGCAACACCTGGGGCAAAATGCACTTACAGAATAGGTGAGGGTCCTGTGCGGCCGGCAGATGTCCAAAGGTATACATTTGTGATATGTGATGGACTCCAAGTCACAAACAAAATGAATCCGACAGAAGCACAGAAAATAAATACAAAAAGCATTACAATTAGGTGTCAAATAGTCACAACTTTATTTAAATTGACATTACACCAAAAATAGCACAAACCCCGACTCACAGAAACTCACTCAGGAGGGGAAAAGTCTTAGTTACTTACCGTTAACTGTATTTTTCGAAGACCATGACAGCACCCAACGAGGTAGGGGATCCGCCCTTCAAGAACAGGAAACCTACAGATACATAAGGGCGGCACCTCTCCCACGCATCAGTTGGTTTACAGAGCACAAGAGGACCATCAAGGTTAATGGCAAAAATAAATTCTATACAACACTATTGCGTTTAACTATTTTATCCTATGTGAAACTTATAAGAGGAGTAAGTGCATGCCGAAAGATAAAAGGGGAGGGAATCCAAGGGTACTGTCATGGTCTTCGAAAAATACCATTAACGGTAAGTAACTAAGACTTTATTCGAAGCCCATGACAGCACCCAACGAGAGAATTACAGAGAGTAATAACTACTCAGGGAGGGACTACAGCCTGCAGCACCCTTACACCAAAGGAGAGATCAGAGGAAGCACCCAAGTCTAATCTATAATGATTGAAGAATGTGCTTGGAGAGGACCAAGTGACGGCCTAGACTTCCGACCTCTCTGCCCACGAGGTTGCCACGGCTCGAGTGGAATGTGCCCTCAATTTCTCCGGTGCCGGCCTGCCTTTTGAGGTGTATGCTAATGAAATGGCCTCCCTGATCCATCTAGCTAGTATGCCCTTTGATACTCTAAAGCCCTCCTGGGGCCTTGGAAGGAGACAAATAAAGCGTTATCCTTTTTCCAGGGGTCAGTTACCGCTAGATATTCCAAAAGACATCTCCTCACATCTAGGGTATGGAGCTTCATTTCTTTCTGGCTACTTGGATTGGGTAGGAAGGATGGAAGAACTATCTCCTGAGTCCTACGGAAAGTGGAAGCTACCTTAGGTAAGTATGCTGGATCGGCCCTGAGTATCACCCTATCCTCCTGGAATTGTGTATACGGAGGGAGCCTAGACAGTGCCTGAATGTCACTCACTCTCCGTGCTGACATTAATGCCACTAAGAAGGCTACCTTGATGGAGAGAGTTATAAACAAGGCTGTTGAAATGGGCTCAAATGGGGCCTCCGTCATGGTTGTAAGAACTAGGTTTAAATCCCAAGGCATAAACCTATTTTTAACTATAGGCCTGGACCTAGCCGCTGCTTTAATAAATGTACTGACCCAATAGTTCCTGGCTATGTCGCAGTTAAAAAGGGCTCCCAGGGCAGAAACCTGCACTTTAAGGGTACTGGTGGAAAGACCCATATCTAGGCCTCTTTGCAGGAACTGTAGGATCTGAGCTATTGGGGCTGATTCTCCAGCTACAATTCCTAAGTTCTGTAAAAATTTCTTCCAGATCCTGGCATAAATTCTGGTCTTAATTTCCTTCCTGCTCTTAAGGAGGGTATTTATCAAGCTTGGAGAAAACCCTTTATCTTTTAGTAACGACAGCTCAAAATCCACGCCGTCAGATGTAGGCCAGCCACCTGAGGATGGTACACTGGGCCCTGGGACAGGAGATCCGGAATGTCCGGTAGGACCCACGGATCGGATATCGACATGGCTCTGAGGCTTGAGAACCACGCCCTCCTGGTCCAAAAGGGTGCGATCAGTATTACTTTTGCTTTGTCCTTTCTGATTTTTCTGACCACTAGGGGTATCAGGGACAAGGGAGAGAAGGAGTAAGCTAGTGTAAAGTCCCATTTTATCAGAAAGGCGTCTACTGCCAGCGGGCTTTCCCTGGGATTTAGGGAACAGAACTGCTTCACCTTCCTGTTCCTTCTGGCTGACCCCATCTCTGTACAATCAGGTCGAAAATGACATTTTTTAAAGACCATTCCCCTTGTCTTAGAAGGTTGAGGCTTAGAAAATCTGCTGTGGCCAACGCTTGTCTCAGGGCTCCCGCTGACATCTCCCAAGTACCCTTCAGGAATGAGTCTGCTTTTTTATCCAGCGGATCTTTCAAGGTGCCCATGTCCTCAAAGGATATGGAGGACTTTTTGGAGGCCTTAGCTACCGCAGCATCGAGTTTCGGAGCCTTGTCCCATCTATCCACCAGTCGATCTTCAAAGGGGTATCTACTTTTAAATGCCGGAGCCAATGAACTCCTTTTTTCCGGTTTCTTCCACTGTTTGTCTATCAGGCTCTGAATCCTATTGTTCAAGGGGAAGGACCTGCGTTTCTTTGGGTCTAACCCACCAAACATAAAGTCCTGTACTGACCGCTCAGGTCTCGAATCTTCTGTCCCCATGGTGGATCTGACCGCCTTGATTAACTTGTCTATTTGGTCTAGGGGAAAACAAAACAGGGTAGAATCTTCCTCTGATGAGGAAGAACGAGAAGGAGACGAAGAAGTGGACCCCGGGGAATCTTCGCCCTTCCTAGGCATAGCTGGGGAATCTGAGTCCGAAAACCTTGCTACCCATTTTCTCTTAGAAGACTCTCCCTGAGAAAATGATTTCAAAGAGTCTTTCACTTCTGTCCTTATCAAGTCCCTCATGGTTGAGGTGAAGTCAGCGGTTTCTTCTGCTACCTGTAGGAGGGCAGGGGAAAATGTAAGGTACTGTCATCTTTTAGTCAGGGACTACCGCCCACCCCTTCAGATCCCTACCGTCTGTCGCACACAAGGCTGACACAACCTTTTAGGGTAAGCGTCGGGCAGGGGTTGACCACAGAGGGCACATTCCCTGTGCCTCGATTTTTCCGAACATTTCTTCCCTGCTAGACAAAAAACATAAGGGGGAGACTGCATCACCGGGTGTACTTTCACGAAGATCTCTTACCCGCCATCAGGAATAGGTACCGGATCACGGGGGGGTCCAGCTGATGATGATGCCTCCACTGCTCTGGAGGAACTTTTGCGGCTGGGCTGGCCACTTGTCCATCCTCTGGACTTTAGCTGGGGCTTTGTGCGAGGCCTGCTTGGACCTTGCTTCTTCTGTTCCGTCTGCAGAACGACCTGCTGCTCTGCGGGAGCTTCTGACACCTCCATTGTGGATCAGAAGTGTCTCTGCAGCAGGTCAGGCCCCTTTTATGCACCCACCCCTGGATATCCGGGTGAGCAGGTTGTAGCCAGGGGTCCGCCCCCTCTCACCCTGGGTCCAGCCCCCTCCCCCCCACATAAACCCACGCCCACAGCCATAGCCGCCCTGTCCCTGCGGCCGGGCAGCCGACACCCGGCGGTATAGTGAAGGAAAAAGCCGGCCGGCATCTGACTTCCAGTCCGGCGCTCCAAGCCCCGCCCCCGTGACGCGTCACATCCGCGCCTCTCAGGAAGGCAGCAGAAACGCCGAACCAGGACCGGACGCCACCGCCACCCGGCCGATGGACAGCTGGACCAGGGATGCCGCAGGACGCCAGGCAGCGGCGAAGGAGAACCGACCCACCCGGGGGGGCGAATACTTACCTTCCGGCGCTGGCTCCAGAAGATGGGATCCACCGGACACCGCTCCCCACACCGTCGTGGAATCCTCCCCGGACTCACTGTGGCGTTTCCAGGGGCGAGGTGGGAGAGGTGCCGCACTTATGTATCTGTAGGTTTCCTGTTCCTGAAGGGTGGATCCCCTCTTATTGGGTGCTGTCATGTGCTTTGAATAAACCCCCTGTGGAGGGAACCATGACTGGAGGATCGCTCTTCCCTGGTGCCTATATATAACAGATGTAATGGCAGAGGTTTTCAAATTTGTGCATTTTACCAGATTTAAAGAGAATAACATAACAAATAAGGAATATAAATGTGATAAACTGGATGTGGGAGAGATCCGGCTGCGATATTGGTCACCACATTGATTGGTATAACAAATTTGGTTGATCTGAGTGCCAAGGTGGATGAACCATCTTCTCCCTTACACATCTAGGTCTGCCTCTTAAGAAGTTGGACACTTGGATACAGGGGTTGTTCTTTATGGATAACCCCTAATAGGATAAATACAAACTCACACCTTCCTCTGTTATGTTTCGGTAGCTGAGGAGTGCAGGCAAAAAAGGCAATACACCAGAGCAGTTGGAATCTATGAGATTGCAGTACCCTGACTAACCACAACAACTAGAGGCAGCCGTGGAGCATTCCTACGTTGGTCCTAGACGCCTCGTCACAGCCTGAGAAACTAACTACACCTAAAGATAGATATAGGAAAGCTATCTGCCCCGGAGCAGAACCCCAAAGATAATAGAAAGCCCCCAAACATGTAATGGCGGTTAGACAAGAAGAAATACTGACACAGACAGAAAATAGTATGAGCAAACGTTGGGGCCCAAACTAACTAAATAGAAAAGGATAGGAAGGGTACTTACTGCAATCCCAGAAAACCCTGAAAAGCACCAACTCTACTAATTTCAAAAACACCTGAGATCACACGACCTCTACCACCTAAATTAGTTCTCTGGTGTAACAAAATCAAAACAGCAGCCACTGAAAAAACTGGAAAAAGCAAAAGTACAAACATCAGTGGCTGAACTAAACTGAGAGGGCAAAAGCCCCCGGAGGGGACCCTGAAGGCCCCCACAGAAGTGCAGGACAAAATGCAAAAATCAAGCACAAAAACAAAAAGAAGAAAATGTCTTATCTGTTAGCAGGAGATGCAGACACGACACAGCAGGCTACAAGGGAAACAGGAATCAAGGATAGAGACCAGAACAATTGATCACCGGCAACCCTGATGGGAAGGTGACTCCCTTATATAAGACCAGTCAGTAACACCTGATTCCCAATCCTCACAATCTTCACTGGACAGACCAGTACCGCTTGTAACCACCAGAGGGAGCCTCTGCTCAGAACTCATCCCAAGCCCATTCACAACATTCTTCCCTCCCATATAATGGATTTATTAAAGTCATAGGTCCATACATGAACTGCCAAAGGAGAGCTGTTTGTAGGGGGTCTCTCCGCTCTCGGTAACAGTAGGGGATTCTGTGCTGAGGACCCCATCTATTAACTTCATATACCACGAGGGCATCTGAAGCAGACAACCTCTTTCCCTGCTAGAACTTCCAAATGACATCAAGGTCGGCAAATTACGTGGATTGGTCAAGCTCAATGTCCTCAGCTGCATTAGTAATAGCACTGATTAGGGCAGCGCATCCTTATTTTATGGAAACATCTTTAGGGCAAATGTTTATGACCTCATAATAATTGTCGTGGTCACTACATGGGCTTATTACTCATGCAGGGCCAAAGTATTAACCATTTCACCACCTGGAATTTGCTTCAAAATACAGGCAATTAAACTGCACTTACCAAGCAATGCATTATTGATATGGTATCTCTTAGCCACCTTAAGAAATAGAAATGACATATAAAGGGATTTTTTTAGGTGTGATATGCAATTCTGAGGTCCAAAGACTAGGTTTAAAACTTACACTTAATAAAAAAATGAATGGTGGGACATCATACTGTCTGGGTGCAGTTGGAGGCCATCATACTGAATGGGGGACTGTGGGAGGTATACTGAATGGGAGGCTGTCAGGTACATCATACTGATCGGGGGACTTTAGCATACTGGTGAACACTACTCTGTGTATAGCGGACTTTGGGGGACATCATACTTTGCGAGGGCTGTGAGTGCCATCATACTGTGTATAGAGGTTGTGGTGGTCATACTGTACCTAGGGGCTGTGGTGGACATCATACTCTAAATGGGGGCTGTGGTGGATATAATATTGTATGGGGGTGTTATACACATGCCCCGATCCATTTGATTCTCTTGTGCTCCATGTCAGTCTTTGCAAGTATCCTGGCATGATTCCATGTAACAACTTCCTAGGCCTCTTTAAGGCCCCCCCAAGACTTATACTTGTGTCTTGTTATTGCTCTTAAACTTGCTGGTAACGCTTTTAGTTTTCTGTGCATTGTTCCAAACCATAGTCATCAGGACTTCTCCTGCTTGTCTGTGGTTTGCTTCCTGTCCCTGAGTAACTTGTCTGCGGTTTCCAGTATCATTTCTACCTATCAGTGGAGGATTTCACCTGCTTGCCTGTGGTTTCCAGTAACCCTGTCATTGGAGGACTTCATCCCCCTTTGTGCAATTTGCAGTAACTTTGCTACCTGTCAGTGGAGGACCTTCGCTGTATGTTTTAGTGGTTTCAAGTATCGCTACCTACCTGTCTGCGGTTTCCAGTAACCCTGGAATCTGTCCGAGGTCTTCAGTAAATCTGAGCAACCTGCCTGCAGATATTAGGGCATCTTCCTGGTTGTTTACAGCAGGGGTCCCCAACCGCCGGTCCGCGGCCCATTACCGGGTCGTAGCAGTTCTGCTGCCGGGCCGCGGCACAGAACGCTGTACATACATGGAGCCGGCGGCTGCAGCACTGTAGTGACAGCTGCAGCCGCCGGCTTCATTAGACATCGATACTTACCTTCCGTCGCTGCGTCCCTGTCGGCCGCGTCAGCTTCCTCCTGGCAGTGCGGTGACGTAGTACCGCTCATTAAGGTAATGAATATGGACGTGACGCCACTCCCATAGGCGTGGCATCCATATTCATGCCCTTAATGAGCGGTATTACGTCACCGCTGCGCACAGGAGGAAGCTGACGCGGCCGACAGGGACGCAGGGACCTGCAGCGAGGGAGCGAGGAGGGTAAGTATGATGGGGGGGGAGGACGGGGGAGCGGAGCCATGTATACAGGATGGGAGGGGGAGCGGAGCCATATATACAGGATGGGAGGGTGGGAGCGGAGCCATATATACAAGGATGGGAGGGTGGGAGCAGAGCCATGTATACAGGATGGGAGGGGGAGCGGAGCCATATATACAGGATGGGAGGGGGAGCGGAGCCATATATACAGGATGGGAGCGGAGCCATGTATACAGGATGGGAGCGGAGCCATGTATACAGGATGGGAGCGGAGCCATATATACAGGATGGGAGGGGGAGCGGAGCCATATATACAGGATGGGAGCGGAGCCATATATACAGGATGGGAGCGGAGCCATATATACAGGATGGGAGGGGGAGCGGAGCCATGTATACAGGATGGGAGGGGGAGCGGAGCCATGTATACAGGATGGGAGGATGGGAGCGGAGCCATATATACAGGATGGGAGGGGGAGCGGAGCCATGTATACAGGATGGGAGGGGGAGCGGAGCCATGTATACAGGATGGGAGGGGGAGCGGAGCCATGTATACAGGATGGGAGGGGGAGCGGAGCCATATATACAGGATGGGAGGGTGGGAGCGGAGCCATATATACAAGGATGGGAGGGTGGGAGCAGAGCCATGTATACAGGATGGGAGGTTGGGAGCGGAGCCATGTATACAGGATGGGAGGTTGGGAGCGGAGCCATGTATACAGGATGGGAGGGTGGGAGCGGAGCCATATAAACAAGGGTGGGAGCGGAGCCATGCATACAAGGGTGGGAGCGGAGCCTTGTATACAAGGGAGTCACATTCACATTATAAATGTTATAATTAAATGATGAGTATGCACTACTACTAAACTACAACCCCGTCCATAGCCCCGCCCCCTTATGACCAAAGCCCCACCCCTGCCACACCTCCATCCCTGCCCTGCCAGGCCCTGGAAGAATGGTCTTTCTTGAAGCCAGTCCCTGGTGCAAAAAAGGTTGGGGACCACTGGCTTACAGGTCCTAGTTACCTACCTGCCTGAGGTTTCCAGTATCAACTTGCTGCAGCCTCCAAGATGTCTTCCTGGCTGTCTAAGGGTTCTAGTTGCCTACCTACATGCTTGCGGTTTCCAGTATCAACCTACCTGCAGTTAGACGTCTTCCTGGCTGTATACGGCTTCCATGGTATTAGAATTTCTTGTTACTCTGGAGTTTTGTCTGCTACCTGTATGCATCACCATGATGCTTCCTGTAATGCCAACATTTTTCAGTGGCTCTGCAATCTGGTCTGATGTCTTTAGAAACTCTATTTGCCAGGGATCTCCTGGATGTCTTCTGCCTGCCATTGGTTTCCAGTGTCCCGCCTGCTTGCCTGTTGTCGCCTAGATGTCTCCACCTGCCAGATGTTTCCAGCATCCTGCCTGCTTGCCTGTGGTCTACTGGATGTCTCCCGCCTGCCAGTGGTTTTCAGCATGCCATCTGCTTATTTGTGATTTCAAGGACTTTATTTAAGACTTTTGGTTTGCATCTTTGTGTCCGCCTGAAGCTTGTAGGACTTCTGTCTGCTTGCACTTTCCAGGACTTTAGTAAAACGTTTGCATTCTACTTGTCTGTGTTCCGCTTTGTCCATATGGCTGCTGCACCGACACCCAAGGCCCGTGTGCACGTCTGAACCTTTGGCTTCGAGGAACCACCTAACCTTGTAAGCCCGCTGTGTGTAAAAGTGGGTCTATGGTGAATTGATACTGTATATGGGGCTGTGGAGGACATCATAGTGTACAGAAAGCTGTGGTGGATATTATAATGTGTATGGGGTGCTATAGTAGATATTATACAATATATGGGGGCTGTGGTGGACTTCATACAGTGTATGTGGGGATGTAGTGGACACCATACTGTGTGGGAAGCTGTGGTGACCATCATACTGTGTGAATGAGCAGTGTGAGGAAGTGGCAGTTTTGCAGAGGGCAGCATGAGGGCATAGTGTGAAGATGGGGCACCATATGGATATGGAAAGGGGCAGTATGACATGGGACACACTATAGAAAGGTGTTAACATGGTGGGGGGACAGTGTGGGGATATAGCAAAGGGGAAACATTGGAGAGGGAACAGATATGGTATGAACCATGGTTCACAAGGGTAACTGGTGTGGTTGTTACAGCTTCTAAGGGAGGACAGTGTCGCGGTTATAGCTCATAAGTGCAAATTGTGTGGCGTTTATAGTTTCTAATGGTGGACAGTCTGGGGGTTGTAGCTTATAAGAGTGGACTGTGTTGTGGCTACAGCTCATAAGGGCAGACAGTTTGGAGGCCATATTCCATAAGACGCTTATTTGGGGTACAGTATGGACAGATATTTTCTGCAGAAGGCACTCTAACACATTTTTAAGGGCACTATATTGGGATGTGCTGCAGAATGCTGGAGAAGAGAGCGTTCTGCAGAGACTCCAATCACAGAACACATCATCGGGAAGGTGCATGGATGTAAATATTTATTTCTGATTTAGACTGCATCTAATAGTTCTGTGCTTCGTGTCTGGTCTGTAGTCTAATGATGGCTGTTAACTAGAACTCTCAGCATCTCCTTACCATTGTTAAGTACATGCTGGGAGTTGTATTTTCATGTGATACAAATGTATATGGGAATGACATGACATTGCAATTGACTGCTGTACTAAATTTTGCTTTTGCAGTCAAGTACTGATGGTGATTCTGGTGCTGCATTCATGTAGTGAATCAGGCATGCAATTCCTCTTCAGATTGCATGCCTGGGTTGCATCAAAGTCAGTTTGGCTAAAAATCTTCACCCTAACTCGCAATATATCAATTACTCGTTGCAGTCAAGAAAAGAACTTTAACCACTTAATCATGGAGCCAAATTTGGCCTTAAAGAGGATCGGTCAGTAGAATCAACAATCCTAAGCCATCTATATGTGCATGCAGGTTGTATTGTAGAATTGTGAATAAAATGACACCTTGATATCTGCAATCCAATGTCTTATTCCAGAGAAAACCACATTTTTTTTTGTATGTAAATGAGTTACATGTGTTTAGAAGTAACACAGTACAGCAGAGCTGAACTTGGTCTCATTACAAACACATTTGCAATTGTAGCTCTCATATTTATAATTAGGCACAGCTCTGTAGCAGAGCTGACAGCACTAACATATCTTCAGCTTCCATCTCACAGTCAGCCAGTGTGGATGGCGGTATTGCTGAGCTGACAGCACTGACTGTATAACGCTGGTGTCCTTGCATGCCTCCACTCCTCCCTCTCAGCATGGATGCCCTTCTGCGTTCTTTGCTCCAGCTTGTGTACCAGGGCCTGTGAACATCTCCTGGCAGCGCGCTTAGGCGCACGCTCAGTTTCTTATTAAGACAGCGAGCGTACTCCTAATTTGTCCCCAGCCAATAGCTTGGAGGCACTTAAAGGGAATCTGTCACCCTATTTTTGGACTATGAGATGCGACCACCGCCATCAGGGGCTTATCTACAGCATTCTGTAAAGCTGTAGATAAGCCCCAATGTCACCTGCAAGTGAAGAAAAACGAGTTGGATTATACACACCCAGGGGCGGTCCGGTTCGACGCCTCCCATCTTCTAGGGAAGCCGGGCTCTTCTCTGCATCCCGTCGGGAAAGGTCAGAGGTCCGGCGCCTGTGCACTGCAGTACTCTGCTCTGCCCTCACCAGGGCAGATCAAAGTGCCTGTGCAGGAGCCGCGATGGGAAGCTAAGAAGAGGCCGGCGCCGAACCAGACCGCAACGCCCATCGGACCGGACGGCGGACTGCCCCTGGGTGAGTGTAATCTAACTCATTGTTCTTCACTTTCAGGTGACATCGGGGGCTTATCTACAGCATTACAGAATGCTGTAGATAAGCCCCTGATGGCGGTGGTCGCATCTCATAGTCCAAAAATAGGGTGACAGCCTCCCTTTAATACTTAAGGCACCTCCACCTGCTGGGAGGTGCCAGAGCAACAATTAGCAGTCAGTCTGAAAGCTGCTGGCTAGTGATCAGGTCCCAGTACCAGTCCAATTAAGCCTGTTCCTGTTGTGCTTTCCTGTCTAGGCGGTACCTGAATCTGAAGCCACTCCAGAAGTACGTGAACCTGAAATCGCTCCAGCTGTTCCAGAACTCTGTAACCACTCCGGCAGTACCTGAGCCTGAATCCCACACTTCCAGTAACAGTTTGTCACGGCTTTAGAGAGACATAGAGGAGCCAGAAGACAGCAGCGTCTGATTTCTCTTACTCCTGCACTGATTAGAAGCACTTCAACTTCATATTAAACGGTGCAGGTTTGTTTTAGCAGTGCAGGGTTAATCTGCTCAGTTAAGAGCTCCTGGATGCTTTCCAGCATTAATGGTCTCAGCTGTGCACTGTTAGCCACTCCTATATAATCTGGGCCCTGGCTAGCACTCATTGTCAGAGTAGCTTATGCTGCATGTTTGGAGGTTGTTCTTTGAGAATACATTTGGTGGATTTGACTGTTGCTAGGTTTTGGATGTGTGCTAATCTCTTTCCTACTATTATACTATTTTATTTACCTCTGTTGTTTGTGTCAGTATATTTGTATGATTGGTATTTTCCTTTATCCCTCTTTGTATTACCTTATTAGTCTAGTTGGTGTATTACGGTACACTACTACTCCCCTCTTCCCTGTGTGGGGGAAGGGTACAGACTGATGTTGGATTCAGGAGCTAAGGCAAGCTATGTGGCCCCGGCCTCTAAATCATCAGAATCCAGTAAACAGGGCAAGCTAGGGCACCCCTAGCGTTAGGGACAGGGAAGGGGCCCCTTGTCCAGGGACACCCAACAGAGCCGTGACACAGTTTCAGTATCTGTCCGGTCTGAACAAGCAGCTTCATCTATAAACTCTGCATCCAGTCCTGCGGTGGACTCCTAGTCCATTCTACTGTCCTGACCTGTGGGGTCAGTTGCCATGGTACCAGGATCTGTCCTGAAGCAGCATCTGGCATCCACCTGGGCTCAAGTCTAACCCCACCATCAGGGTTTCTAGTGAAAACTCAGGTAGTCGCTTAGTTGCGCCCCTCCAGGGTCTCCCTGCTTTGTAGCTCAGTCGGTCCACAATCCACAAGCGTGATAAACTGCAGATGTTTGTCAAGCTTATCCCAAATGTGCTATTTAATTAGTGGTTAAAAAAACAGCTGTGTGGGCACATGAAATAGCTTGGAAGGGAAGATGCACTATTTATTTTTGGAGTTCAAATTTTGCTCTAATAGATTGTGGGCGCAATGTCGCATTTGCAGAGTCCATGAGGTGCCAAAACAGTGAGGATCCTCGGTCACCTCCAAAGCAGGTGGACTGTGCACCACGATGAGCTACTGCAATGTAAAGGACCCATATACTGGTCTTCCACAGGGGCCCTTTTCTGCCTCCTCCTCTGGTCCAGTCACTTCTGGGGACTAAGGCATGAGGAGTCTTCTGGCCCCTTTACGATTTAAAAAGGTCTGGTTTCAATTATCTTTGTGATTTTCACGGTGTACATTATGCTTCTGTTAGTTTTATCAGCGTTTCAAAATAACTGAATTCAGGACCCCACGCACATTAGATAGTTGTCATCTGACAATTGGTTGACAGCAACTGTATCTCTCCTGAATCACACACACAGGAACGCTTGAACTAAGCTGCCTTGTGTTCTCTGAGAACCAGACTGCTCTGGCTGCGGTTATCTCCAGGAGGAAGATCACCCATCATCCGATCAGGACAGTCTCCATAAACATTAGACTATTGGCCTTTGCCACAAGTATCAGCAGGTTTGAGTCTGATGTATATCAGGACTTTGAGCTGTGATATTACTATGTGTATTATGCACAACTGTTCACATTGAAAAAGCTGCAAATTTCCAGATTTTTGACTGGCAAATTCTAAGCGTTCTGCATAAGCAATGTGGAGGGGTATATTTTCTGCGAAAAAGGTTGCCGTTTCTAGATTGACGCCTCCTTCCTGCAATGTGCCATCAGTGTGATTATTATTAAGTTACTTCGTTTTGATTATAGTCCTGTGCCATTATACCACTGAAACGTGTGCCATATTACATGCAAAACTCCTAAACTGTTGGGAAATAGTTTTCATATATCAATAGGGATTATCAATAACAGATAAATTTGTCAGGGCTTATTTAATTATGAGAATTAGTGAAGAGCGAACGTGCTCGGATAAGTTGTTAGTCGAGCATGCTCAAGTGCTAACCAAGTGATTTCAACCTGCTCGAAAATAGTTTTGAGTCCCTGCGGCTTTTCGACAGTAACAACACATGCACCGATGGCCTGTTTGTTAGGTAATATCTGCATGTGTTGTGGCTGTCTAACAGCCGCGAGACATGCAGCCGGGGGGATGCTGAAGACACTTGGTTAGCACCCGAGCATGCCGGATAACACCGTATCCAAGCATGTTCGCTCATCACTAATTATCTTCATTAAATAAGCCCTGACAAATGTGCCTGTTGCCAGTATTACAAATGGGTATAAGAGGATTTTCCCAGATAGTATAGATTTGAGGAGATGGAAAGAAAACAAAAAACAGTATTTCACACATACAGTGGCATAAGCATTTAGTTTGAGCCCCTATGGGGACAGAGATGATAATGTATGTAAATTGCTGTGGAATTTGACAATGCTATATAAGAAAAAAAAAATCAAATACAGCGGCAAAAACTGAGAAATCAGATAAACACTACAAAACACTAACAGTATTGAATCATTATAAAAATAGAAAGGATGAAATATAAACAAGGTGACTGCTAACCAAAAGCAGGGTCAGCATACCATGGAGTACAAAGTGATAGAGTGCATATAGAGCAGAGCAAATATTACAAGTATGAGTTAATGGGATGTGTTGTTCCCAATTGAGCTACATCTCTGACAGAGTAAAATAAAGAACAGCACTTACATGAGTAGACTGCTTGTATGTATGGTATCTCTGACGCCCCAACGTACGTTTTGCCTCCTGATGAAGAAGCGAAACATGCATTGGGGCTATAAAAAGATGCTAATTGCCTCTGTAACATCAGAGACTCTCCATAGGACAGGAGCCAAGCCATCATGGCTCCAACACGAGGGACACAGATTTAATATTCTACAGCATGCCAGTTCAGGGGACCACGGCCCCAGGTGGAAAAATACAGTTCTGCTCCATTGACCATCACTGAACCACGGATACGTTTGGGGTAGTTAGGATTTGGACCCACTGGTCACTTGGCTCCATGGAGATGTTCGGAAAAGCCAGGTTGTGACCCTCCGGTCACCTGGCCTCATACCTCAATGGACTGTTATCTTCCTAAGCTTGTCGTTACTGAGTAGTATTACGCCCACAGTAAAAGTGGAGTGGGCGTTCATGTATTTTTTTTCCCTCCACCAGCATGACATACGTATGCAATGCGTTTTTAACATCAGCTTTTACATATAATCAGTGTAGTGCATGTGTAGCTTACTGTACATGTAATAACACATAAAAGTTAAAAATGGCATGGGGTCCCCATTATTTTTCTTAACTGAGGGAAAGCCAACAGTTGTGGTTTATAGTCTGGGAAGGAGGTAATACAAATGGAGCTTTCCAGGCTATTAATATCAGCTCACAGCTGTCCACTTTGCATTACCGGTTAATAACAAAGGTGGACCCCCCTAGAAAATTGATGGAGGGTACCCCATATTTTAAATAACCAGCAAAGGCTAAGAAGATAGCTGTGGGCTGATAGTAATAGGCTGGGAAGGGGCCACAAATATTGGCCCCCTATCAGACTAATAACATTAGCTGCCACAAAAATGTAGCATTAATTAGATGTGCCAATTCAGGCATTTAGCCTTGGCTCTTCCCACTTGTCCTGATGCATTGGCAAGTGTGGTTATGGTTTTAGGGTTGATGTCAGAGGTTTAATGGCTGCCATCATCAAGCCCAGGGGTTAGTAATTGAGAAGCGTCTATAAGACACCATTACTAACCCAGAAAGTGTAAGTTTAAAAAAAAAAAAAAAAAAACACACAGAAAGTCCTTTATTGGAACACTTCCGGACCCTCTTTTACACATTTAAGTTCCAAATAAAAAAAAAATAAAAAAAACAAAGTATTCCTCACCGGTCCGCAGATAATCCATAATGATGATGTCCCACAACAAACCCCAGCTCTGCTACATCCGGATGGTGTGTTAAGCGGTGTCATGATGCGACCGCTCAGCAAACCAGCCGGAACTCACTGACAGTAACGTCAGTAATGTGACCAGAGTTCATAGCCTATGAACTGCGGCAACTTTACTGACGTCAGAAAATTTCTCACACAGTAAGCACTATCTGATCTATCTATTCTGACTTGTCATACTGTGAATTTACTATATGCGGCTGATGAAATGTAAAAATGTGCATGGTCCGCTTGTGCGATTTTTTTTCTTGCACCCATTGACTTGCATTGGTGATAAAAAAAATTTGCTCAGCCTGATTTTTGATCTGGCCAAAAAACAAGATTTTTTTTTTTTACATTGGAGTCTACAGTAAACGGATCATAACAAATGGTCATCTGTTAAAGCAACACTCGTTTTTTTTTTTTTTTTCAGCCCCGGAGTGGTGCTTTAAATCTTAGCCCCTGCCATATACTCATGCACCGGCATCTTCAGTGCAGTTCCGCTCCCCCTGCACTATCTTGTGACTGCAGCTTCTGACTGGCTGGGAGTCACAAGCTACGTCACAAGAGCGCAATGCAATTCTATGTGGGTCAGAATAAGGCCTCTTTCACACTTCAGTCGTGCGACGTCAGTCAAAATGTGAAAAAAACGGATCCGTCATTTTTTTTTGGCGGATCCGTTTTTTTCCCATTGACTTGCATTAGTGACGGATTTTGACGGATGGTCGTCCGTTATTTCCGTTTTTTGACGCATCCGCCAAAAAATTGGCGTCCGTCATTTCAGAAAAACGTCCAATGCAACGTTTTTTTGGTCCGCCAAAATGGCAGACTATGGCGGATCCGCCGCATCCGCCATTTTGTATAATGGCCGCCTATGAGCAGCGGATCCGCTGGCATCCGTTTTTGACGGAATCCGCCCGCTGATCCGTCGACTCCATAGAAAATCATTGAAAATGCAGAAAACACTGTCCGGGGTCTGTCTCTCTCTCTCTCTGGACTTACATTTCCGGAATGAAAATTTCATCATTTCCAGGTGAAAACTTCTTGGCGGATCCGTCAGAAAACTGATCCGTTTTTGCACTTTTCTGACGGATCCGCCATTTTCACACTTGGGCGGACGTCACACGACTGAAGTGTGAAAGAAGCCTAAGGTTCTCATAGACTTGTATTGTAAGGTGACCTCCGCGCACCTCCATTAAACACTGGTGCTGTAGGCAGGTCACTTTTTGCCGGAAACTGAAGGGAGTGGCGGTGAAAACGGATGAAACCGCCATAAGATGAATGTGAGACGGAGCACGGGACATGCATTTATAGCACCTCTCCAGCGGTGCAATCAAAATAAAATAGTGGAGTGGCGCCTTAATGGATCTGTTTTATAAACTCTGTACGTGTCCAGAACATTAGAGATGCTGAGAGACACAGAAAAACCAGTTTGTACTAAAATCCTTTACAAACAGTACAAAAACAAAATGAAAACCAAAGTGTGCAAACGATTTTGCTGTTCATAACCGTTCCAATATTAACCCCTTCACGACCCAGCCTATTTTGACCTTAATGACCAGGCCATTTTTTGCAATTCTGACCAGTGTCCCTTTATGAGATAACTCAGGAACGCTTCAGCGGATCATAGCGATTCTGAGAATGTTTTTTCGTGACATATTGGGCTTCATGTTAGTGGTAAATTTAGGTCGACAAATTTTTGCATTTATTTGTGAAAAAAAATGTTGGCGAAATTTAGCAATTTTCAAATTTTGAATTTTTATTCTGATAAACCAGAGTTATGTGACACAAAATAGTTAATAAATAACATTTCCCACATTTCCTACTTTACATCAGCACAATTTTGGAAACAATTTTTTTTTTGTTAGGAAGTTATAAGGGTTAAAAGTTGACCAGCGATTTCTCATTTTTACAACAAAATTTACAAAACCATTTTTTTAGGGACCACCTCACATTTGAAGTCACTTTGAGGGGTCTATATGGCAGAAAATACCCAAAAGTGACACCATTCTAAAAACTGCAACCCTCAAGCTGATCAAAACTACATTCAAGATTTTTAACCCTTCAGGTTCTTCACAGGAACTAAAGCAACGTGGAAGGAAAAAATATCACATCAGCAATAGGATAAAATGGATCCTAAAATTTGTTGGGCAATTTCTCCTGAGTACACTGATACCTCATATGTGATCATAAACCACTGTTTGGGCGCACAGCAGGACTCGGAAGGGAAGGAGCGCCATTTGACTTTTTGAAAGGAAAATTAGCTACAATCGTTAGCGGACACCATGTCGCGTATGGAGAGCCCCTGTGTGACTAAACATTGGAGCTCCCCCAAAAGTGACCATATTTTGGAAACTAGACCCAAGGAACTTATCTAGATGTGTTGTGAGAACTTTGAACCCCCAAGTGTTTCACTAAAGTTTATAGCGCAGAGCCGTGAAAATAAAAAATAATTTTTTCCACAAAAATTATTTTTTATTTTCACAAGGGTAACAGGAAAAATTGGACCCCAAAAGTTGTTGCCCAATTTGTCCTGAGTACCCCAAATGTGCGGGGGAACCACTGTTCGGGCACACGTCGGGGCTCGAAAGGGCAGTAGTGCGATTTGGAATGCAGACTTTGATGAAATGGTCTGCGTCATGTCGCGTTTGCAGAGCCCTTGATGTGCCTAAACAGTAGAAACCCCCCACAAGTGACACCATTTTGGAAACTAGACCCCCCAAGGAGCTTATCTAGATGTGTGGTGAGCACTTTTAACCCCTAAGTGCTTCACAGCAATTTATAACGCATAGCAGTGAAAATAAAAAATCTTTTTTTTCCCACAAAAATGATTTTTTAGCCCCCAATTTTTTATTTTCCCAAGGGTAACAGGAGAAATTAGACCCCAAAAGTTATTGTGCAATTTCTCCTGAGTAAGCTGATGCTCCATATGTTGGGGTAAACCACTGTTTGGGCGCACGGCAGGGCTCGGAAGGGAGGGAGCACAGTTTTACTTTTTGAACGCAAAATTGGCTGGAATCAATGGTGGTGTCATGTCGCGTTTGGAGACCCCCTGATGTGCCTAAACAATGGAAACCCCTCAATTCTAACTCCAACACACCCTGACCCTTACCACAACCCTAACCCCAACAAACACCTAACCCTAATCCCAACCCTAACCACAAACATAACCCTAATCCTTCCCCTAATTCCAACCCTAACCCTAATGGAAAAATGAAAATAAATATATTTTCTTTATTTCATTATTTTTCCAAACCTATGGGGGTGATAAAGGGGGGAGGGGAGGGGTTGTTTACTATTTTTTTTTATTATGATCACTGTGATAGGGTCTATCACAGTGACCAAAATGAACCAATAGGAAAAATCTTCCTATTGTTGCCGGGTGCCGGCTGGCAGATCTCGGCAGGCGCACTTGCGCATGTGCCTACCATTTTTTAACTGGAAGATGGCGGCGCCCATGGGGAAGGCATGGAGACAGAGGGACACCGGCAGAGGCGTAGCTAGGGTTTTGGTTCGGGGGGGGAGGGCAAAACTTCTGAGTAGGCCCCTAACCAGGTAACTTTAATTACAACTCCGTGACAAACCCTAATAGTGGATGTAGGAGATGACTGCGCTATTACTGATAATCTCTATATAAAGACAAACATGGATATTACCGCCATATGGTCAGTGGTACATACCAGTCCTACAAAACATATAAGTGATTACTGCACAGTTATAGTTGGTGACTTACCGCTGACGTTTTTTCTGATGGAATCGTTCACTTTTCACGTCTTTTCCATCTGGCCCAGACCGACATGACAACTTATCCCAGCCAGGACTCGTCTGCAGAGAATACAACAAAGATATGTTTCACTTCTCATATTCCAGCCCCATTACCATGTATCCCCAACATGCACAAACCCCTCATCCTTCTGATACCCCAATGCTGAGCCGCTGCTGCCGTTATGTGTCCCTATTACTGCTCTTGATACCCCAATGTTGAGCCGCTGCTGCTGTATGTGTCCCTATTACTGCTCCTGATACCCCAATGCTGAGCTGCTGCTGCCGTTGTGTCTCTATTACTGCACCTGATACCCCTATACTGAGATGCTGCTGTATGTGTCCCTATCACTGCACCTATTGTGTGGTTCTGTGTGACCTCTAAATTCTAAAGCAACCCTCTATAATATAGTAATGCCAGGTGCAAGTGCCCTAGAACACAGCGCCCACATTTTGTCCCCTAGAATGTAATAATGCCTTATGTGTGTCCCATATGACAGTCACAGTAACCCGAGTTCACCTATAAGAATAAGTGCCCACTTTACATTTAATAATGTCCTGAGTCTCCCCCTGTACAGCTCTCCTATACACAGTATAATGCCCCCTCACTGTATATATACTGACCCCTTAGTATCCCCCAATGATGGCTCCAACACTGTATGATGGCCCCCTAGATAGTCTCCATATAGTATAATACACCAGATAGTTCTCAATATAGTATAATGCAGCCCCCATAGGCAAACTGTAATGTAAGGCAGCACTCCCCCCCCTCATAGGCATACTGTAGCATAAGGCAGCCCCCCATCCACTATAGGAAGACTGTACTATAAGGCAGTCCCCATCCCCTATAGGCAGACTGCAGTGTAAGACAGCCCCCCATCCCCTATAGGCAGACTGCAGTGTAAGGCAGCACCCCCATCCCCTATAGGCAGACTGTAGTATAAGGCAGCATCCCCATCCCCTATAGGCCGACTGAAGTGTAAGGCAGCACCCCCCATCCCCTCTAGGCAGACTGTAGTGAAAGGCAGCACCCCCCATCCTCTATAGGCGGACTGTAGAGTAAGGCAGCATCCCCCATAGGCGGACTGTGGTGTAAGGCAGCACCCCCCATCCCCTCTAGGCAGACTGTAGTGTAAGGCAGCACCCCCCATCCCCTCTAGGCAGACTGTAGTGTAAGGCAGCACCCCTCTAGGCAGACTGTAGTGTAAGGCAGCACCCCCACCCCCTCTAGGCAGACTGTAGTGTAAGGCAGCACCCCCCCATCCCCTCTAGGCAGACTGTAGTGTAAGGCAGCACCCCCCCATCCCCTCTAGGCAGACTGTAGTGTAAGGCAGCACCCCCCCATCCCCTCTAGGCAGACTGTAGTGTAAGGCAGCACCCTCCATCCCCTCTAGGCAGACTGTAGTGTAAGGCAGCACCCTCATCCCCTCTAGGCAGACTGTAGTGTAAGGCAGCACCCCCCATCCCCTCTAGGCAGACTGTAGTGTAAGGCAGCACCCCCATCCCCTCTAGGCAGACTGTAGTGTAAGGCAGCACCCTCATCCCCTCTAGGCAGACTGTAGTGTAAGGCAGCACCCCCCATCCCCTCTAGGCAGACTGCAGTATAATGCACCCCCATAAAAAAAATAAATCCTGTACTCACCTCTTGCTCCCGACTCCTGCGCTGCTCCCGCTCATCTCCTCCCAGTGGGCGCCGGGCAGCGACGTCATCGCGCCCGCTGTCAGGGAGAAGGGGATGATGGGAGGAGCGTTCGCTCCTTCTATCATCACTGCGGTCAGCTGTATCGGCTGGATGCCGATACAGCTGAACCTGCGATCGATGACAGGTGGGGGGCCCACTGCTGGCACCGAGTCCCCCCGCCGTCTCAGGAGCCCATAGCGGCAGAGCAGGGAGATCGATTCTCCCTGCTCTGCCGCAGAATGTAACTGTATCAGCGTGCCGCTGCGCACGCCGATAGTTACAGTAGCGTAGCTCCGGGTGGGCCCCCTCAGAGTGCGGGGCCACTGCCCACTCTGCCCCCCCCTGTAGCTACGCTACTGGACACCGGGACTCGAGAGGTACCGGGGGAAATGGGGTGGAATTGGATGGCGGGGGGAGCGGAGGGCAAGTGAGGAGCAAATACTGATGGGGGCCACAGATCGCGGCCATCAGTCGGCAGAGGGGGCAGATGGCGCTCTCCAGCCATGGCCAATGATATTGCAGCATCAGCCATGGCTGGATTGTAATATTTCACCAAGTTTCATTGATGAAATATTACAATTGCTCTGATTGGCTGTTGAAAGTGAAACAGCCAATCAGAGCGATAGTAGCAACGGGGGGGAGGGGGAGAAGCAAGTATAGGTCCTCCTGTACCAGCAGGTTGGGTGACATTTCAGTGACCCGGTCACCCAACACGCAGTAACGCGATCCCGCCATGACGCCACATAGGCGTCACAGGTAGGATTGGCAACGACTTTCATGACGCCTACGTGGCGTCACAGGTCGGGAAGGGGTTAAAAAAACCAGAAACGATCCATGACAATTGGACATGTGATTAAAGCCTGACCTCTATATGACATTTACGGTAATCGCTTTGTGTTTTTATTCCATGTACTATCTGTAGTGTAGACTACCCCACCCCAGACCTCCTGTCCGGCCACCAGCTCTACTTCTGTACATTGTACTTCTGTTACACTTTTATCTCTATTTCCAGCAGTCGCAGTTTAGGAAAGCCAATGCTGAGCTTTTACACGATTCACAGCTACACAGAGCCAACTCCATCAGGTACACACCATTAGTTTACGATGGTATTTGGTCAGTGTTATAAAACAGATATTTCTATAAAGGTGAAAGTGAACATTAATGGTTGTATATTGAGATATGCAGATTTTACACACATGCTAAACTATTGCTGATCTGCTACTTGTTTGCTGCCTGTCAACCTCTTCTCAACACAGGACATACTGGTTACATAACATGTTGGGTCATGTTCTTTGATGCGGGCTCAATTCACTTCCTGAGCAATCATATGCCTGTAAGCTATTAACCTGTTAAATGTCGTTGTCAACACACAATTCTAACAGTCTGTGGGTTGCCAGGATAGCCAGGTCTGCTGAAGGCCCCGAGCCGGTCATCAAGACGGTACTCCTGTGAAAGCCTGCCATGGCTGGTGTTCATAGGACACCGTGATTTTTATTATGCACAGTACTGTGTTACTGCTATATACAGTCATGGACAAAAGTTTTGAGAATGACACAAATATTAATTTTTACAAAGTCTACTGCTTCACTTTTTCTAATGGCAATTAGCATATACTCCAGAATGTTATAAAGAGTGATCAGCTTAACAGCAATTACTTGCAAAGTCAATATTTGGCTAGAAAATGAACTTTATCCCCCAAAACACATTTCAACATCATTGCAGCCCTGCCTTAAAAGGACCAGCTAACCTCTTTTCAGTGATTGCTCCATTAACACAGGTGTGGGTGTTGATGAGGACATGGCTGGAGATCAATCTGTCATGATTAAGTAAGAATAACACCACTGGACACTTTAAAAGGAGGCTGGTGCTTGGCATCATGGTTTCTCTTCTGTTAACCATGGTTATCTCTAAAGAAACAGGTGCAGTCATCATTGCAATGCACAAAAATGGCCTAACAGGGAAGAGTATCGCAGCTAGAAAGATTGCACCTCAGTCAACAATCTATCGCATCATCAAGAACTTCAAGGAGAGAGGTTCCATTGTTGCCAAAAAGGCTCCAGGGCGCCCAAGAAAGACCAGCAAGTGCCAGGACCGTCTCTTAAAAGTGTTTCAGCTGCGGGATCGGGCTTCCAGCAGTGCAGAGCTTGCTCAGGAATGGCAGCAGGCAGGTGTGAGTGCATCTGCACGCACTGTGAAGCGGGGACTCTTGGAGCAAGGCCTGGTCTCAAGGAGGGCAGCAAAGAAGCCACTTCTCTCCAGAAAAACCATCATGGACAGACTGATATTCTGCAAAAGGTACAGGCAGTGGACTGCTGAGGACTGGGGTAAAGTTATTTTCTCTGATGAATCCCCTTTTCGATTGTTTGGGACATCAGGAAAACGCCTCATTCGGAGAAGACAAGGTGAGCGCTAACACCAGTCTTGTCTCATGCCAACTGTTAAGCATCCTGAAACCATTCATGTGTGGGGTTGCTTCTCAGCCAAGGGAATCGGCTCTCTCACAGTCTTGCCTAAAAACACAGCCATGAATAAAGAATGGTACCAGAATGTCCTCCAAGAGCAACTTCTCCCAACCCTCCAAGAGCAGTTTGGCGATCAACAATGCCTTTTCCAGCATGATGGAGCACCTTGCCATAAAGCAAAGGTGATAACTAAATGGCTCAGGGAACAAAACAGAGATTTTGGGTCCATGGCCTGGAAACTCCCCAGATCTTAATCCCATTGAGAACTTGTGGTCAATCATCAAGAGACGGGTGGACAAACAAAAACCTAAAAATTCTGACAAAATGAAAGCATTTATTGTGCAAGAATGGACTGCTATCAGTCAGGATTTGGTCCAGAAGTTGATTGAGAGCATGCCAGGGAGAATTGCAGAGGTCCTGAAGAAGAAGGGTCAACACTGCAAATATTGACTTGCTGCATTAACTCATTCTAAGGGCTCATACCCACTAGTGGGAAAAAAAAAATCGGTCTGTTTTCTGGACGGAAAAAACGGTACGATTCTAGTAAAATGTCATGCGATTTGCATGCGATTTTAAATCGCACCATGCGTTTTCCATCAGTTTTCCATCTGTATGCAATGTGATTTTAACATGAAGTTTTACATAGAGCAGTTATCTCTATGTAAAAAGTCATGTAAAAATCACATTGTAAAAAAAAAATGTACACAAAAAGCAAATAATTATATATAATATATATATATATATATATATGTCATACACTTCTACATAGTATAATAGCTGCTAATTCATCCCCGGCTATAATGTAAAATCACACTGACAGCTTTAATAAAGAATAGAAACAATACATATACACACATAGAATATGTATATATGTAATTGTGATATATATATATATATATATATATATATACACACATACATACATATATTTATAGTTCATACACTTCTACATACTGTAATAGCCGCTAATTCAATTGCCGGCTTTTGTGAAATCACAGAAGCCGACATGAAATGACACATGGTTTGCATACAGTTCCGTGCCCCTCACCCTGACATCACCCATTTACATACTGTGATGATACTGGAGCTCCATGTCTTGTGCTGTTGCTAGAACTACAGTCCTCATCCTGTTTTGTACTGACAGCCCACGGAGCCAAGTTTCCCCCCTCCCTCTCTCATGCTTCCCATCAACCCCCTCCCAGCCTGCACTCAGGCAGTGTAATGTGAGCTGCCAGTGCTAGAGTTTTCCCGCTTCACAGCGGGGGTCCCATTGTCAGCAACATGTGCTGTCCCTACCCTAGCAGCCATTTTGGAGACTTCATTCTGTTTTGGTTATAACACGGTGGGGATTTGCGTCAGAAACACGAAAGTTACTGTTGTGAAGCCTGTGTCCATGGGCATCGTTCCCGTGGTACTGGTGAACCCGTAACTCCAACAGAACCCGAGAAATGGAATTCTCGGATTCCCCATGGACTAGCTCAGCCAAGTTTGGACTCATTTGAACTGTCATTTTAAAGTAAGATCATTGATAGGTCTGCCGTTATTCTGCTAGGCTCACAGGACGAGTTATGGTCCTTATGACTTTCAGAGCTCAAATCATACACTTCTGTCCCTGGGAGGTGGCCAGAAAAACCCTCCCCTTTTCGTGAGGTCAGCAGCCCCAGGTATAAGTCTGGCAGTGAGCCCCCCTTTCTCAGTCCTTGCTGTGATGTCCTGACTAAGAGATCTGCAAATGAACTATGACGTGTGGCTCCTCCCCCCCAGCCTGGCTTGCCTGTAAATGATCTAACTATCATGTGAGTCTTTCATTCTTAATCCCGTTTATTTTATAACTGCATTTGTACATAACTATATTGCCTCAGTTTGTTCCATCTTTTTTTATATTGTATAAGCACTGCCTTTTTTAAGGAATAAACCTATAAATTTATTAGTTTGTTTCTCCTGCTCTATAAACGAATTTGCACGTGCCTGAAGCACTACGCTACTGTTTTGGGGTTGCTACGGACCCTCTTGATAAATTGTTCAGTAAGAAAAACCGTAGCTGGTGGCAGCTTAAAAGAAGGGGGTGTTAAGTGTTGACATATGGGGTGGCGTTGGCAGTGACGGAGCGGGTATTATAAGTGTATTACCCGGCTGGGGCTCGGAGTAATTATAATTCCCTCACTGCAGCGTGCCTAATAGCCAGCACACATCCAAGTGACCCATCTGGCGACTGATTATCCTAGGTGCAGTTCCCTGACTGACCTGAGGGTAAGGGGGGCGCCAGAGAGCTGCAAGTTCCTAAGTGGAAGTGGGATAATTATAAATCCCTGCAGTTTACCAGGTCGGACGGCAGCAGCCATCGTGTGTGTGCACCGTTTCATCACATATTGGTGGCAGTGGTGGGATAATTATAAATCCCTGCAGTTTACCGGGTCGGACGGCAGCAGCCGTCGTGTGTGTGCACCGTTTCATCACATATTGGTGGCAGCGGTGGGATTATAGAGCATTAGTGATCTGGTTTGAGCAATCATTCCATTCACTAAAAAAAAAAAAAACTTGCACGGTTCTTCAGCGACCCTGCAGCTAAAGTTTTGGAGAACAGACTCAGTGTTTATTAGTCCTGAGACAATTGTGTGTACTTACGGTTACCCCTCCCTTCTCTGTGTTTTTCTATCCTATCTTTTATTTGGCAACCATGGCTACGAGGGGATACGACTGGTATAATCGGAATAGCAAGGAAGCTCTTCTTGCCATGTGCGAGTGGAGGGAGATTGTCCCCATGGCCCAAACCAAGGCCGAAGTGATCCAGGCCCTGATGGCAGGGGACCACGCTCGGAGCGAGGAGGGCGCAGGAGCCGGCCCAAGCCAAGTTGGTGCCGCAGGAGCCGAGGCCCAACCCCTGACTGCTTACACCCAGGGCGGGATGGACCCTTACCTGCAGGCGGCCCTGGAGGGACTCCCCACCGACGACCGGGAGGAGCGCCTGAAGCTGATCCAGCAATACCAGCAGGAGGCCCGAGCCGAGCGCCAAGCCAAGCGGGAGGCTGAGAGAGCCCAGCGGGAGGCTGAGAGAGCCCAGCGGGAGGCTGAGAGAGCCCAGCGGGAGGCTGAGAGAGCCCAGCGGGAGGCTGAGAGAGCCGAGCGGGAAGCTCAGAGAGCCCATGAACTGGAGCTGCTCAGACAAGGGGCAATGCCCTCCACAGCCCAGAGCAGTGTGCCCAGCAGCGCTCAGAGTCCCAAGCCCCGGCCGGAGCACTTTCCCGTGATGGAAAAGGACGGAGACTTGGACACTTTTCTGCGGACCTTTGAGAAAGTCTGCAGACAGTACCGGCTGCCTGACAACCAATGGGCCAGGTACTTGACCCCCGGGCTAAAGGGCAAAGCTCTGGAGGCGTTTGCTTCACTCACGCCGGATCAAGATGACAACTATCAGGCCATCAAGCAGGCCCTGATCGCCAAGTACCAGCTAACCCCTGAGGTATACCGAAAGAAGTTCCGAAACCTCCAACGTGGCCCACACGACAGTTATAGCGATGTGGTGCAAGGACTCAGGAACCACTTTGACCAGTGGATCCATGGACTGTCAGTTGACACCTTTGAGAACCTGAGGGACCTGATGATCAAAGACCAGTTCCTGCATCTGTGCCCAGCTGAGGTCCGACAGTTCATCCTGGACCGAGAACCGGAGGACGCGGTCAGAACAGCACGGATCGCCGACAGCTATGAGGCCAACCGGAAAACCGAGGTGCGGAAGCCCGTCACCACCCGCTGGGGAGGGGGTAAGCCTGCAACCAGCCCCAGTGCCCCTGCCAGCCGTCCCTCTGGAGGCACTATCCCCTTTGCCAGCGCCAGGCCTACATCAGACCCCCGCCAGTGTTTCTCCTGTAAAAGGACTGGTCACATCAGCGCCACCTGTCTGGAGAGGCAGAAGAACCCCCCAGCCAAGGCCTCCGGGCCCAACGCCTCTGTTCTTTTGGTGGGTGGTGTGGTGGGGAGGGTTGATGACAACGTGCAGCCCGTCCGCGTGGGGGCCCGTCTTGCTACAGGCCTCAAGGACACCGGGGCTGAGCGAACCCTCATCCGACCCGAACTGGCGGCCCCTGAAGAGTTGATTCCGGGGAAAACCTTAACTGTCACCGGGATTGGGGGCGTCCACTACCCCTTGCCGATAGCCCGAGTTTTCATTGACTGGGTGCCGGGAGCGGGGTGAAGGAAGTGGGGGTGTCCGAAAACCTGCCCACTGATGTTTTATTGGGGACTGATCTGGGGAGGATGGTGGCGTACTATGTCCCTGACACCCCTTCCCAATCTGATGATAAGGTTAACGTTAACCATGATGTTGATGATGATGGGAAACTGATTGTGTTACCTGCTAATGCTTTGCGAAGTGATGATGCAACTGATAACCTTTCTTTCCCTAGGACTGATGTTGATAGTGATGTATCTGTGCCATCTGAATCTGTTAACCCTTTCTCTGAAGTGGTAGATGTGTCCACAGGTACAGGAGCGTTCAGCCACGTCGCTCTGCGGAGTGAGACGGCTGAGGAACCCCTAGCAGGAGCAAGCGACAGTGCTCAAGGAAATGGGGAGGTGCATGGGAACCGGGAGGAAGGTGACGCCATGACACTGACCAGTGCCACCGAGGAAGGTAACTGGCCCATAAGTAGCCCTGCTCCTGAAGTGTTGGGGGTGGATGGGGAGGTAGAGCCCATAGCAGCGCAGGCTGATGGGTCTATAGAAACCCCCAGGGAGACGGCATATGTAGCTGCTGTCACCCGCAGTCAAAGTGCCCGGATCGCAGGTAGCGCCCTACCATCTGGACCCTCCTCCGCTACAGGAGAGACTGAACCAGAGTTGGACCCAGAGCCGGTCCCAGAGAGGAAGGAACCCTGACGTCACTTCTGGCTGCCTCCAGCCAGAAGTTCCAGGCCGCTCTGCACTCAGATGCGATCCTGGAGAACTTGAGGCACCTCGCCGAGAAGCCCACCTCCGTGACTGATAAGGAGAGGGTGTTCTGGGAACGAGGAAGGTTGTACCGGGAGACAGTACCCGGAGATTCCCAAAAGGAGTGGTTGAGGGAAAAACAGCTGGTCGTCCCGCACCAGTTCCGAGGTGAGTTGTTGAGGATTGCCCATGAGATTCCACTCGCTGGACACTTGGGGATCAGCAAAACTAAGGCACGGCTGTCTCAACACTTCTATTGGCCCAAGATGGGGACAGATGTGACTAACTACTGCCGCTCCTGTATCACCTGTCAAAGAGTGGGGAAGGCGGGGCCTGCTCTTAAGGCTCCCCTGATCCCGTTGCCAGTGATAGAGGAGCCTTTCCAGAGGATCGCGGTGGACATTGTGGGCCCGCTGGCCGTCCCCAGCAGCTCTGGAAAGCAATATATCCTTACTGTGGTAGACTACGCTACCCGGTACCCGGAGGCAGTAGCTCTGTCCTCAACTAGGGCAGATAAGGTGGCGGATGCACTGGTGACCATCTTTTCACGGGTAGGATTTCCCAGGGAGATGCTTACCGATCAAGGGACCCAATTTATGTCTCGCCTAATGAAGGCTCTCTGCAGCAAAATGCAGGTGACGCGTATGGTATCGAGTGCGTATCACCCACAGACCAATGGTTTGTGTGAGCGCTTTAACGGTACCCTCAAACAGATGCTCCGCATGCTGGTTGAGACCCAGGGACGCGATTGGGAGCGGTACCTCCCACACCTGCTATTTGCCTACAGAGAAGTCCCGCAGGTCTCGACGGGGTTCTCCCCCTTCGAGCTCCTGTATGGTAGGCGAGTCCGGGGACCCCTTGGGTTGATAAGAGAATCCTGGGAAGATGAGCCAAACCCCACGGAAGTGTCCATCGTGGATTATGTCATGCGCTTCCGCGACAAGATGCAGACCTTGACGCAGTTGGTGCATGACAACATGACGCAGGCTCAGGCTGACCAGAAGCACTGGTACGACCAGAACGCCCGGGAGCGGACCTACCAGGTGGGTCAAAAGGTGTGGGTGCTGGTCCCCGTACCAAAGGCTAAGCTTCAGTCAGCCTGGGAAGGCCCGTACGTCGTGCACCAACAGCTCAACCCAGCCACCTACGTGGTCACGCTTGACCACACTCGGGGTAGGCGCAAGGCCTTTCACGTCAACATGATGAAGGCCCATCACGAACGTGAAGCCTGCGTCCTACCGGTCTGCAATCTGCCCGAGGACGGGGAAGAGGATCCCCTCCTGGACATGCTGGCCCAAGCCCAGGCCAATGGGTCCATTGAGGACATGGAGGTAAATGCCTCGCTAACCGTCTCCCAGCGGTTGCAGTTGCTGACCACTCTGGAACCCTTCCGGGCCGAGTTCATGAACCGACCCGGAAGGACCGAGTTGGCAGTCCACGAGGTGGACACCGGGGATCATGCCCCATTACGGCGGACACCTTATCGGATCTCTGAGGAGGTGCAGCAGATTATGCGCCAGGAGATCCATGAGATGTTGCAGCTGGGGGTGATCCGGCCGTCCAAAAGCGCGTGGGCCTCACCTGTAGTTCTCGTGCCCAAAAAGGATCTGACCACCCGGTTCTGCGTGGACTACAGGGGGCTCAACGCCATCACTACCTCTGATGCGCACCCAATGCCACGCATCGAGGATCTGCTGGAGCGGTTGGCGAATGCCAAGTACATATCCATCATGGATTTAAGCCGGGGATACTGGCAGATTCCCCTGAGCCCTGAGGCGCAGGAGAAATCCGCCTTTATCACCCCTTTTGGACTGTACGAGTCCACGGTCATGCCTTTCGGCATGAAGAATGCCCCTGCCACTTTCCAGCGGATGGTCAACCACCTGCTTCAGGGACTGGAGGAGTACGCTGTGGCGTACCTGGACGACATTGCCGTCTTCAGTTCCACCTGGGAGGAACACCTTCAGCATCTCCAGGAGGTGCTCAAGCGTATTCACCAGGCAGGTCTGACCATCAAGCCGGGAAAATGCCAGATGGGCATGAGGGAGGTCCACTACCTGGGGCACCGGGTAGGCGGGGGTTCCATGAGTCCAGAGCCCGAGAAAGTGGACGCGATCGTGTCCTGGCCCACCCCAGGACCAAAAAGCAGGTGAAGTCCTTCCTGGGCACTGCAGGGTACTATAGGCGTTTCGTACCGAACTATAGCGCCATTGCAAAACCCTTGACGGACCTCACCAAGGGCAGTCTACCCCAAACAGTCAACTGGACAGATGGCTGTGAGGCGGCATTCCGAGCTTTGAAAACAGCCCTGTGCAGCTCTCCAGTGTTGAAAGCCGTCGACAGCAGTCGGCAATTCCTGGTACAGACTGACGCCAGCGAATTTGGCCTCGGTGCTGTACTCAGCCAGGTTGATTCGGGGAACCAGGAGCACCCCGTGTTGTACTTGAGCCGGAAACTTCTGCCAAGGGAAGTGGCATACTCCACCATCGAGAAGGAGTGCCTGGCCATGGTCTGGGCACTGCAACGTTTGCAGCCCTACCTGTACGGGCGCACCTTCAAGGTGGTCACCGACCACAACCCTCTGAGCTGGTTGCACACAGTGTCCGGAACCAATGGTAGGTTGCTCCGCTGGAGCCTTGCCCTACAGCAGTATGATTTTGCCGTACAACACAAGAAAGGCAGCGAACATGGGAATGCTGATGGGTTATCACGACGTGGCGAACCCGCTGAGGTGCGCATGTCGGATTACCGACAGGTCATGCCTCCGTAGCGCCCTCTAAAGGGGGGAGGTGTGATGATACTGGAGCTCCATGTCTTGTGCTGTTGCTAGAACTACAGTCCTCATCCTGTTTTGTACTGACAGCCCACGGAGCCAAGTTTCCCCCCTCCCTCTCTCATGCTTCCCATCAACCCCCTCCCAGCCTGCACTCAGGCAGTGTAATGTGAGCTGCCAGTGCTAGAGTTTTCCCGCTTCACAGCGGGGGTCCCATTGTCAGCAACATGTGCTGTCCCTACCCTAGCAGCCATTTTGGAGACTTCATTCTGTTTTGGTTATAACACGGTGGGGATTTGCGTCAGAAACACGAAAGTTACTGTTGTGAAGCCTGTGTCCATGGGCATCGTTCCCGTGGTACTGGTGAACCCGTAACTCCAACAGAACCCGAGAAATGGAATTCTCGGATTCCCCATGGACTAGCTCAGCCAAGTTTGGACTCATTTGAACTGTCATTTTAAAGTAAGATCATTGATAGGTCTGCCGTTATTCTGCTAGGCTCACAGGACGAGTTATGGTCCTTATGACTTTCAGAGCTCAAATCATACACTTCTGTCCCTGGGAGGTGGCCAGAAAAACCCTCCCCTTTTCGTGAGGTCAGCAGCCCCAGGTATAAGTCTGGCAGTGAGCCCCCCTTTCTCAGTCCTTGCTGTGATGTCCTGACTAAGAGATCTGCAAATGAACTATGACGTGTGGCTCCTCCCCCCCAGCCTGGCTTGCCTGTAAATGATCTATCATGTGAGTCTTTCATTCTTAATCCCGTTTATTTTATAACTGCATTTGTACATAACTATATTGCCTCAGTTTGTTCCATCTTTTTTTATATTGTATAAGCACTGCCTTTTTTAAGGAATAAACCTATAAATTTATTAGTTTGTTTCTCCTGCTCTATAAACGAATTTGCACGTGCCTGAAGCACTACGCTACTGTTTTGGGGTTGCTACGGACCCTCTTGAAAATTTTTCAGTAAGGAAAAACCGTAGCTGGTGGCAGCTTAAAAAAAGGGGTGTTAAGTGTTGACATTTTGGGGTGGCGTTGGCAGTGACGGGAGGGGTATATAAGTGTATTACCCGGCTGGGGCTCGGAGTAATTATAATTCCCTCACTGGGAGCGTGCCCAATAGCCAGCACACATCCAAGTGACCCGTTTTGGCGACTGATTATCCTAGGTGCAGTTCCCTGACTGACCCGAGGGTAAGGGGGGCGCCAGAGAAACTGCAAGTTTTCCCAAGTGGAAGTGGGATAAATTTTAAATCCCTGCAGTTTACGGGTCGGACGGCAGAGCCGTCGTGTGTGTGCACCGTTTCATCACATATTGGTTTGGGAGTGGTGGGATAATTATAAATCCCTGCAGTTTACTCGGGTGGGGCGGGAGCAGCCGTCGTGTGTGTGCACCGTTTCATCACACATACCCCTTCCCCCTTTAATTGTCCTACACCGGGCCCTCGCTTCATCTAGCCCCACACCAGGCCCCCCATCTCATCATTGCCCCTCACTGGGACCCCCACCCCCATGATAGCCCTGCACCGGACCACTCTCCCCATCATAGCCCGAACAGGCAGGACCCCTCCCCATCATAGCCCTGCACCAGGCAGGGCCCCTCCCCATCATAGCCCTGCACCCGGCAGGACCCCTCACCCCATCATAGCCCACACCAGGCAGGACCCCTCTCCCCATTTATAGCCCGCACCAGGCAGGACCCCTCACCCATCATAGCCCGCACTAACAAGGACCCCCCACCCCATCATAGCCCCGCACCGGGGCCCCCCTTCCCCATATGCCCCGCACCCGGCAGGAAACCCCCCACCCCCTCCATTAGCCCGCACCAACAAGGACCCTTCACCCATCATAGCCAGCACCAGGCCCCCGTTTCATCATTGGCCCCCCACTGGGTCCCCCACCCCATGATGGCCCTGCACCAGACCCCCTCCCCATCATAGCCACGAACAGGCTTTTCCCCCCTTCCCTATCTAGCCCCGCACCCGGGATGACCCCCTTTCCCCCTCTAGCCCCCCACGGCAGGACCCCTCTCCTCAAAACCCCCCCCAAA